>OY728145.1:1369913204-1370513204 GCA_963277665.1 Viscum album
AATATTTTTATCATTATTCATATAAAATTCAATTAAATACTTTCATACCATTTTATAAAAAAATTTCAACTTTTCATAAATACGCATGAAACTTGATGATTTAACTCACCAAATAAAATTGTTCTCATCAAAAATGATTCTAAATCAGAGTTATGATCAATATCAAGTATATGAACTATATCTATAATCTTGCAAGTGATCTATATCTCTTATTATAAATTAAATCATTAAAATCATGAGTCCTTTCATTAAGGTTATGATGATTTTGTTATTAAGGGTAGGTAGGTAATGATGTATAAATATTTTCTAAGGCTTGAAAAAGGGGATGAAATATAAAAAGAAAAATCATTATATTCAATGAAAAATCTAAAAGAAAATGAATACCTTTCAAAATATCATAAAAATTAAACATAAAAATTCTCTTTCCTTGCTAACATGGGTTAGAAAAAGGCCTACAAGTGTAATGAATCAATTTTTCCTCTTTTCAATTTTTCAAAAATATTTTTTCCCATAGAGACCACATAGAAACACAAGGAATAATGGTTTTTGAATGCTTTGTCCTAGATTAAAAATAAAGACTCTCCCCACACTTGATTTACTGGTAGCTTACCAAAATATACCATGAATAACCAAACTCCCTCTATAAGCTCAAATGAAAAATCATGAAGTATAATCAAAGAATCAGGGTAGGAAGGATGAGTAGTCTTGTAATGTGAATTTCTATCAAGTAAGTTCATGGTTTTCATAGGTTTCTGAGAGATAGAATGTAGGGTGGGTCTCAATTTCAAAATTGGATGAAAGTATCATATTAATTCCTCACTAATTTTAATTTGACTAAAATATATTCATGTTTTGAGAAAAAAAACTTGAATGTTATAGTAGTTATGCACATTACAAGAATCTATCATGAAAGAGGGAATGAGAAAGAATATGGAAAAGGGTTGAGAATAACTCTTAATAATGAGGATAAAAATTAGGTTAACCAAGTCATGAAATGAATATAAATAATCAGTCTAATAAATAAAAACTGCAAATAATTAATATCAAGAATCAAAACTTTATCAAAAATCATTTTAAAATACTTAACGAAATTTAAAAAATCATGTAACTTTAAAAATTAACATCTATTTGTTTATTATTTAAAGGCCAATAGGGTGTTGAAATTTATTTATAGTTCTAATCAAAATAAAAAATTTATAAAAACTCAAAATATTCAACTTAATTAATTAAAATATAGTATTTGGAAATTTTGAGGTATAACCCAAAAATATGGTAAAATTAGTTAATTTATGTTTTAAAAATAATTGATTTATTTAAATTGAATAAAGGGAAAGAAACAAAATTTTGTTTTGGGAAAAGTTTTAGGAATGTAAAAGAAAGAAGAAAAGTATAACAGATTTGCTGTTTGGAAATCAGATTTAAAGGCATGCTGGTGTTTTCTAGTTTTAGAGCTCAGGTGAAATTAGATTTTAGAAAATAAATTGATTAATCCATGTTTGGAATCCGAGTCTAGATGATGTGGATCCAATTTTCATGGTATCCCCTCCTCAATATGAAAATTCCCCTTTCCCCATGGCCACGTAATTAGGGAATTACTGAATCAAGTTTCTCTCGATACCATATTTAAATCTGGTTTCCCTGAATTGAATAATGGTTAGGCCTCAACTCAGGGTAACAAGTTATGAAATTTTTAATTTTCATTTAGATTAAATTATCAATGGGCATGATAAAAATAGAATAAAGGTTTTAGAAGTTGATAATAAAATTTCATAATACCAAATACACGAAAAGAATAAAATAAATAGATCAAACGACACCTCCTCCCTTTGGCTAAATCATCCTAGAAAATGGAGGGTGTTACCCCATTATCCCAATGATGAGTGAGAAAAAACATAATGAAAAGTAGATAGAAATTGGTGGAGGACCTTGGAACATCACATCTTTTCTCTCTAGACTTTTGTCTCTAGATTATCCCTAGAAGTAACAGATAAAATCACTATTTATATGTTTTATTAGGGATTGTGTTGCATTGAATGGTGTCATAATAGTTCATCAAGTTATCTTGGGTGGTCTTGGGGTTATAAATTAAGTCTCAACCACCCATTGTGTCGAATATACCTATTTTTTGGGATGTCCGAACACTTTTATGGTGTGTAATACTTTCACGACATGGAATATAAGCCCCCCTATTTTTTCATATTTTCTTCACTTCATTTCCTCTATTTGGATCCATGTAATGTAATGTTTCATGATATGAAATGTTTTCACGATTTTAATTTTTCAATTATGGCTCCATTGCAACTCCATCTCTCTGGTTTTGCGCCACCATAATTCAATTCACAGCACAATGTGTCTTTAAATCATGAAAATAATATATTTTTTTTCATTTTCCAAATATTGTTAGAATCCATCCATAAATCACCAAAAGAGTTAAATAGTCCAAATATTGGAAATAATATTAATTATATTACATAAATTAGTGCATTAAAAGTCCCTAAACTATATGCAAGAAATAAAAGTATAATTTAATTATAAATATAATTAATAATTTTTTACACATTTTAAAATAAAACATCTAATTACTGATGTATCCCAGATTTGTAAAAAGAAAAAATACCACTGTAGCTGAGATAATCTCCCCCACATTTAATATCACACTAGGTCCTACAAGTGTAATATCAAGTAGGACAAGAGGATATGAAATGACATAACCTGACCAGAATAAGGGAGTAGTGTAAGACATAACTGAAAGAAACTGAACAAAAATAATTGAAAAAATAATAATCCCCTCACAAAAATATCAAATAGTAGGAAGAAGTCAAAAAGAGATACCCAGAATGCTCTATAGTACTTGTGACTATCAATTAAATGGAAAAAAGTAATCTTCATGCACACAAATCATCAAATCTTATAACTAACACACAAAAATATATATAAATAAAAAATTTGTATTGTTAATAGTCTCTATATGGACTCAATATAGGAAATATCTGACCCTGAGGGATATTGTAGGGTAGGGTCATCTGAAGTGGGTGATGGAGTGAGATAGACCGTGACCTACTATACTATCATGGCATAAAGATTGGTGTCCCCCAAGACGTGTAGTAGTTCCTATACCATAAAAATAAATAATCACATAATCTATAGATGGGGCTAACCGTATGTCTTGCGAGGCTGGTGGATGAGGATTGGGAGATGAAATAGGTTTAGGTGGAAACATAATACCCATGTCTTATAGAATAATAGTGAAAATTCCATCTATCAAATCAAGGCATCGATCCATGGAATGAAGGTGAAATTCAATGGAATAGAATCATGAAGAGTCCTAGGGATTAGCCAATGGTATGGATGGTGGTTGGGTAATGGATGGGTAAGTAAGTGGAATGATGGAAGATGAGGGGTTAGTAGAATGAGAGGAAAGGGATGAAAATTATGTGTATTATGGGAGAGGTGGTAGTGGTGGTGGTATCTGAGTAGCATCACCCTCAGGGGATGGTGGGTCCTCTCACTCCGCATCCCGTGTTGAGTGGTCTTACATGATCAGGTTAGTTCTCCCCACTTTTGGATCATTCCCATGAAAATAATCATGATAAAGTCAATCAACTGAGGAGAACCTAAATTACAATGTGGGGGAGAAGTCTTAAAACATACAAGTAGTGTGCCAACTGAGTGTTATAGAAACTAAAATTTAGGTTACCTAAATGGTTAGTAAACATGGAAAAGAAGTAGGAGGTAGGATAATATGGGTGGTTTGGGTAGTCATGGTAGTTGAAAATGGCAAGTAACACCATGTCTCATCTAGAAACAACACCACCGTCCTCGTGGTGTGGAAAGAGGATGGAACTGAAACATTGATGGATGAAATAGAGGAGTGGGGAGATGATTAGAGTACACTTCTATGAGGTGGGAGAATACTGAACACAAGTTATAGCAAGATCCTACCATATAATGAGAATGTATGATCTGTTAGGTTGGATACTGGTGGAAACGATGGGTGGGGTAGATGGATGAGAGTAGAAACAAAACCCTCGAACAAAATCTTACAACATTGTTGAGAATAATTGACCACCTAGTTAGAATTGTATTCGGTTCCCTATGTCTCTCGATGTATCTTAGTGTGTTCCTCCATCAAACTCAAAATTTACAACAAAATATAAAAAAATCTCCAAATACAGGAGTGTTAATCTCTAAAACTGATATTAGATGTGTATTCACTAACAAATCCTAGATCTCCTCCACAAGACCTATATTATTTGGGATACTAGTTCTTAGGAAGAGAGTTATCAACTGGATCATCTAATATGAAAGTTGTTGCAGCTGGTCTCTTTTTGGATGCCACTCATCAAAAAATGATACATGGATGGGGTTGAGGCTGTGCAACCATGGGCACTAGACGTGGTTGTGATCCAAACACTAAAGTGGAAGGATCTATTGAAGTGGAAGTTAATGGGGATGGGACCAAATCCTTGGAAGGAATTGGTGCTATGGTAGCTAGGGGTGGTGGTGCCTCATTGGACATGGGATTGAGAGCTACTATAGAGGCTGTAATGAATGGATGAAGTGGATGCATTACCACCAAAGTCGGCATCTGTGAATGTGTAAAATCCATCATAGAAGGCTTACTGGTGTCTCCACATGAACTAAACATGGTGTGGACTTCTCCCCATAAAGAGATATAATAGGATTATTCCTACTCAATCCATCACCATCGACCATGATATGAAGGCATAAAATAATTGAAAAAATTAAAAGAAAAAAGAAAAATAAAGAAAACCAGTTTGAAATAAGTACAAGATGTGTATTTCGAGATCACATGGTGTGTAGTGTTCTCATGCAGAAACCCATTATCTCTGGAATAGACCCCAAAATTTCTTATTTCGACCATCATAAAGTATATGTAATGTACTGAATGTACACACCATTTGTGTGGAAATAAAAAGTCAGACCATGTGTGAGATCTAACATGACCCCTCTTTAGAGTAGAGCAGAGACAAAATCACAAGATGTGTACTGAATGCACACACTGTATGTTTGTACATGAATATCCAGGCTGTGTATGTACCCTAAAATGACCTATTATAAGAAGAAATGGTACATGGTGTTTACTAAAAAACATTTTGTGTGTGCATGAAATGGTATGCTAGATATGTTATTAGTGACACAAATCAACCTCGGTAGGTAGATGAATGGGTACATGGTGTGTGTTGAACATACATTTCATGTGTTTTTAAATTTGATGAAGAGAACTTGACTGGTGTTGTACATTGTTTACACGTTTTTTGTTCCTCACACTTGATCGTGTATTGTTGGGTTTCATCCTAATGCCACCCCAATCGTAAAATCACCTATAAATCATTGAAAAATTGAAATATTGTTGAAGTGAGTAATTTTCACTATCAAAGAACAAAATTATAGTGATTTGGAGATAAAAAGACTCCTTGGATCAATATATTTGAAATAGGGGGTGAGAGTTGGCATCCGTGTCATGCCACGAGTAAGAGGGGGGCTCATCATGGGTATTGTCTAAGTTAGGGGACTCAACTTTTAAATAGATGTTACACGATATGTATTTATGTACAAATTCAATGTATGTGATTCTTTTTTAAGTATATATAATTATATTTATTTATATACAGTCTATAGTTAGTAGTGTTACTATTATTATCTATTTATTATTTTAGAAAATTATAAAAACCTATATAAATAAATACAAAAAATAAACCTTTACATGGGGTTAATTGGAAGATACATGTTGTATGTTCTAAAAATAGAGAAAGTGAATTAAAAAATTCATTCCAATGCTTGGGGTATGGTTTGATATAGAGACCGGTTTGATCAAGGTGAGTGCCCCCAACCACCAGGGAGAAGTTTGTAGTGCCAATTATTTTATTATCTTTTGGAAATTTTATTAATAGTTCAAACCCCGACACATTGAAAGATAGAGAACACAATGTTTGGTATTATGTTTTTTAAAAATTGGGGTGATGTGGGGAGATTAGCTGAACTTGAACTCTAGTCATTTGGACCTTAGGTTATTACTATTCTAATCAACCCAACACCACCATTGGATGTATTCTTATTTTAAATAATTTTTTAAAATATTTATGAAAAATAATGTATATAAAACACATGTTTTATATGTAAACACATGTATTTTAGTTTATTTCAAGGAAAAAGGATTGAACAGAGTTGGATAGAAGGAATCAAACCCAGTTTCTTGGGAACCTGGGTTATGACCCTGCTATCCAATTGAACCCCACCATCAGTTTTTTTATCTTGAAATATTATTTAATATATTTGAAAATATCACACACATTTTTTTAATAAAACATGTGTTAAAAAGAATAAATTATGTACCAAAGGAGGGTGAAGAGGGATTCAAACTGATGATATATCAAATACACTCTAGAGGAAATTCCATCAGTATAATCTTAATTTTTATTTATTTACCAAATTAGTATTTATTTATACTAAAAGCACTCTAATAATATGCACTAAACTAAAACATACACTCCTTTTATTATGAAGATACACACTGTGTAGTCCCATTTTATTTAAGTTTCAATAATAGTTTAATAAAAGATGGAAATAATTTTACAAAGTGTGTAAAGAATAAGTACAAACCATGTATTTATTTAAGATGGGATAGAGAGAGAGAAAGCGTGTGCTTGGGTTTCATAATAGAAATTGTCTTTGTTTTTGATCTTTGGCTCTACCTGAGTAAGGGTACCTACCTGTGATCTTAAGGAGAAAGTTTCTTCCACTGTGAGAACCACCACATGTGTCTGACACCCTCCTATTTTAACAAATTTATTTTACCTTGAAGTGGTTTGGGTGGAATCTTATAGTTCCCCATATTCATGGCCAATAAATATCTAAGGTGAACTTGTGCATTGGTCAGGTCTTGTGCACTCTCCACCTTCATAGATTCTTTCTCCAAAATACTGAAAACATAAAAATTATTTCAAGAGTCCTCTAGAGAATATAAGAAATCAAATAAGGGGTTATTGATAAATAACTAATCAAATTAATTACTAGAATAACATGAAACATTCCCATGTTCAATTTAAATATCTGAAAACTCATTTAAAAAAAATTAATTAAAAATAATTTTGTTCTACATCATTATATACTACCTCAATTAAATATTAATTAGAAAACCCAACTTCAGACTCAACCGAGCCATCCAAATTGTTAATTATCTCTTAAATTTTCTTTACCCAATTTCTAAGTCATCCCAATATTTTGGTTTGGTTCAAATGAAATGTGGTAATGGTTTCCATAATTGATAATAAATTTTTGGTGTTATCTAAGTAAGGTTCAAAAAAAGAGGGTGGGTGTAGAATGTACAAGATTTATCCACATATTGGAACCCATCATCCATATATAGATAGTATTCTTCTAGATAAGATTATGATAATTTTGGGTCATAATAATAAATATCCACTCCCAGTGAATTTTAGAAACCTTCATTTGAATACACATCCATTAAAATGTGAGATCAAGGTACCTAATAAAAGAAAAAAAACAAAAACAAAAATATCAATCAACCAACATTAGAATAAGATTTATATTTATATTTTTCATTGAATTCCTCAACCATGAAACCAAAACATGGAATTAACATCGAAAAACATGAAATATTAGTTCACTAAACCAAATAAATGGGTAGCTAGTGGAATTTGGGGTCCATCACATAGTGAACAAGGTAGAAGAAATTGTAGATGAAATTTGGTGAGCATCGGTAGATTATCCATCCAAATGGAATAATGATAAATAAATTAGTGGAGTGAAACAATTTTGGAAAATAAATGAATGAATAAAAGGAATAAAAAAAGAAAACATGTTTTATGGTTGAAATTTATTTAGGGTTAATTATAAAAGTAATTATATAATATATAAAATAATTTATGAAATAATTTACCACGAGGATTCAATTAAATTATTGTTTCTTGGCCTAATAACAAATAATTGTGTATTAAAAAGACCAATCCCTTGGTCTTGTTATTGATTGATAAAAAACATGTTTTGAATCAATACCCATAAAATTGTGGTATCATGCTCACTGAATGGTCATTGGTTTTCCTATTGTAACTCTTTCATTTTTCCACAGTTGTTTCATTCTCAGACCAATATGACACAACTTGTCCATTCTAAAATTTAACCAGTAAAGGATTCATGATTCATAGATCACAAAAAAAAGTAAACACAATAGAGTTTCAATTACAACATACCCATAGTCTGATTACAACCCCCAAACCTAGAGAATACCATATTATGACCATTTCCACAGGGTGTAGGATGATTTGAAACTCAACCCCAACCATGGATATGTTAGGAAAATGGGAGAAGAGAATAATAAAATTAAAATCAAATGAAAATGAAGAGAAATTCCTATTGGATTTGGGGGAGAGATCAAGTACAAAGAGAAAAAGGACCTCCCCCTTGAATATAAAACCCTGGACTCAGAGGGATATCACTTTAACTATATGGAACGTACTCTGTTCAACTATCTTTTCTCAGTTTCCTCTACTAGTATGTGGATAAACGTGTCACCCATTGAAGTTGTGTGTCAGTGGTTGGTTGGTGAAATTTCAAACTATGTGGAACCAATATACTTGTCATATATCCATGAATTAACCTGCCAACTGCTTCTGCAATGGGTGTACACATCATGTTCCATGATGTACATGATGTGTGAGGTATGGTCTATGACTTGGGCATGTACTCAGGCCACCCGAGTCATACAAGTTTCAAAAGTACACAATGTTTTCTTTTAAATTACATTCCATGTATTTTAATTTTTTAATTTGATTCATTTTCGATGTGTTATTTCACAAAAAACACATATAAATAATCCATAAACACCAAAATAAATTATCTGAACCATAATATAACAAATGTATATTGAATTTGGTATTTTCACTCAATAAAATGTATGAACAAGTATACACATATTGGGAACATCACACAAAATCAATCTTAACAAGGTTAAACTCCTTACAGGTGATTATATGCTCTATGACATGTGGTTGTTATCCCACATACACAATACCCTTCTCATTATCAAAAGGAACTCAAGTAACAATACAACCTTGAACTCATACAATCCAGTAGCAAAAACCAGTTATAATGTTACATCAATAGAGCACATATGGATTATGACCACACAACAATATATAATATATTATTACCCATATATCTATTTATTTCATTGTTTATATGTTTTAGTATCCAATTATTAAATCATTTTGAACTCAATGTATATTTCTAATTCATGTGTTCAAAACATACTTAAAATGATGCAATTTCACAATGGACCAATTTGATTGTAGTTCACTATTTTTACCATAACATTATATAAAATCATAAAAATGTGAAAAATATTATTTAAGATTCTATGGTCATGGTTCTTCAATTAATATAACTGGACCAAAGTATGGATCTGAGCATAAGAGGTCCAAAAGTGGCCCGCAAAGTAAAGAAATTCAGGGAGATTTAGATTGAACCTATTTGTAGTGATTAGGCCATAACTTAGGCTTCAAGGATACAATTGGTATGATTTAACCTCTATTGGATAGATAACTTGAAGGGATACCTCTTTAATAAGTTTTAATTTACAATTCAGTTATTTAGTGGGTCAAATGTCTATAAAAATTAAAGGATAAATTCTACCATGAATAAATCACCTTCACCCATAGACCATTGAATTTTTTGGACCTAAATTTCTCTATAAAATCACTCCTTGACTCATTGGAATGGATGGAATGTATAGGGGTAAGGTTGAGATGAATTGGAGAGATTACATAATCTATTTTTCATCCACTTCCCTATAATTTATTTCTAAACCTCTTAGTGATGAATATAGGGGGTGTTCTTTATTGTATTTCTAAGCACCACATTTGTAATCAATGGAACATAATTAATTTTTCAGGTTTGTTGTATACTATTATTAATTTATACCTTTTTATTTTGTGTTTATTTTGGTATGATCATGTGAAAATCAATGGAACAAGAATCCTGATACTTTCATGCATAACATAGATCTTGTGATGATTTGATCATGTCTGCCTCTTTTCTCAATACTTCTCTTTCATGACTATGCTTATAGATTGCATCAGTTGATGAAATTATGAAGCTATAAAAATTAATATAAATGATTGTTTCTTAAGAAAAATTATAACAAAGATCCAAATTTTTTCATCCAATTAAGTTGTTGATGTGATTCCTTGATTGAGTTAAGTCCTTACGTCGACATAATTTTATTGATTTCGAGTAGTCTTTGGTAATGAATATCATTGATTGATAAAATTCTAGCTGTTAAACTAGTAAGTAATGACATACTATACTATTCTATTAATTTATAAAGCAATTATTCAATAATCCTTTTTGATTTCCCTTGAAATAAACGATGGTTGATCATCAAGGTACACTCACCTGGGTTGATCATGATTTCTGTAACTATTTTCTCTCACTTAGTAACATATTTTAATTTTTTTAAAAAAAAACAAATCCACAAAACTATTTATCCAATTATATATCTCATAAAAACATAATCAACTTACATTAATGATCGAAGGTTTCATTGAGATATGACCTAGGGTTCCTTCAATAATATAGAAATTCTAGTAAAAATAATTTCTAAATTTACAATCCCGACAATGATATCAACTTCTTCTAAATAGTGATCATAAATGAGCTTATGATCCTCTACATGAACTCCAGATGATGATCTTTCTATTCCTTTAAAAATAATCTCTAACCATTGTTCTCTATTTTTTTTCTACCTTTGATACAATTTTGTGTCACCTCATCCACTCTCATTTTTTTCTTTCTTAATTTTTTTTATTTATATTCACTGAATCATATGTAAATGTTTTTCCCATATTAAATTATGGAAAAATAAATTTACTTATAATTATTTAGATTTAATCCTTCAAATTAATAATCTTTTAGTCAAAGGTTCTTTAGAAAAATCATAAAATTTTGGATAAGGACTCGACACTTTCCTGGGTGCGATATTTGAATTATCAGAGTCTTTCTATAAATTCAAACTCCCCATGAAATCCATTAATTTTAGTTGTCTTGATATTTTTATGTAGGCATGGTGAAATAGTATCTCATTCTATGATGTGGAACTCATATCATCACATCAATATTATTATATATTTGGAACTCATTTGATTCTTAAAAGAATCATTATCATGTGTTGGATCCATGAATAACATCACATATGAATGATAAAATTTAAATATAATTTTATTAAATTTCTCAAGACTAAATATATCTCATTTAATTAAACTTCACACAATTCTTGATTCTGGTTTCTAAAAATTTCACTAAGTAAATAATTACACACACTATGTATAGTTGAATTATCAAACAAACTATTTGTATAACTCAATTATCTTTAGAGACACAAAAGTATCTTATGTGTGTAAGATTAATTATCATATGAGATCATTAAATCACCAATGTATAAGATAAATATTTTTTATCAATTTTCCTTCAAACTGAAACCACATAAATAAATTATTTTATAGGGATCTAAAACATCATATGAACTTCTCAAAAATCATTTGGGGTTCCAAAGAGTCATACAATAATAGAAACAAATATGATATTTTACTCTTTAATTTATTCAAAAATCCAATTTATAGATCAATTTGCGTACATGATCCTCACTGTAGGATATTTTCATTTTCTAATTTTCAAATACAATACAAAACATCCATATTGTCTTAAAATAAATTTAGACAATATTAAAAAAATTTATGGGACTTATCCAATGTGATCGAAAAATGGATGGAACCTCCAGGCATCAGCCAACTTTTTCACTTGCTAGAAAACCTAAAACTTTTACAATATTTTATAGGTATTACTTTTTCTTCTCAAGTACATGTATTTAACATGAAGTTTAGTTAATCAATCTATAGACTTAAACATATATTGAAAATAAATAAAAAATCATCTTTTAGGGTTCAACACGCAACATATGATATTCAATATCAATTTCATGTCTAATTCCATGTATCCCAGACGATTTAATTTTTTTATTAATCAATGAGTTGATTATTTTATGGATACACATAATCTTTTGAATATTTCAAACAATTTTAAAATTACAATGATAACGTGTTATGGGGAATGAATATATGTTACCATATAGTGGAAGATATCTCAAAATCCATTCATTAAAAGATGGTGTCCTATATAAGGTATGGGATCCCCATGTTGGTAGTGCACATGATACCATATATGAAACTCTCTTCAAGCCCGATAGTTCATTTTTCTTCACTGAGGACAGTTCTTACATACCTTTAGAGATTGAGGGTCCTCTAATTGGAAATAAGAATTAGTGGTCAGTGGAATAATTTTTGAGGCAAGAGTCTATAAGTTATTTCTAGGTGATATAGATCAAGAATACTCCACTAGGAATAATAGATATAGATCCCACTTTGATAAATTTGATCATGTTATGTTTTATGTTCAGCATATCTCATGTTGGTTTGATGATGATATATCAAGAATATTTGTGGGTTCCCTCCAATGAAAGGATCATGAGATGATCGTAAAAAATACACTAGTGGTATTAAAGCCATGATTATCAATTAATAAACATGTTTATTTAATGATTTTGTTAAGAATATATGTAATACAATATTCTTGAATCCATATTATAGTATATAATATGATGTAGATGAATTTTATTATCCGAATCACTAAATTCCTCTACTTGAAATTACATTATAGGACAACATAATGTTAATTACTTAGTCATAGGGTACAATTGGTGTCTATCATAGAGTATGATACATAAAAGCTTGAGATTTTTTTTGTACTGTAATCTATAATATATGAGATATTGTAGGCTATGACTAAAATTTGGGTTTTATAAAAATAACACACTGAATCGTAACCACGATATAGGTGATATTTACGATTTTGATTCACCATTGTATAAGAGCTTCATTTTATAATACATAATGGAAACTCTTTAATAAGTAAGTGTAACTCTAAAATATGTAAGGGTTACACTGAAATGTGTAAGAGTCGATTTTCTAATGGACAAGAGTCAATTTTATCATGTATAGGAGGATTTCCTTTTCAATGGAAGTGAAACAAAAATATTTAAGGGAATGGTTTAATCTCACAGAGTATCTTATCATGGATTATGATTTATAATCCACCTATCAATCGTAGACATGAAATAAGAATATATATATATATATATATATATATATATATATATCATATTTTGGATTAATTTCTCTTAGATTAATTTTTCTTAAAACTATAAATTTGGGCATTATAAATAAGATATTTTAATGTCTAAATAATATATAAAATATTTATATTAATATATCATGTTAAATAAATAAATAAAATATTTATTTATTAATTGTTTAATATTCATTTTTATAAATTGTTTACAAAATTTTAGTATTATGTATGCTTTAATTTATGTGATAAGATCCTTCTAACAAAAATATCATGCTATATATTACATTATAGGAAAGAAAATATAAGATTTATTTTTCATCTACCTTGAATTTTGTTTTTAATTAAAGTTATTATACTAAATATAGTTGTTTTAATATAGTTTATACATATTTTGTATTGAAGTTATGATGAAATTGGAATATATATTGAGTAAAGTATCCCTAGGTATATCAACTTTTATTGGACTTCCTACTTACCTAGAGGATTATACCATGTTTAGAAAAATAATGGGTTGACTATCTATGCCTAAAACCTTACTCACACAGTGATGATCAATTTAATATAATTATATACCTATATATGAAAATTTATTATACCTCATTACTAAGATTCGTATGGATATGTGTAATTTTTTTTAGATTTTATTTTTGGGTGAGTAACACAAACTCAAGGCTGTGTAAATAATTAGACATTAATATGGTTTGAATGAACTAATTTATTGGATGGAATAGGGATTCAAAAACTAAATCATTAGATCCATACATAAAGGAATAAAACATGTGATAATAAATATTGAATAGGGTAAAATATTTATGAATTTAATATTAATGTGATTTATATTAAATTGGAGAGACTTTAAAGAAAACCCCTGAAATATTAAGTGTGAAATTCATTCCAAAACTACACTTATCAAGATATCAATCATCCAACTCGGTAGGTCATAATAAATATAGGTTCCCTTGGATTATCTTATGTAAATAAATTAAGTAATGGGTGTTCCTAATTATATTAGGTATCTGTTCTTATCATTTTAATTCACTTACACTTATCTAGGGGACCCTAATAAGATTAGGTTACCAAAGGAATAAAGTTGAGTTATCTATATGATGGATTTGGAAAATGGTTTTCCACTTAGAAATCCAATAATCATTTGTAAAATGATAGGAATGACTTCCTACCTAAATAGCTATGTGATGGGAGAAACCATAAAGTGACACAAAATATAGTGAAATTTAGATCTTGGATCATTAAAGGTAATGATGTATGAGTTCATCATTTTAGTGGAGGTACTTTTATTAAACATCCTTGATGAAAATATATTAAACATGATACTAACCAATGTATATGTCTTTGTTATAGATTAGATAATCAATAATGTTTATCATTTTGAGATATCTTATATTTATAAACCACAAAACTGTTATAGATTGATATATAAGGTTTAGAAGTGTCCTCAAAGAGAATAATTATAATAATTTTAATGTGAATGTTATAGAAATTAAATTCTCAAACATTGAAACATGGGTATTAGATATCATATGTGCATCATAAATTTATATTGATAAGTATAGAATCAATTATGGGAGAGAAGATAAGAAAATTGAAGTAGATCTTTGTGTTGGAAATGGGGAAAGAGTTTTTGTATATGAAGATGGAAGTTATGATACAATTCTAATTAGTGGATTAGTTTTAGAATTATAAAATTTTTATTATTGTCCTATCATAAATAGAAATTTGTTTTTTTATATTATTTGGACAAGATGGTATTTATATTCATTATTATGAACATGAGTTGTTATATATATATGAATGAAATATTTTATTTCATAAAAAATATATTAAATACTTCATACAATCTGGATATGGATAATCCTATCTATAACATTCAATTTAATAAGGTCAAGGTTGATTCAAACCCCACATACCATTGGAATTATCACCTTGTATATATAAATGAGAATCACTTTCAAAGAATCTATAAATATGGATTGTTGGACTCATTTTATTATGAATCATTTTTTTATGAATCATTTGATAATTCAAAATATTGTTTTTTAGAAAAAATGACCAAAACAATTTAGCAGAAAAGTTTAAAGGCCTAGCGGACTATTGGATCTTATAAATACTGATTTATGTTTACTAATGAGTAAACAATAAATTGGTGGTTATAGGTAATTCATAACCTTTATTAATGACTCCAACCAGCATGGTTATGTGTTTTTGATGAGACAGAAGTTTAAAGGTTTTAAAAAGTTTATTTTTTTTAGAATGAATCATGGAATAAATTGGGGAAAAGTATTAGGATTCCTTGATCTAATTAGGTTGATGAATACTTAAGCTTGAAAATATATTATCATTTGAGATATTGTGGAATTATTCCACAACTCACTCCTCTTGGAGCACCATAATGGAATGGTTCACATGAGAGGAATAACCATACCCTGTTGGACATGGTTTAATAAATTATGAGTCCATTTTACTATCCTATTTCATTTTATGGATATTCCCTTGAGGATGCATCATTTCTACATAACCATATTCTATCTAAATTAGTCATAAAGACAAAATATTAGATATATACCAAGAAATATCTCAAAATGTATTTTATTAATAGTTTTTATTGTGAATCACTCATATGATGTTTGTATTATGATAAATAGAGTAGTTAGTAGGATAAAATGAAAACTTTTACAAGTTCAATACCAATAAACAAGAAGTTTTCTTAATATTTAAGTTTATTTGGTTCTATAAATAGTTATAGGAGAAAAATAAACTTAGGTTACATAAGAACCTTGAATGTATGGTAATATTGATCTATATCCTAAGAGATATTGATTTATTGTGGAAAATGGTGATTAAGTAATGTTCATTTATGATTAAACTACAACCTACTGAGAGGCCATTGAGAGATATGATTTCAAGAGATAGTTAAATGCCACATGTTTTGAGATAACATACACACACAATAACTACGTCTGGAAATTTTTGGATGCATGATGAGGGGTGATTACCATAAGTTGTAAGTGGTATATCACTTTTAAAATATAAAACATACAAATTTTGGAGGTGTAAATCGATCTATCCTTGGTGCATAAATCTTTACTCAGGGACCCTGATATATATTGGTCTTTCATTTACAACATCAGAACCTAGAGTGAGTTATTTTCTCAGTATTTTAAGATTTAGAACACTTTGAATGGGGGGAATATGGATGAATATCCTCTATAATCTCAAGGAGTATAAGAAAATATATTCATAATTTATTTAGAAACTATATACCTTCATATGGCGTGTTCTTCTATTGTAAGTGGGGATGATCTTGGAATTTATCACTTTAGACCCCATTTAACTTTTCCTTTATCATCTATTTTATTTCTAATAATAAAAAATAAATTTTTATAAGTCTATTTTTGTAATAAAACTAAAATTTATGGTATAGTGTCTACCTATAAATCTATTTTAGTAGCAATGGTTTACAGAACCATTCATAGTATTGACTATCAAGATAGATTTTCACTAGTTGCAATAATAAATTCCATTTTGATATTTCTTTCCCTAGAACCTTATTATGTTTATGAAATTTATGAAATAGATGTTAAAACCAATTTAATTAATGATAATTTAATCAAGGACTTATATATGATACAACCCAAAGGTTTTTAATTTTCAAAATATTATAATAAGTTTTTCAAGTTGCAATGATCCATCTAAGGGTTAAAGAAAGATTCTCTGATTTAGAACATCTGATTTGATAATGAAATCAAAGAGTTTTCATAAAAAACATATACAATTATTATATAAAAAATTGTTTTAGTTTGAGTGTGGTGGTATTTATAATATTATATGTGGATAAAAAAATAATTATAAAAAATGATGCTAAAACTTTACATTCTATAAAGATATGGTTCAAAAAAATCCTCTCGATGAAGGAAATGGGTGAAGCACCCTACATACTGGGTATGGAGATCTATGATGATATATATAATATGTTTCATGGACCCAGTCATAACTTATATATTGGTAATGTTATAAAGTGGTTTTTCGTGGAGAACTCCAAAAACGGGTCCTTACCAGTGATGCATGACATGAATATTTAGATGATTCAGAATTCTTTTAAGTATTTAAAAAGGATGGATAAGATTTATTATGTATTATTTATATGATATATCTTGTATTTGAAATTATTTACTCAACTCGATGTCCCTTATGCTTTGATAATAACAAGAAGATACCAACACAACCCTTGTAAGAGTGGCTGTATTACTTTTAGGAACATCCTTAAGTAGTTAAGAAGAAGGGTATATTCTTTGTATTTGGAGGAGATGATGATCTCATTATAAAGGGTTATACTGATGGTATTTTCTAATTCAATAAAGATAATATGATATCAAAATATATATATTTTTATTTTGTAAATGATGGACCTATCAGTTGGAATACTTCCTAACAATCCATCGTAGTAGACTTGACAACATAGATAGAGTGAATCAGTTCATTATCTGATACAAATTAACCTATTTGGATTAAAAATTTCATCTCTAAACTTGGAGTGGTTTGTATAATCTAGGGAGAAATTGATATTTACTATGACAATAATGGAGCTATTTCTTAGGCCAAGGACCCGTAGTATGACTAAATTACCAAACACATCCTTCAGAAATACCTTATCATTTGAGAATTCATTGAGAGGGGTTATGTAAAGATATGTTGGGTAGATACATAAGAAAATATAGCCGATCCATTTAAAATAGTATTAGTTTAGTAAAAACATGAAGGTTATTTTGAATATATTGTTATAGATACATGATAGTTTAGATGTAATTTTTTTAAAATGTATCATGGTTTTATAATAAATGTAATGAAAATTTATCATTTATTCACATGTACTGTATCTATATTATATAAAAAAAATTAATGATAATATCCCCTAAAATTATGACATTGATTTATCCCTAATTGATGATCATCATAAATTATTATGGGTTCTGATGATATATTAAGATGAGAATAAGTAAAAAAAATTACTTGATAGAAATATGTGTATATATTATTCAAAGAATAAACTCATGATATTATAAGATTAGACTTATTATCTGGACTTACTCACCAATTTATATCACATGAAATTCCACATGACCATTGATATACTTAAGGGTTTATGCTTACTATGAATCCCCATTACCTGAGATTATCTAGATACCTAGCATGATAACCTTCATATTTTGATTCCATTCTTACATAATACTTGAGACATATCCAATAAAGCAGTGTTTAGGTATATTTATGATCATGTCATCAGTTTAAGCTAAACCAAAATGAGACTTTTCCACTCATAATAAGAGTTAAATACATCTAGTCCCTTGATTTAATTAGATTGAGGAAATGCATGCCCATGCTTAGTTAAGTAACATGTGATGTGATTAGATAATTAGATGAATGATATGTGATGTATTAATTAATATAAGTAAGTCTATTTACAATAATCATGAATTTAGGAGTTGGATTATACTAGATTGATATGTTCCATGTCTAGTGGTCACTCAATGTCATAGAAAAAACTGCTATATATGTATACTGATAGAGCTAATTTTTTCCAGTTTTTTTGTATTTATTTCAATTTTTTTAATCATAACAAATACTAAATTTGAGCTTATGTGAATTAATTTTGGATTTATGATGTGTTTTGAGAAAAAATGGTGAAAAATGCCTAATTCTGGATTTTAGACAGATTTTTACATCAAGGGTATTTTAGTCATTTAAGGAAAAATATAAATCCAAATTGAGTGATTCTTCTTTTTCTGAAATCCTTATTGTATTTAATCCAATTTTGTTTTCTGAATCAGGAGATAATTAAGCCATCTAATGGGCCTAAAAATTCATTGAAGTTGGAAACCTTTCAGGGCAGACAGCCTAGACCCCACCACTATAACAGAACCACAACTCGTCATTCACATATACAATTGATGTGATTTTACCTGGGATAGCACGAGGAAACATAGGGACGTCTCTACACCAAATTTGGTGGAGTTTTGAAGTCATTAAATCTACCATTTGATGTTATTCGTTTGGAGGAACCTTCATGGAAGCTTCATCTAGAAAAAAAACCTCCAATGAAAAATTCATAACTGCTTCACCCGGTGTCCAAATGAGCTGACATTGTGAGGGTGAACGACCAATTCATTAAGAAAAAAATTTTAGGTAGGGGTCCATGCATGAATAGGCCATTGACTTCAATTAAAATGCATCAACATTCGGGGGACAAATTCTGGCTATAAAAGAAGGAGAGATCCTCCCTCTCAAAGCATCTCTCATTCCATCCCATTCCTTCTAGGACACCAAGGAGGGGAACATTTTGGATTTCTCTTTTATTTATTTTATTTTTCGTAGTTTTGTAATGCATTATTCTTCCCCATTAATCTCTATTACCCTTACCATGGCGGGGTAAAATTTTGAGTGATTGGGGAAGTGTTGGTTTTCTATTTTATAGTGCTTAAGTTCTTGGATGTAATTGAATGAAATTTATTTCTTATTCAAAGTTGTTTTCAATTTCATATAGAGTATTTTATTATCAAGTGTAATAATTATTGAATTTTATTTTTGTTATTGGTTTTTTTGCTTTGTAAAATAATCATTATCTCCATCCACTAATTTTTGGTTTATATATGATGCAATAGACCAATGATTAGTGTTGAAGTACCTGATGATCGTTAGTACGTGTAAAAGGGGTAGTGAATGTTCTTGATTGTTTGGGATAAAAAATACCTGATCGGGTATTTTCCATGTCAATTAAGGATATTAAATACAACTATTTTTCACATGGAATGAGAGTTGACCAAACTGAGATCTTCGTATGGTTTTCTATCACCATCTTAATTTCACTAAATAAGTGAGAGGAAACGATTATGGAAACTCACTTTAAACAACTAAATAGAATATGTTTGAATTAAATTGAATAAGGGTAGAATTACAAATTAGAACAGACCCCTGACCTAATCACCCATTTAACATCATAGTTTTTCAATCATTTGAATTTCAAATTTCATTTCAATCACTTTATCATTAATTTATTCTAAAAATACAACATTTTTACCATCGTTTTAAAGTGAAAACTATTTTTTTGGCTCTCCACTTCTGGAGAATTGCTAGGGTTAATCACTATACTACACTAGGGAATATATAAAAATTGTTTTTACACACCCTATGACATGCCAAAATAGTTTTTCACATTAAAACGATGTTAAAAATGTTCTATTTTTAGAATAAATTAATGAGAAAGGGATTGAAAGGAAATTTGAAATTCAAATGATTAAAAAACTATGATATTAAATGGGTGATTAGGTCAGGGTCAGTTCCCAATTGTAATGATATCATTGTTAAATTTAATTCAAACATCTTCTTCTTAGTTGTTTAAAGTGAGCTTCCACAATCATTTCTTATCACTTCCATAGTGAAATTATGATGGTGAGAGAAAGCCTTACCAATATCTCAGTTTGGTCAAATCTCCTTCCATGTGAAAAATATTTGTACGGAATATCCATAATTGAAATGGTAAATTCCTGATCAAGTCTTGTTTATCCCAAACAATCAAGAACATTCACTACCAATTTTACATGTATTGACGATCGTCGAGTACTTCACCACTAATCCCTGGTCTATTCCATCGTATATAAACCAGAAATTAGTGGAGAGAGATAATGATTATTTTACCAAGGAAAAAATCAATAATCGAAATAAAATTCAAGAATGATCTCACTTGATAATAAAATCCACTATATGAAATTGAAAACAACTTTGAAGAAGAAATAAATTTCATTCAATTGTATCCAATAACTCAAGCATTATAAAATAGAAAACCAAACCTTCACCAATCACTCAAAATATTTACCCCACCATGGTAAGGGTAATCGAGATTAATGAGGAAGAAAAAGGCATTTCAAAACTATGGAAAAGAAAATAAATAAAAGAGAAAGACAAAACGTTCTCCTCCTTGGTCTCCCAGAAGGAATGAGATGGAATGAGAGATGCTTTGAGAGAGAGGAGCTATCCTCCTTTTATATCCAGAATTTTTACCCCAAATGTTGACGTATTGTAGTCCCAATAAATGGTTGAGTCACGAATGGAAACCTTAATAATGATGTTCCTTAATTTTTTTTACATTCACCCTCAAACCTTCAGCTCATTTTGACACCAGATGAAGGAGTTATGAATTTTTCATTGGAGGTTTCTTTTTCTTGATGAAGCTTCCTGGAAGGTTCCTCCAAAAGAATAACATCCAATGGTAGATCTAATGACTTAAAAACTCCACCAAACGTGGTGTAGAGCTGGAACTTTGTTTCCTACTACTATCCTAGGTAGAATCACATAAATTGGATATGTGAAGTCTGATTTGTGGTTTCGTTATGGTAGTGGGATCCATGCTATCCGCCCGGAAAAGTTTCCAACTTCAATGAATTTGTAGGACCTTTAGATGGCCGAATAAGCTCTTGGTAAAGAAGAAAAAATTGGAGGAAATAAAATAATTATTCCAAAAAAATAATATTCACTCAATTTGGATTTATATTTTTCTTGAAATTACTAAAATACCCTTGACGCAAAAATCTGTCTAAAATCCAGAATTAGGCATTTTTCACCATTTTTCTCAAAACACATCATAAATCAAAAAGTTAATTCACATAAGCTCAAATTGATTATTTGGGATGATTAAAAAAAATTAAATGAATACAAAAAATGTGGAAAATATTATATCTATCATATACATATGATATATATGATACATATTGTGTTTATGTCTTGATGTCATTGGTTCATACTTTCCCTTAAAGTGTTTGGAAATAAAATAATTAATTTTCTGTCAGAGTATGTTTGATCAAAATCACACCATACCCATTTGTGTCTGGAGTAACACTAATATTTTGATCTAACCCACTCTTTTCTTACATATATGAAATTTGGATTTTATATTTCTCATCAAATCTATAAAGTCTTATAAGGCCACACATTTAAGCCTTATAATAAGGATTAAATTTTGGATAATGTTTTTATTCCAAGACAAATAGAGTTTGATAAACCATATCCAAAAGAGTTTTAATTTTTTTATAAATTCCTTAAGGGAGTTTAGTTCAAGTGGATTTTTTTTGGTTATTCACTAAAAATAAGTATATCATTTTTCACAATATACATGGGTCATAACCTATGATATTCATATTGTGCATTTCATTTGAGATTATGTTTAATTTAACATAATATTACAATGGATTGCAGTTATGTATCCTATAATGTAACATGTGATATACACTATCAATTTCATGTCTATTTTAGATTTCATATATTTGTTTGAAAACCATTTTTAGGCTATGGAACATAGTTGAACATGAAGAGAATTAATAGAATAGGAATTTACAAAACTATAATTGGAACAAAGGATAAAAAACTATGATGTCTAAAATAATAGAGGTTATACTTAATAGAAGGTGTATCTAGAATATGGAAATAAAATATTACCCTTATAATTAGTTTGATGGAATCAATGAGGAAAATAAAAAGGGATTTCATAATTTTTTTATAATAGAAGAGTACATATGAATTTCCACTGAGTACCTATTGAAAAAGAGAATACATAAGTTTCTTCATGAGAAAACATAAGGTTTTACTTATGAGAGTATAAAAATGTGAATAGTGTATCAGTTGGGGGAGTTGAGATGGTGGTATCCTTTGATCGAAGTGAGAGATAATCTTGGAGACACGAGCTATATGGATAAACTCACTATAAATATCAACATATTTTTAGACCATTTTCACTTGATATATTATACAATATTTAGTGGGGTGGATCATTTGATTTGGATAATTAAATTGTAATAATCTTCCGATTCCATGAGTAAAAGTAAAATTGTTTCCTCACCCATAGGGTTGAACTCACATTTGAACCACATAAATTCATGTTTTTCTTTTTTTCATTCCTTTATTTTTAATATTATCTTTTGATACTATGGTATGTTTTCATTAGAATTGGTTTGTGTATTATGATATGGGAATTTAGGTGTGTAATCTTCAATGTTTCAGAAAAGATAGTATGCACTCAACCACTATTTCTTTTTTCATCTATGTACGTCTCGGTTGATATATTTTAGTGGTATTCCAAATGATATCCATAATCACAACAAGTGGTATCAAAAATTTAGTTTGAGGATCTTTATATGTTCATACTTTTGTCAAGGTGTTTAAGAGATTGGTGTAGAAGCATCCTTCTTCTCTTTGACTTGTATGATGGTTTTTTGCTAAAAAGTTCCCAATACCTCTTACATGTAAAATAATTTTTGTGGGGGTTCATTAATTTTCATAAATAGAATTATTGGAGGGTATGTTCTGAGTGGATATGTTTTATGACATAGATTTTGTATTTTTAAGAATACATATGTACGATTGTGTACTATATAATGATCATGATCTACCATTCATGGGTACCAAGACAAAAGTGATGAAGAAGAAGTAATGGAAAATTAATGATAAGAA
The DNA here is from genome assembly GCA_963277665.1 of Viscum album. Lineage (NCBI taxonomy): Eukaryota > Viridiplantae > Streptophyta > Magnoliopsida > Santalales > Viscaceae > Viscum > Viscum album. The sequence goes on from OY728145.1 coordinate 1,369,936,941, forward strand.
AGAATTAGGTATGATATGAATTTCATTATCCTAGAACATGACTTTTAATATTTGGGAAGTGAAAACCACTTCAAAAATTATATAGACTCCCAATGATATGTATGAGAGGGTGACCATAATAAATGAGGTTTTTTGAAGATGTTTCTTGGTATGATGGTTTTAGAAGGTAAACCAATGGAATATCACATCAATAAATTGAAAATTTTATAGATTTAGTTAAAGTCAGTGAAGCTGATATTTGGAGATAAAGTGTAGGTTTTGTTATTTTTATTATAACTCCTCATGTCTTGGGATGTGATGGTCATCACTATGAGATATCAAGTATAAATAATGACTTTTTGTTTATGGATTTCAAAAATCCAATCTTGAATGAAGAACTTTGTAAGAATGTGATCCATGAATCTTTTTTAAATAACTATAGTGTGGAAGAAACAGAGTGGCCCACAACATGAAAAAGTGAGAGGAAAGGAAAAGGGAAAAGAATTTGAGTTAGGATTATCTTGGTGGAAGGTGGTTCCATGTGTTGGAATAGTTGTAATAGAGGTAACCAAAAGAAATATTTCAATGAATAGAAAGTAGTTTTTGGAAGATATTCTTATAGAAATAGATATTTTAATCTTGTATTAAATTATCTTTTCTACTATTTTGTATCACCATCTCGATTGAGTCTTGGATTATAGACTTTATAGCTTCATTTCACTAAGAATATATGGGGTATAGAGAATAATAATTTTGGAAGATACCATGCGGATGATATTACAGACGATTAGACTCTCAAGATTGTGGGAAAGGGTGATATCTATATCCAAATAAGTAATAAGAGTATGATAGAGATTAAGGGCATGTGACACATACCCAAATTGAGGAAACAATTAATTTCTATTAAATAATTTAATGATATAGGTTTCTATAAAACATTACAAGATTGGGAATGGAATATTTCATGTGGTTATATGGTGGTGAAAAAATGAGTGAAGGATAAAGCATTGTACCCTAATAGAGCATCAGAAGGTGTGATTCATGTTGGAGAAGTAAGTTTCACAAATTTATAGCATGAACATCTAGGATACTTCAGTGAGAAATGGATGAAAATACATACCACTAAAGTTAAATCAAAGATCAAAATCATGGTTTATAAGAAATATGAGGATTTAATATTTAGAAATTAGTGTAAAGAATCGTTAAAAATGGAATCTAAGGAATCAAAGAGCTATAGGTTAGAGTGGGTTCATATAGATTTATGGGGGTCAAATTTGATTTTTTTCTCATAGAAGGTCATTATTCAAGTGATATTCATGAATGATGTGACATGGAAAGAACATTTGTTCTTTCTGAAGAAAAAGTAAATGTTTTTTTGTAACCTTAATCTAATTGATATATGTGGTGGAAAAGAAGGTCACTTTCAAGATTAAGTTATTGAGGTATGATATTTGTAGAGAGTATGGAAGTACAAAGTTATGAAGATTCTACTCAAGTAAGGGAATATTGTTTGAAAAGACTATATGGGGAACTTTGTAACACAATGGATTCATGGATATGATAAATCCAACATTATTTGAAATATCAAAAAGTATGAGAATTCATATAGGGTTCCCCAAAGTTTTTCGGTAGGAATCATGGAATCATGTGACATACTTGCTCAAAATGAATCCCACTTCTCCATTGGGGAATAAACTATTCAAATTCTATTTGTCCAACAGGAAGGTTGATTTCACCCATATAAAAGTATTTATAGAACTCATTTATATCCACATTGATTACCAATAGAGGAAAAAACTTAAATATAAGTCTCAATTATGTTAGTTTTTGGGATATGACAATAAATATTTTAGTTTTAAACACCAAGACAATAATAATTGGAATATTTTCAGAAGTCAAAATGTCATATTAAATGAATAGATCTTATGAAAGGATTGAAAATCATCCAAGGTTGTTGATGAGAGGAGAGTATAGTAAGAAAATAAATTTTAACTTAATAGATATCTATAATTTATGAATACTCCATCCAATTTAGGAAATATGAATTTACCATAAGCACCATACTATCTGAAAGTTACAGTGGATGAGAGTCTGGTTCTGATAGTGTTTTCAAGGTTATAAGTATAAGAATGCTCTAGGATTGTAGAATATAGGGGTGGAATTTATATAAAAGTGTTATAGAAGCTGAATCTCTATACTTTTTAGTACCATAATAAGATAAACCACTGATGGAGTTACAAAGGTCTACTAGATTAAGGTACCAATTGAGAAGGCATAAAATAACATGCACTACTTTTTTCTCATGGATGACGGAGAACCCAAGAGAATAAAAGCCGCTAGAAATATAAATGACTCAAATTAGTGGGATTTATCTATGAGATAAAATATTTATTACCTATATGTTTATAAAATATGGGATATAATGGAGATGCCTACTAAGAAGAAAATTCATCAAAAAATGTGTGTTTTAGCTGAAGGAGTAGCATATTGTAGATAGAGGTGCAAGTCACGACTAGTCGTGAAAGGGTTTCATCAAATGAAAGGTTTGGATTTATATGATATCCTTTCATAGGTAGTTAAATATATGAATATATGAATTACTTTACATGGTACGTAGATAAGGGAATCTATTTGGAGAAACCAACCAGTTTCAAGAAGCATTACAACTAGGAAGTTGTGTACATGATAGAGTAGATACTTTATAGTTTGAATAAAGAACCAAAGGAGTGGAATGATAAGTTCAATGACTTTATTGTGAAGCATAAATTCATAATTATATCATTTGGCAATTATTATTACCAAAATGTGTTCTATAATGGTAGATTAATCATCCTACTTCTCTACATTCACAACAAAAAAGGCACTGCTTTGCAGCGGTTCTAGTAACCGCCATAAAATAAATTTGGTAAAAAATATATAATATAATGGTAGATTAATAAAACCACCATTGTATATATTTTTTATTTTAACAATTTGTGGATTTTTCAATTAAACCACCTCTAAATGTTTTAAAAAAACCTGAATTCCTCCCCCTCACCCGCTCCCTCAATGCAACCCCAACCCCAACCCTTATCCCCCTCCCCTACCTCTTCCTCTACCTCCTCGGCGTGACCCTGACCCTGACACCTCATTGTGACCCCCATTCCCCCACCCCTAGTACCTACCCACTTCATCCTCAATGGTGATCTTGACCCCCATGACCCCCTCTTTGACCTCTTTCTCCTTGGCAGTGACGCAGACCCCCCCTCCAACCATACTCTCCCCAGTGGTTCCCCTCCTTGTTAGAAACACAGACCCTCCCCCTTTGACCTCCCTCTCCCAGGTCTGGTTCCCCCCCATGGAGGCTCAAATCCCCTCCTCATCATCATGTAATCCCCCCTTAAAGGTTTTATCATCCTCCCTACAATCACACTACATCTATTATTAAGTATAATTATATGGACAATCATGGGTGATAAAAAGAGTATGGAATTTTTTTATTCATTAAACATTAATGTGTATATGTAATTTTGGTTTATAATGTGTTATTTGGATTTTGTATTTATTTTTATAGAGTTATAATAATCATTAGTTTTGGTTATATTTTATTAAATTTAAAAAATAAATTAGTTTATGATGTAATTCAGTTATGGAATCCAGATCATTCATAATTTCATGGTTTTTATTTGATATTAAGGAATTACACTTTGTTCTATAAATGTTAGTACCTACAATTTTTGACATATACATAATTGAGACTATTTTCCAATTAATGACCAATAGGTGGATTGGTTTGGAGTAACACATGGTTTCATCACAAACCCTGGAAAGGTATCTAAGGATAAAGGCCTTGAATATGAGTTATTAGACCCTTTTAAGTTTATTATAATTATTCATGTTTTTTGTATATGTGAGAAATAATTTAGTTTAATAAAATATATTTAAAAATTATAGAGTAGTTAGGGTTAAGTTTTACATGTATGATAATAAATTATTGGTTATGGTAATTGTAAAATCCAATGAAGTTTCATTGAATTTATTTTAATTAACATTATTTTCAAGAGAACTAATTATAGTGTATGTTTTGTTTTTTGTTGAGTCAAATAAATAATTTTTATCGTTTGATATGAATCAAACACTCCCAAATGGGATTTAAAATATGTGAAAATGTTTCCCCTCAACATAAAACCTTTGATTTTTCGGATCTCCTCAAAGTAAAAAAAAAATCAACATATTAAATGGTGGACCTTAAATGGTAGAATGAAGTATAAGAACAAATAAATTCCTAAAAATTCTATGCTTATCAGTTTTATCCATCCAAAATTTTATGATTTTGAAATAAAGCATACATTTCATTAATATTTTTAAAGGGTTCTCTTGGTCTTAGTTAGACCATGGGAAATGGTTCAGAAATTGATCAATGTAGCTACTTTTTCAATAGACTAGATGCTCCTTAGTTACCACACTAGGGTTGAATACACCATTATCTTTTTCACCAATAAAAATAATATCATCTATATATAAAATATAACAAATTGATAAATATTTATCATATTTAATTTAGATGATATTTTTCACACTTCTATCATTTAATATTAATTGTTTGAAGAATTTATCTAAATTCAAATACCATGATCTTGAGTTTTATTCTAACATATATATATCCTTCTTTAAACTAAAAATATTAATTTTATCTTTACTGGGAAAGACACATCATCTTCCAACTCTCAATTTAGGAAGAATTATTTGATATATTTTAAAACCTTCATGGGTTTCCTTTTGCTAAAATGTGTTGGTCATATAATTTATGTCATTATTCATCTATGTATGTGAGAAATAATAATTTATTCGATTCATGTTTTTATATTATAATTTTAGTAAGAAAAATTTCATTATTTGATTCTTCCTATTTTCATTTATAGTTTTTATGAATGAGTTAATGACGAATTTGAGTGATATTTAATTTTTATTGTACCTGTTTGATTAAACATTTATCTCTTTATATCTAAATGTACAAGAAGAATAAAATATAATACCTATGGATAAAAGTTGAATTAATTTACCTTGAAATAAACCTAGGTATGCCAAGGGTTTGGAATAATTTCTAGATTATGATATTGCAAACTGATTAGTGGATGGTAGAATAAAATGTCCAAGTACTGATTATAAATTCAAGCAATAGTTGAATAGAAATAATTTATATGAGAATTTGATATTGCAATAGTTTCCTTCTCGATATGTATGTTTGGTTTAGCATGGTGAATTAAATTTTATGTAAAATAAAAAACAATGAAAATACTGTCAACAAAATACAAAGAGACCCCCAAAAGAAGATTTTAGTTCTAAATTTGTTAAATGATTCATTTGGTTTTTCAGAATAAAATATCCAAGATATTAATCAATCAACATAACCTTCAGTTTATCCTAAGAAGGTTAATCTTGCTCAGAAATTTAGTGATGAAAAAATTATTTTTATGAAATAGTTGAAGATGTACAATAAAAACTATATGGAGGGCGTGGCACGTATTTATAGTCATCTTTTTTACTTAAGTTATAACATATCAATTGTCTCTATGGAATTACTGACAAAGAAATCTCCATTATTTTAGAGTTTCTTCATGATGTATTTAGTGAAGCTAAGATCCCTACATCATTCTATGAGATGAAGAAAGCCATCAATAAACTTGGACTTGATTATATAAAGAAGAATTCATGCCCTAATGATTTTATGATTTACTAGAGAGTATAGTCTAATAAAGAAGAATGCACAAGATTTCAAACAAGCATGTGGAAGTCAATGAACAATAATGAGAGTATAAATCATTGCATCCCTTGGAAGAAACCTATGAAGAAAACTCCAGCAAAGGTATTTCATTACATTCATCTAAAACCATGCTTGAAAATATTATCCATGCTATCTAAGACTATATACAATATGAAGTGGAATTATCAGGATAGTAACTATGGCTTGATGAGACATCCAAAATATTTAAAATCATAGAAGATGCTTGATTCTGTGTATCCAGATTTTTCTTTGGATCCTAGGTATATATGTTTGGGACTGTAATCTTATGGTTTTAACACTTTTGAAAATTTAAGTACTAAATATATCATTTTTATAATTTTTTTTATCCCCTATAGTCTACCTACAAGGATGTGTATGAAGAATACTTCTTTAATTATTTCAGTGATTATTATGGGAAAGTAAATGAATGGAAATGACATTGACATATACCTTTCATCCTCTAATCAAATAATTTTGAGAATTATTGGATGATGGCATGTAAACATATGATTATTCAATGAGACAACTATTCAAAATTTATTCTGCTTTTATGTGGATAATTAGTGACTTTTCTGGACTAGGAAATTTTTCTAGTTGGAACACTCATACTTTTTTGGATTGTCTAGTTTGTAATTTTGATTTTGAAACTCAATGATTACCTCATAGTAAAAAATGGTATCTTATGTGTCATCCTCAATTTCTTGATGCCTTTCATAAATTTAGGGTTAAAAAGACATGATTCAATGAATATATTAAAATGAGAAATTCACCGAAGGTGTTATAAAGTTTAGAAATCTTGTGATAATTAATGAATGTCGCTGAAGAATTTGAAAAATAGAATCAGTTTAATGACGGGGGGGGGGTATAAGGTATATTATACAGAGAAGATGGAACACAAAAATAGAAGAAAAATAGCATATTTTTCAAAATTCCTTATTGGGAGATTAATGTCATACGTCATAATCTTGAAATAATGCAGATTGAGAATAACATCTGTGACAATGTAATTTTTATTGTGATTAATGAGTAGGGTAAATTGAAGGATCAACTTAATGCTTATAAGGATTTGGAGTCAATGAATATAAATTATGGTCTATGGGAAAATGAGAATGGAAAGTATCCTTCGACTAATTTAAAATGAAAAATCACGAGAAATACATATTCCTTCAAACTTTAAAGAATGTAAATGTTCCAGATTGATATTCATGAAACATAACAATCTGTGTTGACTTAATACATTGAACGCTAGATGGATTGAAATTTCATCACTCACATATTTTGATGGATCAATTGTTTTCATTGTATTTTCTTAAGACTTTACCTAAAAAAGTAACCACGGTTCTAGTTGAGTTTTGTACATTTTTTAGAGAGGTTTTTAGAAAAAGTCTAAATCCAACTGAGCTTTGTAAACATCAAGAAATATTTTTTTGATACTATGTAATTTAGAGATATTATTTCCACCTCCATTCTTTATATTCATGATTCATTTGACTATTCATTTAGTTGAAGAATCTAAAGTTGGTAGACCAGTACACTATTGACGGATGTGTCCAATTGAGAGGTATGCTGGTATTATTTTTATTTTCATTGGTGAATTCAATTTTATCAAATCATTGCGTAATTTTTTTTAATATTTTTAATATTTTTTTATCAAGTACTTAGGTCATTTGAAATAATATGTACGAAGAAAAGCTCAACCAGAAGGACCTATTACTAAAGGTTACATAGACGAAGAGTGATTAGAATTATATTCTAGGTATTTAGATGGGATTGAGACTAGATTCAATCATGATGGATGTGATGATGACATACCCACTAATTCTCATTCTGAAAATCAATCATCAGTATTTCCTACTATTGGAAAACTGATTAGAAAGATGTCAAATTTTACACTCACTGAATTAGAGTTTCTACAAGAACATAGATATATGCTACTCAATAGTGTTATTGCATATCCATTTATTAAAGAATTATGACTAAAAAAATAAGTGACTAAGGGTTTAACCTCAAAATGAGCTATAATTAACAAAAGATGTTAATAAGGATCCTGGAAAATGGTTCAATAATCATGTAAGTATATACTCATGTTCATATTACTGATGTGTAATTATTTTGTTTGTGTTAAAAGGAACAAATTATATTTTTTTCTAGATAATTAATATTGAAAATAGAGCAGAAATATAGAATGATTTGAAGTTTTTGGATCAGGTTCCTCTAAGGCAGGATAAGATATATGATTCCTACAATATTCATGGCTAGAGGTTTCAAACAATTTATCATGAAGAAGGATTGAAAACTCGAAATAGTGGTGTATTTACACTAACCTAGGTGGGATATTATAGGAAACTGAATGATATAATTGAATTAAACTATCATGGACAGTTTTTAGTTGTCCTATTCAAATTCAAGTGGGTCAACATTGATAGGGGTATAATTAAATATTCAATACATTTTACTTATATAAACTTCTATGGCATTATGGATACCAGTGAGTGTGAAGATAATGATCCATTTATCTTATATTCATAATAAATGATGGTTTATTATTTGGATGACAAAATACATGAAAGTTGGGATGTTTCTTTACACTTAAATAAGAGATAATTATATGATATGGGCGATGAAGATCAATTGGTACTTTGTGATAGTGAACCTCATCAACCAGAAAACATTGAACTAATTTTTCTTAATAATATCAAAACGTCAGAACTTTCTAGAGAGGGTGAAAATAAAGGACTCATCACAATGGAGGTTGATAAAAATGAATAAAATTAAGATGAATATAATTAAATGTATAAATTGATAATCAAAATACATGGAAATTTATCATTGATAAGTGTTTCGTACATATATACATTTTTCTAGTTTTTTTTGTAAAAATAATTTAGTTTTTAATTTTTTTATACATTTAATATACCTTAAACGTTTGAAATACAAGAATTCTGAGAAAAAAAAATTTCAAGATCCTATCTGATCAGAATCTCAGATCATTTCACTACTATCGTCATCTTATGCGGATCTTAGTGATTTTATTATACAAGATACTATTAGAGTGTCATCCATTTCCCTAGATGTAGTTGGTATCCCACAACTTAATTCACCTCTATCACTAGAGCAATTCGTCACCCCTAAATATAGGGGATTTTGGTGAGATACAATTTCTGGTATGTATGTCATTTTTCAAAAAAAACTTTGTATTTTATTAATTGTTTATTGCATTTGTAAAAAATATAAAGTCAACTATATAAGGGATAAAAATATGAACACAAATGATGTATGGGACATGAAGGACTTCAAGATTATCATTACATTTGATGAGTTTCAGGTGACAACTAGGTAAAATTCCATAATTTATGGGAAGATTCTTGTGGGGATTTCTTGTGAGATGGTGATATTTTCTATTAAGTATAAATATTAGAGGAATATTCCTACATCTTGGAAAAATGAGGTCTTTGATACTCAAGTAAAGATAATATTAATTTAATATTACTTGATAGCTAATTTAAAATACGTAATTAAAATTTTGTAATATACTTATAAAGTGTTATGTTTTTTATTTTTAGATTTTTTATTCATTTTGATGTCCCTAACTCCATTTCACACCCATGGACTTTGAAGAATTTTGGGAAAGAAATAAAGAGATTTTAAATAGATATTATGGAATTATTATAATGAAAATTATCTGAGATCAAGAAAGATGTATGAGAAAGTGCCTGAAGGAATTTATCATGATAAATTTAAGCTCTTTATTGATATCAATAGAGACACATCTGATGAGATAATTGAATATTTTACTATATCTTGATAATGTAAACACAATAAAATCATAATTTTTCACTACTGGAAATCTGACCTTTCCCAACGCTTCATTACCAACAGTTCATAAAAACCATTGGTATAGGTTCCCTTTCCCAACGGTTTGGCCAAACCATTGGGAAATCCCACTTTGAGGCCACCTTTCCCAACGGTTTGCCAAAACCGTTGGGAAAGGTCCCCCAAGGATCAACCTTCACCCAGAATCAAATCCAGGCTCAAAATTTATACCAACGATTGTCAAAACCATTGGTATAGGTCTATACAAACGGTTTTGACAACCATTGGTATAGATCCTTTGATTTTTTTATCATTTCTTCTTACCCAAAACATTATATAAATAAAAATTTAATATAATTATGAGAATAAATATATATATTTATGTAATTATATACACAAAAGTCACGTTACGTTAGTGGTTAAGTCGTTCAATAATAAACTAGGGGTGCTGGGATCAAATCCCAGCGAATGTTTTTTTTTGAAATACATATACCAACGGTTCCACAAACGTTGGTAAAGATTTTCATATTAATTATACCAACGGTTTTCAAAACCATTGGGATAGGTCTATACCAACGGTTTTGGGAAAACCGTTGGTATAGACCTATCCCAACGAATTACTTGGCCACGGTTCTCCAAACCATTGGTATAGGATATACCAACGGTTTGGAGGCATATACCAATAGTTCCAAACCATTGGTCTATGTTAGTTTTCCAGTAGTGTTTATTAATGTTACTATTTTTTGTATGAATTATAAAAAAATTCTATGAATCATGAGAATTAAGTAATTCATCATATCGTTGGGTCTCAATGTTTTTTAAGAAAAGGAAAAATTTTAGTTTTTATTTTATTCATTATTATTTATATCATTTAATTATAACTTAATGGTTTTTCTAACTTGTTTATATATTTTTTATAAAGGATAATGAATTAGGTAACTCTCTTATCTAAACAGGGATGTGGTTTAAAGTACATAGGAAACCCAATGGCAGTTCTATAAATGACCACACCGAAGACATTAGAGTATGTAATTTTCATTACCATTTCATATTATTTTATTTCCATAAAAATATAATAATAAAAAATATTTTATAAAAACTGACAAGACTTAAACCCAATTAAATCAGGCTAGCTATATGGATTAAAAGATACCAATTTGGCTTCTTTTGATACATTTAACCATCCACAATTAATTAGGTTTAAGGAATTTTTTTTATAATATAATTTTCATTATTATGTTTTTATAGTTTTGAAATAACAATAAATAGTAATGAAAAATTTGTTAATTAGATAATTTAATGAATTTAAGATATTTTAAAAATAATTGTTGATATTTTTTGTATCAACAGGTTAAAATTCAAGAATTATGGGATCTGAACACTTCACAATCATCATCAGTTTCCAGAATGATGTAGTTAGAATAGTTTCAAGGAAGGAGCATCTTAGATGTGTATGAGGGAAGGGTTCCAGGCATACTATATCATATTTATTTGGTAGTGCGATGTTATCTGTTACCACTTCACTCTGTGGGGGTTCGAGTAGTGTCATCGATGAAGAATCACAAAGAGAAATTTTAAGATTAAAAGAAAAAGCGAAAGAATGAGACTCTTATAGGAAAATAAAGGATTAATGGTAATCAAAAAATGGATAATTCTTTAGTTCATATATTTCAGTGGATTACTGGCATGATTCCCAAGTAAATTTCCATCCTTAGAGCTCATCCCACCAAGTAAAATTCTAAATTCCATAGATCATTCACATATTTTCAATGAAGACATAAAACATCCATAAATAAAACTAAAATGAATCTTTTATATAGAAAACAAACTTTTTGAGTCATACTGACCACATATTATGTCAGATTGATGTTTTGATGATTCCTACATGTCAAAAATGAATTATAGATCATTATCCATATGTTTAAAAAAAATATGATATTTTTTCTTTTTTTGAAGCAATAAACACTTCTTAAAGGTACAAAATCCTTTGAAAACAAGCATTGGGGGGTCAACACTTAACAAACAATTTCAAACTATCCTAAAATTAGGGGACAATTACCTTATATTGAATTTTGAAATATAGAAATTGATAATACATCATTCAGAATAACAGTTTTCCTGTTATGGATGTAAATGGGTTTTTAGCGTTTTTAAAAACTAAAACATGCATGAAATGATCAAAACCATATTAAACAGCCTCCCATTGATGTAAAATCATGGAAAAACAATATAAAGTTATTTTAAAGATGTGCATGATGAAAATATGTCAATCCGACAAGTGGTGTGGTTGGAATTACTTGGTAAACACTTATTAAATGTTCAAAAGCCATTAAAAATAAGTTTTAGGGGGTCAATAGTAGGAAAATGACATAAAAGTTCCCTAAACTTAAGTGGCAATGACCATAGATTGAATATTACAATGTATGAATCAATTTCACATCATTCTGAATTAAGGTTTTCTAAGGATGGCTGTAAATGTGTTTTTAGTGTTTTAAAACACTAAAACAAGCACAAAATGGTCAAAACCATATAAAAGACCTCATATTGTTGTGAAATTATGGGAAAACCACCTTTGAGTAATTTTTGATGTGTACTTATAAGGAACACATCAATATGATGACCTGTGATGTTTTAATTACTCAGTAGACACTTCTTAAAGGTACACAAACCTTAATAAGTGTCAGGGGGTCAAAACCAGGATATAATGTAGGATTTCCCTGAAATCAGTTGAAAAAGATAGTATATTGAAGTTTGAAATTTTGGAACTAATGAAACATCATTATAAATTATGGTTTTCCCAGGATAGTCGTAAGCATGTTTTCAGTGTTATAAAACACTAAAACGTGCATGGAACAATAAAAACCATAGAAAAACCCTAAAATTGATGTGAAATCATGGGAAAACCACCACTAAATTATTTTTTATGTGTAGAAATAGAAAAAATGTCAATATGATGTGTGGTGTGGTCAGACTTAATTGATAAACAATTCTTAAAGGTACAAAAGCCTTAAAAACAAGTTTTGGGGGGGTCAACACTAGGAAAACTACATCGGATTTCCCTACAATTAGGGGAAAATGAACATAGATTGAATTCTGAAATTTAGGAACTGAGAACACATCATTTTGAATTATGGTATTCCCGTTATGGACTTAAACACGTTTTTAGTTTTTTAAAATACTAAAACATGCATAGAATAGTCAAAATCTTAGAAAATGACCTCATATTTATATGAAATCATGGAAAAAAGAACCGATGAGTCTTTTTTTATGTTTATTCATAGAAAAATCATCAATAAAATGTGGGATATGGTTGAAATTACTCAGTAAACACTTCTTAATGGTATAAAACCCTTTTGAAACCTATGTCAAGGGGTCAAGATCAAGAAAACGATGCCATATCACCTTGAAATCATAGGAAAATGATCGTATATTGAATTTTGAAATGTAGGAACTAATGACACATCATTCCAAATTACGGTTTTCCCATTATGGAATTAATTTTTTTTTTTGTGTTTTAAAACTCTAAAACATGTGTGGAATGGTCAAAACCATATAAAAGGACCAAATATTGATGTGAAATTATGGAAAGCCACTTATGAGTTATTTTTTATGTGCACACATAGACAACACATCAATCCGATGTGTAGTATGGTCATCATTACTTAGTAAAAACTTCTTAAAGGTTTAAAAGCCTTTATAAAAGTTTTGGGTGGTAAAAACCAGGAAAATGATGTATAATTTCCATGAAATCAGAGGAAAATGATTGTAGAATGAATTTTGAAATATTGGAACTGACAAAATGCCATTCCAGAATATGGTTTACCTGTTATGGCCATAAATGCATTTTAAGTGTTTAAAAACACTAAAACATGTTTAGAAAGGTCAAATCCTAGAAAAAGACATTATATTGAAGTGTACTCATGGGAAAATCACCACTATGTTATTTATGATGTGTACGTGCTGACAAGACATCAATCGAATGCATGGTATGGTGGAAATTACTCAGTAAATACTTATTAAAGGTATAAAAGCCTTTAAAAATAATTTTTAGTGGGGGTGGGGGGGGGGGGGGAACAAGAAAGAGATATTGGATTGATATCAAATTAGAGGAAAATGACTATTGACTAAATTGTAAAATGTTGTACTAGGAGAACATTATTCCAAATTATTGTTTTCCTGGGATGACCATAAACACATTTTTAGTGTTTTAAAACACTAAAGCATGCATGGAATGGCCAAAGCAATAGAAAATGACCTCAAATTGATATAAAATCTAGGTAAAACCACCTCTATGTTAATTTTTATGTGTATATGCAAACAACACGTCAGTACAATGTGCGGTGTAGTCATAATTACTCGGTAAACACTTCTTAAAGGTACAAAAGCCTTTAGAAATTGTTTTAGTGTATCAACATCAGGAAAATGAAATTAGATTTACCTGAATCAAAAGATAATGACTATTGATTGAATTATAAAATGTAGGAATTGATAACATGCCATGCCAATTTATAGTTTTCCTGCTAGGAATATAAACACTTTTTAGTGTTTTAAATCACTAAAACATGTGTGGAACGGTCAAAACCATATAAAATAGCCTCATATTGATGTGGAATCATGGGAAAACAACCACAAATATTTTTTATGTTTACAGATAGAAGAAAAATCAATATTACATGAAATGTGGTTGTAATTACTCTGCAAACCCTTATTAAAGTTTAAAAATCCTTCCACTACAAAAGAATTTATTTGATATAAAGAAAAGTGGTTGAAAGCCTATAAAGAAAGACAATTAAGGTTGTCTAAAATTTTAAAATCCAAGTGCATCATCCTAATCAAAGTGAGTACCCTTAAAAGGAATGGATCCCAAGCTAGAAAAGTTAAGGCATCAGACATTTTGAGATGCTCTAGAAGCAAGATAGTCCACCACCACATTACCCTCATTCCAAGTATGAATGATGAAAATCTGATTATTCAAAAGGCCCTTGCATCTCTTGAAAGAATATTCAATGGACTATGGAATAATTCCTTTACCTAGAAAATCATTTTAGACTGTTAATGAATCCATCTCACTATCTGATATAGGAATGTGCCTCTGATTAGAAAGGAGATAACCTATTAACATAGAATGATCTTCCTCTTGAAGGGAATCACCACTCCCAAAGAATGTTTAGAATGAAACCACAACAGATCCATTGGGATCTCTAATAAATCCACCATCACACATGTAACCCAAACCTCAAGATCCACTAGTTTTCATTTTATTCCCTAAGAGGGGAGGCCTCCATCTAATCCTTAATCCTCAGGTTATAGGATTATTGTTGCGGGAGGAATGTGATGAAATAGGGGCATGAGTGAAGGTTCATTAACTAAGTCGTTATATAACTTGCAAAGATCAAGGATTGAATTTCTAGTTTTGATGTTGATACCCATGGGTGAACTCAATAGATGTTAATGATGACTACCATTTCTAGAAGACCAAAGAATCTAGAAACCTATAGTAATAATAATAGATATGGCCTTTCTCTCGGTATTGGATCTATGAAATCCTTGAAACCAGTGCTGTAGGATTGATTCTGTCGTAAGGGATTGGTCAGACCATATCATAAAATACCCAAATGAACTCCATATCGACTTATTCCTCTCACTTTTAAAGAATAGATTCTCTATGGATTTAAAAGATGGCTCCATGCAATAGATACACCTCAAGGCAAGATTTATCTCGCTACACTGGATATTAACATTAGTTGGTTAGGCATTATTCCGAAACATTACACAATAGGAAGAGGAATTTCAAAGGTATATCCTTACACTATAAGGATTCACCCCAAATTTCTTGAGAAATATCAGAATATTAAACTTTATGAAAATCTTTGAGGGAGAAGGTTCTATCTGATGAGCCTATGAAGACACATTTATCAGAGTCACTGGTCATCACAATTTTATAAAAGAGACCATTATGGAGTTCATCCAAGGTGGTTTTAATGAGATAAGGATGACCAATGGAATCCCAAAATATTATATTTGGAGTAGGGAATCCTAAAAATCCATGAATTTTCCCTGACTATTTATGAAACCAATAACTGACATCTCTGTTTCCAATATGCCAACGGGTGTGTTACTGTAGAATGGGTAAATGAGACTGAATCAGCCTATAAATTCTAGATGTTTTAAATATTGAAAAGTTACCATATAAGAAATAGGTGTTAAAATTATGTTTTTACCACAAATAAATACTCTCAATAAGCTTCCAGGAAAGTTTGGCATGCAGACCATTCATGGTTCCCAAGATACTCCATAAGTTAAGACCCCCATCTCTCAAAGGTTTAGCCATCTTGTTCCAGGAAGCCTAATAAAATTTACCATGAAAGTGACCATCCCAAAGAATGGTTAACAAAGTACTATTAATGTTGGATATCATCTTTTTTGGAACCTTAAGAGTCGAAAAATATAAATAGGGATTATGGAGAGGACCGAGTTGATCAAGGTAGTTCTCCCTCCAAATGATATGAACATGTTTTTCCAATTATGGATACATCCCAACATTTTATTATTGACCATATCAAAATTTCTGATGAGGATGGAATTAAAATACATAGGTACACACAAGTAAATCATGAGAAATGTCCCTTTTTGTACGCCAACATTGGCTTCCAAAGATCTACTTCTACTCTTTGAGAATTTGTTAAGAATAAAGAAATTAATTTTCTCCCAATTGAAAACCTGTACACTCCAAGTACAACAAACCTCTAAAGATTCATTAACCCCACAAATACACCTTCACTCCCATTTTCAAAGAGGATGGTATCATATGAAAACATGAGATAAGAGATGGCCTTATTAACATGTTATTATGATAAGGGAGAATCTTTCCCATCACATTAAAATGAATAATATAGAGACTGAGAACATATTAAGCCAAGATAAATTAAGATAGGGAAATGGGGTCAACCTATCTTAAGCCTCTAACAGATTTATAAAACCAAATTTCTTTCCTATAAAAGAAACAACCAGCCATGGGGAGATAAAACACTGAAAAATGAGGTCAATAACCCAAACTGAGAAATCCTTTTTTGTAAGGACCTTGATAATAAAGTTCCATTAGAATATATCATATTCTTTGCTCATATATAATTTTATGAAAACATTTCAACCAATGGTCTTCATGTTAATGTCACTGATTACTTCTGGGGCCAAGAAAATAGATTTCTGAATTGATCTTCCCATCATAAAACCATATTTCTCCTCCGCCACCCAATCAAGGAGGAAGGGACCAAGCCGTGATTTAAGAATGCCAGCCAAGACTTCATAAGGTACATTAAATAAGATGATAGTATGATAATGGTTCGACGAGTGTGGTTATTTTACCCTGGTAACAATATCAAGTTTATTAGAATATGCCAAGTGGGGGAGGTTAACACTTTGAAAATAGTGTTTCACTACGGTGATCATAATCTTCTTAACAATGAGCCAATTATCCCTATAAAAATAGACAAGAAAAGAATCCAGACCGGGGGCACTATTATGATTTATGGAACGAAGAGTACTGTGAACTTCTTCCTCAATTGGGATAGCCTTCAAATGTTCCTTGATTTCTCTAATAACAAGGCATCGATCGAGATGACTCCAAGATTGACAATTCCCATGATGGTTATTGCACCATGAAAATGGATAACCTATGAAACCTAAATTTTAGACTTCATTAGATTATATTAATGAGATGAAGGCTTGAATTTATCTTCTAGTAAAGGGGCCACATCACTTTTTCTCCTCGAGAGGGGCTACCATATTGAAGTCTCTTCCAACTAACCAAGGATCTTCAGTGTGGTGGAATGTGCTCAAATCATCCTATAGGGACTCACAGGATTGAGCCTCTCATTTAGCATAAATAGTTGGAAGAAATATAATATTATCTCCCAAATTTTTATTCAAGTTAATGCATTGATCAGAATAAGAAATGAATTCTACAGAAAATCCTTCTTTCTAGAATATCCATATAAGAGAGTTGGGTGAGAAACCATTAAGAAAACGATGTGATCTCAAATGATAATCATAGTCCTTGATCTTTGGAGAGAACTTCTTGGGTTCTAGATCTATAACCAAATAAACAGAGTAAAGTCTAAAATCATTGAAGATAAAATCCAATTTTAACCATGATCCTAAACAATAGGCATTCCATAAGAGGATAATAATCATATAAGGAACAATTGTCTAGGACTGGCCCCAGACTATTGGTGCTCAAATTTCATAGCATACCTGGATTTAGATTTTTACTAAGAATAAGATCTAGTCTGAATATCATTTGAAAGAAGGAGGTTCTGAGGAGTTTAAGTGTTCCTTTTGGATTCCAAAGCCTTCTGGGTAGAAAAAGCATTTTTCATAGGGGAAGGGACCAATGAGTTATTCTCAAAAGAGGAGGAGGGAGAGCATGTAACTGGAGTGGAGATTTGTGAAGGAGAAGAATCCCTCGGGTCCAACTCCTTGATGGTGAGATACACTATGGGGAGAGAATGCTGACGCACCATAACCTTCTCTTAGATGGAAGAAAAGAGGTGCAAGAAGCATAATGAGCTTGGAGTTGGATAAATGTTATCCTTGAGGGGATAGATCATTTCCAGAGCTTGAAAAATAGAATCATAGGGCACTGGAGGTGAAACAGAAGAGGATGAAGAGGCTTCCCAATAAATAGTGGATGAAAAAAGTATCACACTCATCCCTCGATCTCTAGGATCTGACTTATCCTGAACAAGAGGAGAAACGAGAACCATGGAAGGTCCCTCAAGATCCCATCGAAGATTAGAATGATCCTGGGGATTTGATTGTCAATACTTCCTACATTCAGTGTTCAAATGGTCTTGAAGGTGGTAGAAAGAGTAGAATCATAGAGGGGAAGGATAGTTCAAAGGTTACAACCAATCAATCATCGCTTCAACTCTAAGAAAAAAATTGGATGGCCGAGATTGCGATAAATCCAACTCCACAAAAATCTGGGCTGACTCCATATCTTTCTGGTGTAGAGACTACTGATTGGAACAAAGGAAGGAACCCGAAGTATTCCCAATGTAGCTGATCAAGTTGAAAGACATGAAAAGATGTGACAAGCTAGGAAGAGAAATCCACACCACCACCCTTGAGCAATCACTGCCCAGATGAGCATCCATTGACCAATGAACAAGGGAGTAACTACAACACCCATTATAATTTGGACTGTAGCACCAAACAGAGACGAAGTCATTCAACAAAGATATGACAATGCAAATGGACATATGATTAAGAATCGAAACCCTAGTTGGAGAGACCAAATTCCAAGAGCTGACAAAGCATTGTAAGAGTGGAAGAGGTGGCTTTTCAATCACAAATTTTGTATCTAGAGTCCATTGAAGATGATTAGAAGCTTAAATAAAGGTTTCAATAGAGATATCAAGGGTCAGAAGATCTACATACAAGCTGCAAGAATATCCCTAAGATACATTTGTGACCACTTCAAATCTAGTTGTATTGAAAGAGTTCTGACACAAAACATCCTTGAAAGATGGATCACGAGGAGGACGAAATGAAGGAGGTGTGTAAGGAACCAAGGAGGAAGGACGAGATGGATCTAGAGGCAAGGATGGAACAATAGTCCGGAAATATAGAGAAGATGATGATACGTCAAGCGCATTATTGGAAGATTCAAAATCCATTTCAGTTATCCTCTACAAAATCCATTAAAAAAGTGCTAGGGGATCATAACAAGACAAAGGATGTCATATCACTTTGAAATCAGGAGAAAAATATTGTATATTGAAATGTGAAATGTGGTAACTGACAACACATGATGGCAAATTATAGTTTTCCCATTATGGCCATAAACACGTTTTTAGTGTTTTAAAACACCAAAACATGTATGGAATGGTTAAAACCATAGAAAACGACCGCAGATTGATGTGAAATCATGGGAAACCACCGTTGTGTTATTTTTAATGTGTACACATAGAACACACATCAATCCAAAATGCGGTTTTGTAACACCATTATATTTTAATAAATATTTCTCTTTAAATAATTTTAATTATTCAATATATTTCAGTGTACACAATCATGAGTTCAAGTGAACTGTGATACACTATTAGTATAAAATCACCATTATAACCTAACCATTAAATTGGAAGAAATAAATATGAATAACTAATGTATGAGATAAACATAAAGGTCTAACTCAATATAAATTTATTAGTGAGTACTTAGAAAATAATCACAAAATTTTTAGTAAAATTATTTTATTCTTCAAAAGTATATTATCTTCTAAAATGAGTTTATTTTCTGAGTGAATAGTTATGTTTAGAATTTATATAAAATATATTTTAAAAAAAGAATTTTATTTTTCAGTTTATCATATCAAAATTATATTAAAATTATTTTAATATAATTTTATGAAAACATTTATGAAATAGTGAAAATACTGATTTTTATTCATCATCATCAACAAGTAATTTTTATTAATAGTGGGGAAGGAAAAAAGAGAGGGGACATAGCCTGAGCAGAGAAACTAAGGGGGTCTAAAATAGTGAAGTCTGAGAACATCCCCTTTAATAAGAGCCACCCCATTGGGATTGATGCTGCCAGCCGTGTGTAAGAATACCTCCGCCATGCTAGGGAAATCCACTGGGGACAGGTGGTCCGCAACCTTATTCCCCTCACTCCAAGTATGGAGTACACTAACATTGTTGTTGAGCATGCTTTTTCATTTCCTTATAGTATAGAAGATCTTCCAGGGAGAAGCACCACTACCTTTCATGGAATCATGAACTATTAAGGAATCAGTTTCAACCTCAGAGATATCCAAGCCCTTTTGACTAAAAACTTTGATCCCTATGAGGAGGGCCATGGCCTCTTCTTGAAAACTACATTTTTATATTAAAGTCTTTATATGGTAGGATTATGTTTTGTATTGGTTTTAAATTTTAATTAGTTTATTTTTATTCAATTACAGGGTTTAAAAATATTTTATACATGGATTTATTATAAATACATTTTATGTTTTAAAATATTATTTATTTGGGAAACTATTTTTCATTTCATTTTACCAGTTTTAGTTTAAAATAAATTTAAAATATTCTATGTTCTGAATTTTAATTTTTTTTCCAATTTTAGAAGAAAAATTTAAAAATTTATTTAATAATTCCATTTTATTTTTGGTCAATATGAATAACAATCTTGGTAAAATTTTATTACCACAGAAAAGGGTAAATTTAGTAATTTAGGTTAAAAATAAAATTATAAAGAAAATAAAATGGACCTAAAAAATGCCAAAATTTTATTAGAGGACTGAAATTAGACCCTTAACAAATAAGTATATAAATTAATTCATTTAATAGATTCTTTTACATGATAATGTCTTATATAATATTGAATTCAAAGAAAGACACAAAATGTCATTTTCTTTGTCTTTAATATCATTTTTGTGTCCACATATTGAAAAAATTAAGTTATATACTAATATAAATATATGTTATTTACTTAATAAACGTATGTTCATGATATAAATTTATTTTTAATGTTTTGGGAAACTTGGGTGAAATTATAAAAATTATAATATTTTATTTAATAAGAATTTAAATATATCACATTCATTTATTAATAACTATATCATTTTTATTATAGGGTAAAATAGTATATAAATTAGAATATAAATATTATTATGAAATATATAATATTTATCTTTATAATTTTATTTTATTTTTAATTTTTAGTAATGAAATATTTATATTAAATAATAAAACAACACTGATGTAATAATTATTTTCTTAAAGGAAATATCAAATAAATGTTGTTAAAAATATTAAAATAAATTTAATTTTAAATAATTAATATAATAAAAGAATTTTATATGTTAGCATGAACTCCTATATATATAATGAAATTATTTTTTAGAAGTTAAATTTCTATTTGGATATTTTTAAAAATCCAAGAATGTAATTGTGCTATAATTGAAACTATTAATATTTTATGAAAATATTGTTTTATTAAATTATTTAAAATAATAAAACATATTCAAAAATACCAAATAGTTATAATATGGTCTAAAATGTTATAAATGTTTCATTTACGGTCTAATTTACATCAAATAAGTAATATTTACAAACTTTTAGTATTGAAAAATTTGTTACCTTAATTAAAATTAAAATATGTTAACTAAGGGATAATCAAAATCATATGGTTTAAAACAATAAAAAAACATGTAAAAAATATATTAGTTGATTATATTACAAGTTTAGATTATCTTATATTCTAATAAAAGTTCTTTTAGACGTATTTTTATCAATATAAAAATTATAATAAATTAATATTTTCATAAATTCTAAAAGTGCCCATCACTTCAGTTATAAAAGGGAACCTCCTACCTCACTTCCTCACATCCCTTTGAGCCATGAATCTCAACAATACCCAGAATATGTACCTTATAGATATGTTTATTCACATTATAGAGGTTTTTTTCTTCTTAAAAGATCAACTCTAGTGTCCATAAGAAGAGATCTCGAGGGAACTCGCCGAAGAAGAGGAAATCTCTTTCACTGACTCTTTCAAGAGTATTTATTCTTCTACTTCCTCTTAATGTGTTTTTCAAATTGTAGAGTAATAAATTCAATATAAAATATATTATAATATGTCATTATGATTATGGGAAAAAAAATTCTACCTTTTATCCATCCAATAAAAAATGAAAGTACAACAAGTGCTTACGTACGACTTACCGTCTCCACACCGTGGTGTAATTGTTTTCATACCCACATTACATGGATGGGTATAATGATGGAAATAATAGATATATATGATAATTATAAAATTATATTAATTCTGGAGAAAAATACATACCATAAAATTCCATATCGTTTCACCATTAAGGGAATTATATCTTCTCTCGTGAGAACGTACGAACTACCGTCTCCATGGCACGATGCAATTCATTATGCAAGATCACCATTAAAAAATAATTATATAAATGTATTTAATAAATAAATAAGATATATATTATTTTAATATCATTCTATAAGTGATTTAACTATATCATATTCAAAATAACTGGGACATATACGACAAAAAATGCATTGGAAAATGAAGTAGTTAACACCCAAAAGAAGGGTAATCATGAAATGTTAATAAAAAAAGGGTAATAAGATAATCATTTATGGTAACATAAATATAAATATGGTTATGGTATAAATTATTAACATTATTTAAACTATTATAAAAGAGTTTTGTATACATAAAAAAGAAATCAGACCTATGGTAAGGGTTAATTTTACAATCTCAATATTTTTTGGGATTGTTTATATGTAAGTATTTACTAGGGAACATTTATCTTCCATGTCCATGTTTCATAAAAAAATCCATAATATTTTTAATATTCATATAAAAAAATTTAATTTAATTTTTACCCATATATGAATTTTTACTAAATGGTTTGAATGGAATATTTGGTCATTTTCTTAATGGGTTAATTTTGACTTTTTTGGAAAAAGCATGAGATGAATGTTTTCCAAACTTCTATTACATGAATAGTTTTTTAAACTTTTATAAAGCCTTAATGCCTTGAAGATTACATTAAAATATTACAGTCTTATTTCCAAATAAATTTTTTTCTTATAAAACTATGAGTCATTTGAATAAAATAAAATGTTTTCAATGAAGAAATAATATTTTACTCAAGAATTATTTTCAAGTGATATGTAAAATGTTACTTGTGTTTTAATGGGGATATTTTTCAAGGACAATATCCATATTATTCAAATTTTTGGTTTCTATTTATGATGTAATGATAACTATTAAAACCATTACTTTTCCATGGGTTATGTTATGATTGAATGATATTTATGAAACCAATTTATTTTTATGGGTTCTGATATTATGAATGATTTATTTTCTTATAGAAAACATATACATGATTTTTATTATGTGAAGTGTGGGACCCATATATCCATCCAATGAATTGGGTAAAGATTTATATCTCATGATATAGACATAACTAGAATGGGAAGGAACTCAGTTCAGTAATACAGGCCCAAAAGGGGAAGTAAACCGAGTTTAGTTACACAGGGCTAGAACGAGGAGTGAAATCAGTTTAGTGAAGTGATTTTCCAATATGATGGTCTTATAAATGAGGCTTAGATAATATGGAGATTATTTTCTATTCTTATGTGTATGCCATAAATTCCATGTCTTTTTTTATGATATATGGGAATATGTTGTTTGACAAAATTCTATGCTTTTTCACATGGCATGATATAATTATCTTTGATATGCATGATTTAATTTATAAATGTTAAGTTTATGTTATTATGTATTATGATTAGGGTATGAATGATATCTCACCTGTTTTCCCTTATTAATAAAATGATATCAACATTTAATATTTTCTTTTCCCTAGGATATGATGAAGGGTATTAAATAAGAGTGACAAAAAGGTTCTAGAAGTGAAGGAATAAGTGAGAGACAACTTAGATGTTTTATAAACTAGTTTTTATGCTTTTTAGTTTTTAAAGACACTAAAACTATACGTCCCTAGTGTGGTTTTGTTATGTTTTTTAACAAATATTATTTTATTTAGAAGTAATGTATATATTTAAACATTATGGGACATTATAGTTTGTATTAGAGAAAATATATAGTAAACCTTAGAAAAATAGGATGATAAAACCTTAGTAAGAACCCTAATGAAAAAATATAAGTGTAGTATACAATCCTAATGTTTTGGTGATGATCACAAATAGAAAATGATAAAACCTAAGGTGTAATAAATTGAAATTTTATAAGTAATTTCCCTTGATTATGAGGTTTTTCTATTATGAGTATTGTTTCTCACACTATGATTCTTGGTTTTATTAAATGGTTGGAACCCAAAGGAACCACATTAATGCTGAATGTGATGGGAAATGAAATGATTATCCTCCTGAGAAATATTATGTTATGGGATATAGAATTAAAAATCTTATTTCTATACTCACATAACTTTCTCAAGATGTGAATCATGCAATAATTACAAATGAGAGAAGGAGGGAACAACATTCTGTTGAGTCATTAATGAGGCAGCATCCATCTTTTTTCAATGGTTATTTGGATCCACTAGTAGCTAAACAATGGAACAGTACCATAGAAAAGGTATTTTCAGTTCTCCAATGTTCAAAACATGAGAATGTAATCTTGGCAGTCTATCGTTTGGAAGGTGAAGTAGATAAATGGTGGAACCTTATCAAGTATACAAGGCAACAAGATGAAATTGAATCTATGAAATGAGATGAGTTTGAGAACTTATTTTTCAATAATTACTTTCCTCATATTCTTTAAACAAACATGGATACAGATTTCATTAAACTTAATAAAAAGGATGATGGATTCATTGGCACCTACTAAAAAAAATTTACAAGACATACAAGGCATGCTTATAGAATTATCATTCAACCAGAGAGTAAGATTGATTAATTATTTACTGATGTAAAACCAAGTCTCTGAAGGGGATTATACATATGATACTTTAGTAGATATGAGAAAGTTTTTTGATGTTCTCTAAAGGTTGAGATGGAGATTGGAGCTACCCATCAATCACATGGGTTCGATAAAAAGAGTAAATGGAAGTTAAGGGTAAATCAAAAAACCATAGTGAAAAGAAGATGATATTTCCTTTATGATCAAAGTGTGGAAAGAAACATGGAGGAAACTATCTTAAAGTGACTAGTAAATATTTTAAGTGTAGGAAAGATGTTCATTGGGTAGTTGAGTTCCAAAGTGATAGAAAAAAGATATATAATGAATCTAATAGAGATAAGTCTACATAGAATGCATATCCCACACTTCATTTCTATAAGTGAAAGGAAATGGGTCATTATGCTAACTGATTACCTAATCCAATGGTTATCGATGAGGATCTATGTAAAAAATCACTTAAGGACAAAGATAAATGAAAATATCATGTGATCATTTTTAGTGATGTGGATTAGAACAATGAAGTGGTGAAAGGTACACTTACCATCCAATCTAAAAAAACTAATGTTTTATTTGATTACAGATCCACCCAATATTTTATTTCTAAATAATTTTGTAAGGTAATCATCATATTACTTTAGTAATTTTATTTTGAGTTAGCTATGAAAACTATTAATGGTACAATGGTCACAACATTAGTTTATAATTATTATTTGATTGAAATTTGTAGGAAATTGCTTCCTAAAAATATTGTGATTATCCCTATAGTTGAATCCAATGTGATTCTTGGAATAGATTGGATTTATCTATATGGATATCATATCAATTAACAATGAATGGAAATCACATTTCATATTTAAAATGGATCTATTGTCATCTATCAATGTAAGAATGAATATGAACTTATAGTGGAAATTTATTCCATCTTATGGGGTCTCTATTCCTAAAAATGAAGGTTATATACCTCATATAGTTTGGGAGAAAATCACCATTAAGGATACAAATATTGTGAGGGATTTTTTGTTGTCTTTCCAGAATAATTTCTAGGTCTTAAACTGAATATGGAAGTTGAGTTTTCAATAGAACTCATACCGATTGCCATGAATTTTTCAAAGACTCCAAATATAATGGCCCTAATTCAGTTGTAGAAATTGAAGATGAAACCCAATGATAAAATTTACAAGGGATTCATATGCCCTAGTGAATCACCTTGGGGGGAACCTATTGTAACACCCCGACCCCAGTTTCCTAGAGTTTGTGAATTATTTTGTTACATTGGAATGATCACCAGAAATCAAATCCCAAAGGACTGATCAGTTTAGTAGCCTTGAAAAAACTAGATACAAACATAAAGTTTACATTACATCATGAAATGAAAAGATACAAAATATATTATTTTAAAAAACTCATATTACTTAGACCATCCCCAAAGGTCCATCATAATATACGTCTTCAAATCCTGGGGAAAAATGAAACATAAGAAAGGGGTGAGATCAGATGCTCAGTAAGGATAAACAATATAGCGATAGCTATAATTAATAAGTATAAACCTTTAAGGGAAGGTATAAAACTAAAACATTATCATTTTAAAAATAATATTCAAAAAAATATGGTAAGAATAAATCGAATAATTCTATTTAAATATTCACCTAAATATTATACTAGTCTAATAATCACATGTAATATCAATAACTAATCACATAATGAAGAAATGCATAATGTCCAACATCACAACCATACCGTCAAGGCCTTGTGCCGAGACCAAAAATAAACATAACATCAAGGCCTCTTTCCAAGACACTAGTTTTTCTAATGAGACTGAACGATGCATTGAGGGGCTATATCGGTCCCCACTAATCACTTAATAAGTCCAATGAATTATTCTTATTAAAGGGGTAAAACATAACATAAGCATTTTTATTTAAACTAGCAGGTGAAATGTTAAAATTTTAGCCATAAAAAATGAATGGTATCAAAGTAGCACATCCATAGTAAAATATATCATAAACCATTCTATAAAATATTAAATATTTTATCATAATAAATCAACTTCAATTAAACATAAAATCCAACGAAGGATGTTCACATAGATGAAAATAATCAAATAAATTCATTAAAACTATTTGAGAGAAATATCCCTTTTTTAATTTGAAATCATTTAGAAGCTACAAAATTTATAGAAGAAAACATTTTGTTTTAAAATAACCTTGTAATATTTTAAGGAAAAATTCAAAATATTAAGGCATCCAAATAGCGGAAAATAGTCTCTTGCACCGTATAAGTTAAAAAAACATTCCTTCCATAATTTCTCGAAAAGGTCCTAAAGTACCTCATTTGGAAAATGAAGAAAAATCCATTAAATTTATTTTTATAAAAAATAAAACATAGGTAAAAATGTGTTTAAACACTTTTCAATAATATTTTGAAATAAATTTTAAGAAACATGAACATGGATGATAAATATGTTATAGTAGATACTTACGTATAAACAACCTTAGATAATAATGAGGTTGTGAAATTAATTATTACCTTATACTTTATTTTAGTCGAGGGCGCTTTAACCTCCATTATAATTGTTAAAACATCTTATTAAATTCTACCAGAACCATATCCATATTTATGATATCATATATCATCCTCTTATATCATTTTGTTAATAATATTTCAGTATTACCATTATTTTGACTATTAAGTGCTTTATTTTCCTATGTATGTTTTGTTGTGTAAGTCATGTTTATTATGAATAGGATGTGTTTTATTAATATCCATAATGATATAAAGTTCATAATAATTATTTTTAATACTCATATAAATCTTATAATCATTCTTGAGAGGTTAACGTAGAGAATACATCTCACAGTGTTGTAGAGACTGTAGGCCGTACGCACACACGAGCGATGATATCATACCATTGATGGTTAAATGGTATGGAATTTTATGGTATATTAATTATAAATAATAATTATCATGATATTTTCATTATTTAGATCCATTATATTCATCATTATATCCATACAAGTAATGTAGTGTTGAATAACAAATTACACCACGTCGTGGAGATGGTAAGTCGTATGTACACACGAATGATGATATTATTATTCGTAGGATGGATAAAAATAGGAATATGGTTATCACATAATCATAATAAAATATAAGTATGTATATTCTACCATAGTTATTATTTTAGTATGGAAACAACATAGGAAGAGGAATTATATGAAGAAAAGAAATTGAATGGATTTGGTAAAACAATTACCTCTTCTTTGAGCATCTCCTTTTGATTTACAAAAAAGGAATACTTAGGATGGATTTATGCACAAATTATTACCTATAGGATGAAGTTAGGGATGTTTGTAGGAGAAGTGGGCCAAGATTGGAAGATCCATATGGATTCAGAGGTGTGAAAAAAAGAGAAGGAGATGTGATCTTTTATAAGAGAGGGGAGGGACACTTTTGGAAACTCCAAAAATATTAAATTATCATTAATTTATTTTTAGTTCAAATAGATAAAAAGTGATTTATTTATTTTTTAAGATTAGGATGATTCTAAACACTATCATTCAATAATTTTTAGATAAGTTTAGTTCACAAAAATAACCTTATCTTTTGGATTTAACCCTTAGTTAAAGAGTTTATCTCTTACTGTGTTTACTTGTCCTTTTACAATATAGGGTTAATATAGTTACTATAAAATGAAAAAAACTCCAATTTGATCATTTATGACATTTTTGATATTATCCTACTAAGTTGGAAAAACATGATATTTTAATGAATTTTATAACATTTAATTAAATATTATTTATTTTAAAGTATTATTTATGTCAATTTTGATACTATTCAATATTTTCATTTTTAAAAATTTCAAAAAAACAATATAACTTCGAAAAAAATACGTAAAATATGTCACTAAAATATATAATTTATCTATAAAATTCGTGTATGTATTTAATTAAGTCAAATTATATCTATTTTAATATTGTTTAATTGATTTTTCCTTTAATAATTCAATTACTGCATCATTATTGTGTCGTTGTTTAATTTAATTATTTATTTAATAAAATTATAAATAAATTATAATTATGTAGATAAACATTTTGTATTTCTAAATTCTATTTATATTTGACAATATCACTTATATAACCTCATATTAAAAATTATATAGTTATTACATTTTTAATATGACATTTTTTACTCTTCCTTAAATAAAATATAATAAATTTCCTAATCTCACAAAAGTGACTTAAAAAGGATCATATTTTAGACATAAGATTTATTTTGGTCGAAACACACCTATCCAATGAAATTTGGAAAATTTTATAGTAATATTATATTATTATAATATTATTTTTACCTTTACTTACCCTATTTACCTTTAACCATGGTAAATAAAATCCAAAAGTTACTATTCAAAAAAAAATATTTTGATCCCATTGTACCATATTTTTCATACAAAATACAAAAATACAAGTACTTTTTTCAAAATACAATTCATAGAAGTGGTAAAATTATATTTAATGCAAATCTTGTAGATGTGGCTAGAAGGCGAGTGAAAGAGATGTTCAAAAGTTCAATAATTTTTTATATCTAATTCTATTATAAAATGATTTTAATTAACTATATTGGATTAATATATTTATTATTTATCTATTTTAACTTTAAAATCAATTTAAATTTAAATTTCTATTTTAATGAAAAATTCGATTTTTAACAACAATTCAGTATTTTTAACTATTTATAAAAAATTGAAACTTTTTAGAAAAATACCAAAAATTCACCCTAAGATAATTTTGATGTTATGAATTCAAAAATGATGTCTATTTTAAAAAATATAATTTTTAAATTTCATAATTTGGTTAATATTATTCATAACCTCTTTTTAAACGGCTAGATTGATAGGTCATGGTGTGCTAAAACTTGGTGTTGCGTGCATCCCAAGAAATTAAATTATTTAAGAAGAAGCTTGCCATGGAAGATTGGGGTGTCACATTCTAACCTTATTCAAATAATTTGGTCCTTTAAATTTCTATAATATCACTTCATAAGTAGATTTGGGTGGTTCTTCATCATAAGTTCCCCAGGTTCCCAGGTCGCAATTTCAATTTAATGGTTTTTACAAAGAAATTTTACCTGACCAATCATCTGATTTCTCAACACTTGTTCCTTAGTGTCAAGAATCTTGATAGGCATTTCACAGTAAGACAGATCGGGTTCCAGTTATATTTCTTCGTAGGTGAGTACATTCATTGGGTCTGGCATGTATTTCCTTTATAGTGATATGTAGAACACATCATGTACTTTGAAGAGACATGGAGGCATTTCCAAATGGTAAGATACAAATACAATTTGTTCCATAATTTCCAAAGGTCCGATGTACCTGGGAATTAATTTACCCTTATTACTAAATTTTATAAAACCCTTCCATGGAGATACCTTCAAGAAAACATGATCTACCCCTTGAAATTACAAATCCTTCCTTTGGTTATTAGTATAGCTATTTTTCCTACTTTGAGATCTTTTGATATGGTTCTGAATAGTATTTACCTTTTCCATAGTTTCCTCAACAATTTGTGGGCCTATGAGTTTTCTTTCACCAACATCATCCCAAAAAGTTGTTGTATGACATATCTTTTCATATAAGGCTTCCTATGGTGCATCTGAATACTAGAATGGAAGCTATTGTTATAGTAAAATTATACTAGAGGTAAATATTAATCCCACGTACCTTGAAAGTCTTGCGGGAAAGATCTCAACGTCTCTTATAATTTTTGAATATCCCATTCTAATTGTAATTAGTTTGAGGGCGAGAGGTAGTTCTCAAATGAAGCTCAGTATCTAGGGACTTCTAATGAATTTTCTAGAATATTGATGTAAAACGAGGATCATGGTTAAAAATAATTGATATGGGTACACCATGAAGTATTAAAACATCATTAATATATTGTCTTGTTAAACATTAGTGTGATGAATCTTCTCTTAGACCAAGAAAATGTGTTGATTTGGAATCATTATAAACAATAACCCATATCACATCATTTCTTCACTAAGTATTTGCTAGCCCCATAATAAAGTTAATCATAATATTATCCCATTTCCACACTGGTATAGTAAGGGTTTCATGCCTCTTATAGGATGTTGTCTTCCAACCTTCACCTATTGACAAAACAAACATCTTGACACATAATCAACAATCTCCCTCTTCATGTTATCCCACCACAAATATTCCTTCAAATCTCTGTACATATTAGTGCCACCATGGTGTATAGAAAAATTGGATCTATGAGTATCATTTAATAATTCCATTTTTAGCTCAGGTAAAGAGGGAACACATATCTGAATTCCAAATTTCAAAACTCCACCATCATATGTGATGTCTATCAATCTCCCATCATTCACAACTTTAATTTTCTTTTGACAATCCTCATTATCAAACTAAGAAATTTGTATCCTTTCCCTTCAAGATGGTTTGGAAACCATTTGATAAAGTAGTGATGTTTCAACTTCCATGATAATTCCTATATCCATATTTACTAGATCCATGAATATAGGATCCCTTTCAACTCCCATTTTATTTATAACTCTATGGTCCTTTATACTCAAAGAATCTACCAACATATTTTCCTTCCCTAGGTTTTAGTGTATTGTGAAATAATAATTCTTGAGTAGCTTAAGACATTTCCTTAGTCTCATGTTGAGTTATTTCTATGAGAAAATATATTTCAAACTCTTGTAATTAGTATATATCTCACATCTTTCATCGTAGAGATATTTTCTCCATGTAGTTAGAGAAAAGATTTCTGCTGCAAACTCAAGATCAGGATTTGGGTAGTTTTTTCATGAATTTTTAACTACCTTGATTCATATTCAATAACCATACTATTTTTAATAAGAACACAACCATGTCCTTTCCTTGATGCATAACTATAAATCACAACCCCATCATTCCAAGATGGTAAATTCAGGATAAGATAATTGAATAATCTTCTCTTTAATTCTTCAAAACATTCTTCACACTCTTTTATCCAAATGAATTTAACCCATTTACATGTGATCTTGGTTAATGGGTTTGAATATTAATATTTTTTTTGAAAGAAACCCTTATAGTAACCTTCTAAACTAATAAAACTACATACCTCGGTTATACTTGTTAGTGCTAGCCATTATTGGATTGTCTTTTACATTTTAGGATCAATGTAGATTCCATCCTTGGAGACAATATGGGCAAGAAAAGAAATTTCTTGACACCAAAATTCACACTTGATAAACTTCCCATATAGTTCATTTCTTATAAGAGTCTTCAGAATAATCCACAAGTATTTATCATGGTCTTTGTAGGTTTTGGAGTATACCAAAATATCATCAATAATTAATACAAAAATATCATCAAGATATTCTATGAACACTCTATTCATTAGATCCATGAAAACTGAGGGATGGTTAGTCAATCCAAATGACATTACTGTAAATTTGTAGTGACCATACCTCATTTGGAATACTGTATTTGGAATATATTCTTTTTTCAAACACAATTTATGATATCCATAATGAAGTTGAATATTTGAAAAATATTGAGCTCCATGAAGTTGATCAAATAAATCGTCAATATAAGGTAGATTATACTTTTTCTTAATTGTAATAACATTGATCTATCTATAGTCAATGCACGAACTCATTGATCCATGTTTCTTCTTGACAAATAGAACTGGGGATCCCCATGGAGAAACACTAGGTAGAATAAATACCTTATTACTCAAATCCTCTAGTAATTTCTACAGTTGTACTAATTCCACAGTGGACATTCTATAAGGATTATTTTATATAGGTCTTACAGTAGGGATGAAGTCAATAAAAAACTCAACTTCACGCTCTAGGGGATGTCTAGGTAAATCATCAAGAAAAAAATCAATGTATTATTATACAATAGATACATCCTCAATTTAAATATTTCTTTCTTCATTACTAGATGTCATTTTCTCTTCTTCCCTAAGAATATCATTCACTAAAGCAATCAGGGGTGGATTTTGATAAGAATCGGGTGATGATGTTTCTGCTCTAAAGATAATGGATTCTAAATATTCCTCACAAATAAAAACTTCCATCTTATTTCAATATTGTTTTGAATTATATTTTGATAGCCAGTCCATAATGATTATTATTTCAAAGTAGACCATAGGTATGATGATAAATTCATTAGAAAAATCACGTTTATATGCCATAATGCGAACTGCCTAAAACATTATTGTTCTAATGAGACTTCCCTTAGGGGTTTTAACTAACAACTCCCTTGTTAATGTGAATTGGAAATATCTAATTCATAAAAAAAACAAGGATTATATAAAGGAATTAAAGGATCCAAAATCAAAAAAAAGATTTGGAAAAATTTTAGGAAATGATTAAAGTACCTTCCATCATATCATTAGGAACTTCAACCCCAACAGCTATGATCGCAATGCTTGGCCTTTATCCCTTTTAATTTTCTAGGGCAAGATTCCTTCATGCTTAGGAAAATAATTCACATAATTTACCCTCTATTTACAATTGTAGCAGTAAACATTGATAGCTTCTTTCTTCCCCATGATATAACGAGCTTGGTGGTCTTTTTCTCCACACTTGTAAAAAACTCCCATTCCCTTTAGGCAAGTATCGTGGTGTGTCTTCCCACAATTAATATAGTTTAAGTCTACTTTTCCCTTATTCCCCTTATTTCCTTTTCCAGAGTGTTCAGTATCCCTCTTCTTCTATTTCATTACATTAAAGTCATTAGACTTAGAGAATTACTTTTTTGACTTGATAGCATATGAGACTATATCTTCATACAATGAAAAAGATTATGAGACAAATGCCCATAGAAGGAATGGTTTTAACCCCAAAAATAATCAATCAATCTTACTTCTTGGGTTATGTATGTATTCTGAAGCATGCCTTGTTAAACTTGTGAAGTTAGCTTCATACTTTTCAACATTATCATCCTACTTCTTTCTCAGACTCAGAAATTGCCTCTCCATATCCACTTGTAGATCACGAGGAATGTATTTTTCTTGTAAGAGTTCTTTAAATTACCTCTATTTCATATTTTCTACCTCTTAATCTTACTTTATGTTTTGAATTAATGAATACTATTTATCTATATCTCCAGATAGATGATAGACCTCCATAAAAAATTTTTCCCTTTCATTACTCATCAAATAAAGAAATATTTTCTTTAAGGAACTTATCCACTACTCAGCTAAAAAAAGATTTTTAGTCCCATTGAATGTTGGTGGTCATTGTCCCATGAAGTGGTATAACCTTGATCATATGAATAGTGGATCAGGCTACTTCATATGGGTAAGGATATTATTCATAACATGAGTTAGTTTTCCCGGTATGGTTATAAGATATTTAACACCAGTTATATTACTATCTCCACTATCATTATCTTACATAGGAGGGAAATACCTACATGGATTTTGTGTGTTGATATGATTTACATTCCTTCCACTTGGTATAATTTCTAAACAATGACATACTCTAGATTATCTTATGAATCCTAATTCATAATTCCAAAGTAGTAAAATACATAACATAATTTGAAATATTATGAATATCTAATCCATAATAATAAAAATGGTTTCTTTGGGAAAATTTTTACTCATAAATACTTCATAACTGTTTGTAAGAAAATGTTAATTATCCAAAGCATATCCCTAGGAGTGTCAAACCTGGTGCATAGTACAACCCGTTGTCTTTTACCAGGTTACCCCAAGTCAAGCTCAAAATACCTTGTCGTAGTTGTTACTCCTTGGTACATCTGTACCAAAACCATGTCCACATGTAGTATCTAGAATGAGATTTATTTTCTACTAATAACCAAATAATCTATACATTCGCACAATTTTAGGATGTTCTTATATATTTATCCTAAAATTCTATCTTAGGTTAGTGTGCCCTAACTAATGTATTTTCTAAATATCATTTCTAAGGCTTGTACTAGACATACTATAATACCAACGATAACTCCTCAACCCCAATTCCCCAGAGTCAGTGCATTATTTTATTACATTGGCATGATCACAAGAAATTGAATTCTGAAGGAACGACTAGTTTAGTAGCTCTGAAAAAACTAGATACAAACATAAGTTTTACATTACTTTATGAAATGAAAAATAATATAGTATCTCCTTTGAAAAAACTCATATTCCTTAGACTATCCCTTTAGGGCAGTAATAATATACTTATTTTCATCTTGGTGAAAAATTAAACATAAGAAAGGGGCGAGCTTAGACGGTCAATAAGGATAAATAATACAGAGGAAGATATCATAAATAAGCATAAAATTTTAAGGAAAGTTATAAAACTAAAACACAGACCTAATAAACATAATCACCAGCATTATATTGAAAGAATAAATCAAATAATACCATTTAAAAATTCACATGGATATTGCACTAGTTAAATAATAACATGTAATATAAATAACTAATCACATAACAGGGAAATGCATAACACCAGACATCATAAACATACCTTCAAGGCCTCATTAAAAGACCATAAATAAACATACCATCAAGGCCTTATTCCAAGACACTAGTTTGTCTCATGATACCTACCAATGAATTGAGGGGATATATCAGACCTGCCTGTCACTTACTTAATCCAATGCATTCCTCTTATGAAATTGGTAAAACAGAACAAAAATATTTTTATTAAAACTATAATACAAAATATTAATACTTTATCCATAAACCCTGAATTGTATCAAAATAGAACATACAAAATAAAATATACCATAAAGACTTCAATATAATATGGAAGATTTTATCATAATAAATAAACCTAAATTAAGTATAAAATCCAACAATGTATGTTTACATAGATTAAAATAATCTAATAAATTTATTGAAACTCTTTGAGAGAAATATCCATTTTTTATTTTGAAATCATTCAGAAGCCATGAAATTTATAAAATAATTTTTTTGAGAATAACATTGTATGATTGTAAGGAAAAATTAAAAATTTTAAGGCTTCATAATGGTGTAAAATATCCATTTTCACCATATAAATTAAAAAGACATTCTTTCCATAATTTTTCAAAAATGTCATAAAGTACGTCATTTAGAAAATGACAGAAATATTATGTTCAAAAAAATTTATAAAAAGTAAAACATGGGTAAAAATGTATTTGAACAATTTTCAATAATATTTTGAAATAAAATTTAAGAAACATGGACATGGATGATAAATATGACCTTGTATATACTTACGTATAAACAACTGTAGAGAAAAATGAGGTTGTGAAATTAACCCTTACCCGATTCTTTACTTTAGTCAAGGATGCATTAAACTTATGTATAATGGTTAAAAAATGTTATTAAATTATACGAGAACCATATACATATTTATTATATCATATATAATCCTATTATATCAATTTGTTAATAATATTTTAGTATTGCCATCGTTTTGAGTGTTAATTGCTTCATTTTCCTATGAATGTTTTGCTGTATAAGTCATGTTTGTTATGCATAGAATGTATTTTATTCATATACATAATTATATAAAGTTAAAAATAATTATTTTTACTCATTGTATAAATTTTATAATCATTCTTGAATGGTTAACAAGGATAATTAATCTCATCACATCGTGGAAATAGTAAGTCGTACACGCCCATGAGCGATGGTATCATACCCTTGAAGGTAAAATGGTATTGAATTAGATGGTATATTAATTATAAATAATTATTATAATTTTATATTCATTATTTATATCCATTATATTTAACATTATACCCATCCAAATAAAGTAGTTTTGAATAACAAAATACACAACGACGTGGCGATGATAAGTCGCACACAATCACGCATGTTGATATTGTTATTCGTATGATGGATAAAAGGAGGAATTTTGTAGAAAAATAATAATAATAACATATCCTAATTTAGATGATACTGAATTTATTACTTTATTATAGAAATAATAGAGGAGGATTAAGTAGAAGAAGAAAATAAATTGAATGGAATTGGAAAAACAATTACCTCTTCTTTGAGCATCTCCTTTTGATTTACACAAAAGGACTCCTTAGAACGAATTTCTGCCCAAAGTATGGCCTCTATGATGATGTGAGATATGTTGGGAGGAGAATTGGGTAGGTTTTGGATTATAAAAAGTTATTTTGAGGTGTGAATAAAAGATAATTAGAGGTGCTCTTTTATAAGAGAAGGGATGAGAACTTTTAGATACTCCAAAACTATTAATTTATTAAACTTTTTTTGGTTTCAAATAGCTCAAAAGTGAGTTATTTAGAGTATAAAATGATTCTTGGTCAAAATCCTCTCATCCAATGTTTTTAGACATGTTTAGGTCAAAAATTAACCTTATCTTTTGTATTTAACCCATAGTTAAACTATTTGACTCTTACCGTGTTTACATGTGTTTTTATAATATCGGGTTAATATAGTTACAATATTAAACCAACCCCAATTGGATCATTTATGAAAATTTTAACATTATCCTAGTTATTTGGGTGAACCTGATATTTTTATGAATTTTATAACATTTAATTAAATATTATATATTTTAAAGTACCATTTATGTGAGTTTTGATACTATTCAATATATTGATTTTTTAAAAATATCATACCTACCTGATAACATCGAACCAATACTTCCAATATTTCACTAACTTGCCTATTTTTTCTATAAAATTAGTGGATTTCATTAATTAAGTAAAATTATATTTATTTTAATATTTTTAACATCATTTAATTGATTCTTCATTTAATAATTCATTACTCCATCATTATTTTGTCACCATATACTTTAATTATTTATTTCATAAAATTATAAATAAATTACCATCATGTTGAAAAAATTATTACCTTTATATGTACTATTTATAGTTGAACATTATCACTTATATAACATCATATTAAAAATGATATATTTATTAAAATTTGCATATGATATTTTTGACCCTTCTTTAAATAAAATATTATAAATGTCCTAATATTACAGAAGTGTCTTAAAAAGGATCATATTTTTGACCTAAGGATTATTTCGGTCAAAAAACATTTATCCAATAAAATTAGGACAAGTGTTAGGTTAATATTATATTATTATAATATTATTTTTACTTTTAATTACCCTATTTATCTTTAACCGTGGTAAATAAAATCCAAAAGCTACTATTCAAAAAAAATTCTTTTGATCCTGTTAGACCATGTTTTTCAAACTAATTACAATGATTTATGTACATTTTTATAAACTCAATCCATAGAAGTGGTAAAATTATGTTAAATGAAAATCTCGTAGATATAGCTAGAGGGCGGGTAAAAGAGAAGTTCCAATGTTCAATAAAGTTTCATATCTAATTATTTTATAAAATGATTCTAATGAACTATATTTTATTAATACATAGGTTATTTACATATTGTGACTTCAAAATCAATTTATATTAAAATAACTATTTAAATGAAAAAGATGGTTTTTAATAACAATACAATATTTTTCACTATTCATCAAAAATTGAAACTTTTCAGAAAAATACCAAAAATTAACTGTAAGATGGTTTCAATGTTTATAATTCAAAAATTAATTCTATTTGAACAAATAAAATTTATAAATTTCATAATTTGGTTAATACTATTCAAAAATGCTTTTTAAATGGCTAGTTTGATAAGTCATGGTGTGCTCGAACTCAGTGTTACGTACACTACAAGCTATTGAATTATTCAAAAAGAAGCATACTATGGAATATTGGGGTGTTACACATATTCTATTTATTAATAAGAAAAATAGATCAATGAGACTCTTCATTGATTATTAAGAACTTAACTATATCACTGTTAGGAACAAATATCATCTTCCCCGTATTGATGAATTATTTGACCAAATACAAAGAGATAAATATTTTTCCAAGATTGATCTTTATTCTGGATATCTTCAATTAGGGTTAAAGAAGTAGGATATACCCAAGATGAAATTCTATACAATTTATATACACTAGGAATTTACAGTGAAGCCTTTTGGTCTTTCTAATTCCCCCTCTATCTTCATGGATTTAATGAATAGAGACAATATTGATCACTTTATGGTAGTATTTATAAGAGATGTTATTATATAGTCAAATATAAAACAATATCATGAAGATCAATTAATGATTATACTTAATACCCTGATAA
The DNA here is from genome assembly GCA_963277665.1 of Viscum album. Lineage (NCBI taxonomy): Eukaryota > Viridiplantae > Streptophyta > Magnoliopsida > Santalales > Viscaceae > Viscum > Viscum album. The sequence goes on from OY728145.1 coordinate 1,369,976,112, forward strand.
AGGATAAGCTTTATGAAGAATTTACAAAGTGTGAATTTTGGCTTCAAAAAGTTTAATTTTTTGGGTTATATAATCTCAAGAGAGGGGATAACTGTGGATCCAACAAAGATAAAAGTTATTGAAAGTTTTCCTAGGAGAAAAATGTGATTGAGATCCCAATATTTCTTGATTTAGATGGATGTTATTGACGTTTTTATGAAATAATTTTCAGGATTATCAAATCCACTCACTAAGTTGACTTAAAAAGTAGTTAAGTTCATATAGACCAAAAAATGTGAAGATAATTTCAAGGAGATGAAAAGAAGGTTAGTTAGTGCACATGTGATCACAAAAACCTATAGTAGAGAGAGGTTTTTGATCTATAGTGATTCATACAATAAGGTGTTTCGGAATAATTCTTATGAAAAATGATATGGTGATCTCTTATGCCTCAAAACAATAGAAAATCCATCAGAAAAATTACCCAACTCATGATTTGGAGTTAGATGAGGTAAAATTTTCATTAAAGATATGAAGAAATTATCTTTATGGAGAAAGGTATGACATATATACTAATCAAAAAAGTTTAAAGTATATATTCACTCAAAAAGTGATGAATATTCTTCAAAAGATATGGTTGGAGTTGATTAATGATTATGACTACTCAATACATTACCACCCTTTGAAAGCGAACAACGTGGAAGATGATTTGAGATGAAAGGACCATTCTAGCCTATCTATGATGAAAATAAAAAAATATCCAATATTTATGGATTTAAAAATCAAGGATATGGAAATAATAAAGGAAGGGGAGAAATATTATCTTTCTCAAATTAATGTTCAACCATATATACAAGTAAAGATTAAGGTTGTGTAGAAGGAAGATATGGAACTATAAAAGAAGGTGAGTAATGTTCCTAAGTTCATCCTTGATTGTAATATAATAATAAGATTTATGAGCCGTTTTCGTATTCCAACCATAGTATAATTAAATAAGTATATGTTGGATGAGGCTCACTGTTCATTATTATCAATTCATCATGGAAGTAAAAAGATGTATAGAGACATGAAAGAGTATTTCTAGTGGGATGACATAGAGAAAGATATTGAAGGATATGTTTCTCTGTGGTTGGGTTTTCATTAAGTTAATGTTGAGAGATATAAGTCTAAGTGGATGTCACAAACATTTCCCATACCATAATGTAAATGGGAAAATATCACTCTAGACTTTGTCGTTGGACTTCCAAAAACATCTAAAGGCCATAATGCTATAAGTGTTATAACTGATCTACTTATGAAGTCAGCACACTTCATTTCTATTAGATAATATGTTGGTCGGAGTGGATACTCAAGAGGGGGGTGAATTGAGTTCCAGTGAAAATTTTTGTTTAAAAACAATGTTTATTAAAATCCCCCTATTTCAAAAATAGATTAAACTGTAGTGAATTTATACAGATTATAAAGGTTCAATTAGTTTCTCAAAGATTTATTAGTTCTCAGTTAACTTAATCTAATGATTTAATTAACTTTCGAAACTAACTTACTGGTTTATAATAAATATAAACACTTACAAGTTTAACTATCAAAGTAGCTTTGAAAATAAATTACATTTCAAAGTAATAGCAGCGGAATATGAAATAAATATGTATAGTATGGATATAGTATGTAGCTACAAACACAGAGAATTAACCAAGAGGTTCAGTCTCAAGCCGAGACTTAATCCTCTCAAAAGTTTATATAAAAATGATCCACACCCTGGATCGGGGTTAACAACAGTGAACACACTGTCCAGGTCGCAAGACCTCTACCACAGTTCTGCGTGGGAAAACAAACAACAGCTTAGAGCTATCCAGGTCTCACACGACCTCTACCACTATCCACAGTGGGAAATGAAGTGTAAAAAGGTTTGCTGAGGATTTACAGATCCTCCAGTTAAAGTACAGGAGTTAGTGTGTGTGTTTAATACAGCAGATAACACAAACTTCTCAAAATGTAAAACAAATGTGTCACAGCGAAGAGATGTAGAGTTTAGAAATGGATCTGGTGATTTCAGTGTAGCTCTGGACTCTTTTGTATTTGGTCAGAATTTATTCTGAGTCCTCTTCTCGTTTTTGTTTGAGAAGAAGAGTGTCGTATGCTTCAGGTTCAAAGGCAGTGAGATGTAGTCGATGAAGTTCTTCAATGTTATTTTGTATACACATAACTCTTATTGAGTAGGCTTGATTGTGTATGAGGTTCTGTCTTGCTTGGTTCTTCCTCCACTTTCTTTTCTCTATATTCTTCTTGTGTTCTTCTGTCAACTATTTTCTTCAGCAGAGTCTTCTTGTATTTATGTCACGTGCTTCGGAAGACAGAAAAAGTTTCCTTTCCACAGGTACGAGGTATGGTTTCCTGACATCCGAAAACCTTTATTAATTAATTGACAGAGCATTAAAATATACCTAATATGACCGTTGGTTAGATTAAATAAAGATAAATATAAATAAATTCAAACAGTTGTTTATGACTATTGAAGAATCAAGTGATCGGTAGGTCATCGGCATCGGTGGGTAATGATCGGTGACTCAGATAGATCAGCATCGGTGAATCAGACTGATCAGCGTTGGTCTGTCATCTGATCGGTGAGTCAGTTTGATTAGAATCAGTGAGTCATTTGATCGGTGGCTCATTTTGATCAGCATCGGTGAGTCATTTGATCGGTGAGTCATTTTGCATCGGTGAGTCATTTGCATCGGTGAGTCATTTGCATCAGTGAGTCATTTGATTGGTGGCTCATTTTGATATCGGATCGGTGTGACCGTTGTCCTTTGATATTGGATCGGTGCTTCCGATGTCTGTTGATATTGAATCGGTGCTTCCTATGTCTGTTAATATTGGATCGGTGCTTCCGATGTCTGTTGATATTGGATTGGTGCTTCCGATGTCTGTTGATATTGGATCGGTGCTTCTGATGTCTGTTGATATTGGATCGGTGCTTCCGATGTCTATTGATATTGGATCGGTGCTTCCGATGTCTGTTGAATCCAGAAGACTTCAAAATACTTTGTAAGTCAATAAGCATAGACAAAAACATGATAACAGATTCATTAACAGATTGTAATTAAGTTTATGAGAAATCAAACCAGATTAAGCATTAATGGTATGTGATGATTTGTGATTATTAAAACATCAATCATAGACATGAAATCAACAATCTTCCAGAGGGCTCAACAATCTCCCCCTTTTTGATAATCACAAATCTTTATCATAAAATATAAATAATATTATATATCATCAATAAAAACATAATGAGAATTAAACCATAAAGAGAATAATAAAAAAAATAAAGAGATATATAAATATCCCCCTTAATTTAAATTTCCCATATATATTATACAGAGTTCTCCCCCTGAGATATATACATCTCTCATATATATATAGATCTTTCTCCTCACCTTAGATATATACATCTTTTTTCCCCCATATATCTCTCTCATACATCTTTCTTCTCCCATATATCTCTCTTCTCCCATAAATCATTCTTTTTCTTCTCCTTCTCCCCCTTTGGGATAATCAAAAAGGAGGGAAAACATATAAGTGAAAGTAAGAGTAGGCATCATAGAGTATAGAGAAAAAAAATATTTTATAAAGTACAAAATATTACAAGCATCACATTGTTCACCCTATCAAAAAAAATACACAACTATTTGTTGGGATACAAAGGGGCTTTGACTTTGTCTTTGGGATCAATAGTGGGTAGGTTTGAAGGCTTCGAGGTAGGTTGTACTTGGCGAATCTGAAGTGGTGGTAGGACAACTCTGGCAGTGGTAGGAACAGGTGCCACAGAGAGTTGTTGTTGAGAAACAGGAGCTGGTTGAGAAGCTTGCTGAGGGACTGGTCTTAACTGAGATAGAGCTTGAGCAATAGATAGCTGATTTGGAGCTACATCAGAGTCACTGAGAGGTTCAGAAGTAGGAACTACTATTGCAGTGGCCTGTGCATTCAAATTGGGCTTCAAAAGATGAATGAAGTCCAGAATGACTTCTGCCCCATACTTCATAGCTTTTTCAAAATCATCTTTATTCTCCATGAACTGTGCCAAGGAAGGGGTAAAATCTTGGAACTGATGAACTTGAGTTTTGAAGGCCTGAGTGACTGGAGGTAATTTCAGATTCTCTGCCAACACCTTGAAGTTTGCAGCCATCTCATGTTTTGTATAAATCTTGGAAAAGTAATTATCAACTTTCTATTTGATCTCTTGCAGAGCTTTCTTAGCATCTGCTGAATACACCAATGCCATCTTATGACTGTTATCACAGAGCTATTTCATCTTCCGCAATGATTCTAAATCAAGAATTTGTCTAACAGCAGCTAACTCATCATGCACAACTTCTCTTAGAGCTTCTAGCTCACGGGTAGTGATCTTGGTTACCTTGCCTGTACTGGCTTGGCCAACTATGTGAGTTAACTCAACTTTCAACTTCCTCAGGTCAGACTTGTTGAGATGTTCAATCAAATTTCTCAAAACTTCCATCATACCAGAGATGGTTGATCGGAATTCGCTTGATAGAGATACCAAGCCGGTGTGAAGATCCTTCATAGTCTGATTCAAAAAGGCTATGTGCCTGCCAATAAGTTCACCAGTATTGGCCAGGTCTGGCTTTACAGCATTCGATACTCTTTATGAGAAAGCTTCCAATGAATTTTCAGAAACTTGTAGAGACACTTGAGTAAGAGCATTAGAAATTTCTTCTCTAACTGTGTCTCTCACAGCGGTTAGCAATTCAATCTTAAACTTATCAAGATCATCTTGAGAGATTCCAGAACCAGGTAGATTAACATTTGTAGGATCGACAGCAGGAACAGACCTTGCTTCTCTTGGGAGATTCCTCTTCACAGCTGCAGCAGATTCTGGCATTGCTTCTTCTTCTTCAGAATATTCTAAGCCCAACACAACATAACCAGGGTATTCATCCCAAACAGCAGCACACAGGGCGTATTTTGGTTTCTCATAGCTTGTTGTTCCACTGATTTTTGGTGAATCAACCTTGCCACTGATATGTATTTCTTGTACTAACTGAGGTGATTCTATTTGATCTACAGAAAGACCATCCCCTGGTCTGTTATCACCATCAACAGCAGCCTCAACATCATCAGCATGTCCATCATCACTCTTCTCAGAAGCTTCACTGTGATATTCTTCAGTATCAGAATCTTCTTCATCACCAAGAAGAGGTTCTGATTCTGGTAGGGCTAAGGGTGGACTAGCAGGTCCAAATTCTATTCTTCTTTTGGGACTAGCAGTGTTAGGATCACTCCTATCATCAGGAGATGACATACTTCCTTCCTTAGTCTCAGCTTATTCTTGCTCTTGGGCTTTGGTGGCCTCATCCTTTCCTTCTTCTTGCTTATCATCATCAGAATAAACTGGTTCCTCATCTGGTTTCAAGCCAGGGTCTCTCAAATCCTTTGGCCTCTTTCCATGATCTGTGGGATTGTAGACTTCATACAACATGTCTTCATCAGCAACCCAACACTTCTTCCATGGATTCCAATTGATTTTCATCCTTTTGCAGATCTCTTTGTTGAGACAGAAAGGATGATCTGTTTCAGCTACTTCATCATCTTCATCAACACAGTCTAGATTCTTGAGCATGGTAGAGATCATCTTGGAGTAAAATAAGGCAGTGGCCTTTTTGGACGGTTTTACCATTCCAGCTATGTGCACCATCACATATCTACACAAATTGATCTTCTCATGGGTTTTCAAAAGAAACAAAAGGAAAACATCCTGGTACTTTACAGCAGCAAAATCTCCTCTCCTAGGGCAAAGTTGGTGCTGAATAAACTTGAAAAGAAGTCTGCATTCACCATCCAACTCTGAGGATGTGATTCTCCTCGACTCTTTGTTTCCAGTCAGAAGCTCTAGAGCTAATTCATAAGAGAAGTAATCAGATGTTGGAGGAATATTCCCAGCATAATCCTCATACCGACCTTCATGAGGTACATTCAAGCACTCAGCCCACTGCTTAGATGAGAATGATATTTTCTTTCCTTTTACCACAGACGACATCCTGGAAGCCTCCACACCATCTAGAGTGATTTTCAGATTCATGTAGAACTCATGTACCAGCTTTGGGTAGTCTATTCGAGAGTTGTCAGAAAACCAGTCTGTCCATCCTTGCGATTCAAGAACTTGCAGCAACAGTGACTTACTTGATAAAAGCCAGACGGAACTGACTTCTCTTTCTACAGCAACAATCCGAGTTTCCAGGTTCGGATTTACTGATCGTTGAGAGGTACTACTCGACTCGCCTCGAGCATGCTTTGAAGGTACATGGCTATCTGGTCCTTTGTTCGGTCTCTTTTTCTTAGCCATTCGAAGATTTTGGGAAGGCAGGAGTTCAAAGGTTCGAAGTAGCGGGGAAAAGAGGTTGAAAGGTTCAGCGGGAAATGAAAGGTCAAAGGTTTAGGGAAGATAAATAGCCACGTATCATTTATTTTATCATTTAGGGTTCCCATAAAAAGTATAAAAGAAATTTACTAATTAATTACAATATAATAAAAAAAAGTAATAGAAAATAGATCGGTATGACATATTGGTTGCACTGATCGGTTTGACAGATCAGTTTCACAGATCAGTTTCACAGATCGGTTTCACAGATCGGTTTCACAGATCAGTTTCATAGATCGGTTTCACAGATCAGTTTCACAGATCGGTTTCATATATCGGTTTCACAGATCGGTTTCACAGATCAGTTTCACAGATTGGTTTCACAGATCTGTTTGACAGATCTGTTTCACATATCGGTTTCACAGATCAGTTTCACAGATCAGTTTCACAGATCGGTTTCACAGATCAGTTTCACAGATCAGTTTCACAGATCGATCATACACATCTCTTGTTTAATAAACTTCATTCTTTCAGAGAATAAAGGCTTTGTAAAGATATTATCTAATTGATGTTCAGAGTTAATAAATTTTAGAGAGATATCACCTTTCTGATAATGATCTCTTAGAAAATTATGTCTGACATCAATGTGCTTAGTTCTAGAGTGAGACACAGGGTTCTTAGATATATTTATTGCACTAGTATTGTCACAGTTAATTTAAAAATGTTTAAGATCAAATCCATAATCCAATAATGTGTGTTTCATCCACAGAATTTGTGCACAACAACTACCAGCAGCTATGTATTCTGCCTTGGCAGCAGACAATGAAACTGAGTTCTGTTTCTTACTACACCATGATACTAGGGATTTTCCAAGCAAATGACATGTTCCAGATGTGCTCTTCCTATCTAAATTACATCCAGCAAAGTCAGCATCTGAATAGCTAGTTAGGTTAAATGATTGTCCTTTTGGATAAAACAAACCTAAATTTACAGTATACTTAAGATACTTAAAAATCCTTTTAACATCCAGTAAGTGTGATTCTTTAGGATTATCTTGAAATCTAGCACACATACATACACTAAACATAATGTCTGGTCGACTAGCAGTAAAATAAAGTAATCTCCCAATCATACCTCTGTAATTGGTTTGATCCACTGGTTTCCCAGCTTCATCTGTATCCAATTTACAGGTAGTACTCATAGGTGTATCACTTTCCTTAATACTATCCAATCCAAAACGTTTTAAAATATCCTTTGTATATTTACTTTGATTTAAAATAATTCCATCTTTAGTTTGAAAAATTTGAAAACCAAGAAAATACTTAAGCTCTCCCATTAAGCTCATTTCAAATTCATTTTGCATAACCTTTGAAAAATCAGTACATAAGGAATTTTTAGAAGATCCAAAAATTATATCATCAACATAGATTTGTACTATTAATAAATCTTTTGAAATCCTTTTTATAAAAAGAGTGTGATCAGCTACTCCTTTTGTAAATCCTTTTGAGATAAGAAAGTTTGAAATCCTTTCATACCAAGCTCTTGGAGCTTGTTTTAAACCATATAAAGCTTTAGAAAGTTTAAAAACATGATTTGGAAAATGAGGATTTAAAAAACTAGGTGGTTGTTCTACAAAAACATCTTCAACAATAAAACCATTTAGAAAAGCACTTTTGACATCCATTTGATATAGCTTGAAATTCAGATGTGATGCATAGGAAAGTAAGATCCTAATAGCCTCTAATCTAGCTACAGGTGCAAAGGTTTCTTCATAGTCAATTCCTTCTTCTTTATTGTAACCTTATGCAACTAGCCTAGCTTTATTTCTAATGATGTTTCCAGATTCATCAACTTTATTTATAAACACCCATTTTGTGCCTATGGTCAAAATGTCCTTAGATCTTTCTACTAATTTCCAGACTTTGTTTATTTCAAATTTATTTATTTCTTCTTGCATAGCCATTACCCAAAATTCATCATTGATAGCATCATTGATATTTTTAGGTTCTAATTGTGAAAGAAAATCTTGATGTTCAACTTGATTTCTTAGAGAAGCTCTAGTCTGTGTTCCTCTATCTAGATTTCCTACAACAGCATCTAAAGGATGGTTCTTTAGAGTCCTAGATGGTCTTGAAAAGATAGGGCTAGAGATTTCAGATTCATCTACAGATTGAGGTTCAACAGAAGCAGGTTCTGGAGAATTTCCAGAGGTGGATGTTTTAACTATAGGTCCATTGTCTTTATCATTGAGATTCAAACCAGAGAGATCATCTTCAAGAGAGATTTTAGGTTCATGTGGATCAGTTTCATCAAATTTGATGTGAACAGATTCTTCAACACATTTGGTTCTTTTATTGAAAACTCTATAGGCTTTACTAGAGATAGAGTAACCTAGGAAAATTCCTTCATCACTCTTGGATGCAAATTTGTCAAGATTGTATTTAGTATTGAGAATGAAAACTTTGCAGGCAAAAACTTTGAAGTAGTTAACCTTAGGTTTCCTATGGTTCCACAACTCATAAGGGGTCCTCTTAAGAACTGGTCTGATCAAGACTCTATTAATGAAATAACAAGTTGTATTTACAGCTTCAGCCCAAAAGTAAATAGGCAGTTCATATTCATTGAGCATAGTTCTAGCTATTTCTTGTAGAGTTCTATTCCTTCTCTCTACTACACCATTTTGTTGGGGTGTCCTAGGTGCAAAGAAATTGTGACTATAGCCATTGTGTGAGCAGTAAGAATCAAACTCATGATTTTCAAACTCACGACCATGATCACTTCTCAGGGTCTTAATCTTGAGTCCACTAAGATTTTCTACAGACTTGGAGTATTTAACAAAGTAAGAACAAGCTTCACTTTTGTGAGCTAGAAAATATACCCAAGTATATATAGAAAATTCATCTACAAGAACATAGACATAGTGCTTCCCATTCAAACTAGAAACTCTAGAAGGTCCAAATAAATCCATGTGAACCAACTCGAGAGGTTGAGAAGTTGACACTTCTTTATTTGATTTAAAAGAAACTTTATGTTTCTTTCCTTTTTGACATGGATTACAAACTTTGTCTGCTGGAAATTCAAGTTTGGGTAGGTCTCTAACTATGTTCTTCCTAGAAAGTTTTCTAAGTGAGTGTACATTGCAGTGTCCTAATCTTCTGTGCCAAAGCCAAGGCTCTTTATGAAAAGCATTTAAACAAGGAATATTCTTCTTAGCTAAAGAATCTAAATCAACAGCATAAACATTTTCATTTCTTAAAGCAGAAAATACTAAAACATTTTTAGAGTTAAAAACATTGCAAGGATAATTTTTAAATTTCACATAAAAACCATCATCACACAACTGAGAAATGCTTAACAAGTTATATTTAAGTCCATCGACAAATAAAACTTCAGACACCAAGATTGAATCAGTGTTACCAATCTGGCCTAGGCCGATGATTTTTCCTTTTGAATTATCACCCAAAGTGAAAAAGCCTCCATCAACTTTTAATAAGATCTTGAAACATGAAAAGACTCCTGACATATGTCTTGAACATCCACTGTCTAAGTACCATATCTTCTTGTGACAGCTCTTCAAGCAGGTCTCCTACAAAACAGATTTAGATGGAAGATGATTTTGGTACCCAGATCTTCTTGGGTCCAGACATGTTAGCCAATGATACTTTAGGTACCCATATTTGTCTAATGGGCCTCATATAATTTGTAGAATTAAAATTCTTTGAAAGATAAACCTTATTAGATCCATAACTATGAATATAACTGGTTGAGGCATATGAAGTTCTAGAATTAACTATCTTCTATCCATATTTAGGAATGAATCTAGTTTTGGCAACTTTTCTTTGTCCAGGTTGGTATCCTATACCAGTAGTATATCTAGGTGCAACTTTCATTCCTAGAATTTGTGTTAGAGTATTCTTGCCATTTGTGAACTTCTCTAAGTATTTTATGAGTTGCTCATTAGACAATTTTAGTCAGTATTCTCTTTAAGAAACTGAGCATTCTTTTCTACTTCTATATCCAGATCAGATTTATGCTTAACACTTAAAGCATACTGTTTCTTTAAACCTTTATATTTATCTTTAAGCTCATTACAGGTTTCTTCAAGCATATCACAATATCCAAACAGTTCAGATTTAGACATGTTATCACATTCAGAATCATCTCCAGAATAATATGAATTTGAAGAAGGAGTTTCTGATGTTACCTCAGAAGTGTTTGTCATGAAACACATGTTGGCTCGATTCCTTTCAGAGTCTGAAGATTCAGCTTCACTTGTGCTGTCTTCTGAAGCACTCCAAGTAGCCTTCATGGATTTCTTGTACTTGTTATCCTTGTATTCATAATTCTTTATGTATTTCATCCTTGGACAGTCTGCTTTTATGTGTCCTTTTCTTTTACATTCATAACAGACAACTTCATCTGATTTATCAGACTTCTTCCAATCCTTTTTCCAGTGTCCTTTGTTATCATACTTGCCTTTGTAGTTTGACTTTCTGAAAAACTTCTTCTTCCTAAAGAATTTCTTAAATCTTCTAGCAATGTGATCCATCTTAGCATCACTGTCAGAATCATTCTCACTTTCCTCACTGCTTGAAATTTCAATGATAGCTTGAGGCTTTTCCTTATCCTTATTCTTTGAGGTTGTAGTATTGAAGGCAATAGACTTCCTTTTAGGTTCATCATCTTCTTCTTTGTTTACCTTGAGTTCTTCTTCATACATCATCAACTTACCAATTAGTTCCTTGACTGGCAGTTCTCCAATGTCACACGATTCTCTAATGGAGACAAAGGTTCCTCTCCATCTTTCAGGTAGATATCTCAAAATTCTCTTGATTTTTTCCTTTGCTAGAACATCCTTTCCTAGAGAAGTCATTATGTTGAAAATTTCATTGAACCTGAGATACATATTAGAATTGGGTTCATCAGGCTTCATCTTAAAATTATCATACTTAATAGTATAGGTATTCAATCTCATCTCCTTAACATTAGTTGTTCCTTCATGAGAAACAGCTAAGGTATCCCAAATTTCATATGCAATTTTACATGCAGAAATTCTATTAAATTCCTCATCTCCTAGAGCACAGTACAAGGAATTCATAGCTTTACAATTATTATTGTAAGCAGTCTTTGTAGGTTCATCCCAAGTAGATCTATCAGTACTGGGAATTTTGTATTCAGCTTCAAGGACAGTCCAAATATCAAAGCTCATACTTTCTAAGTGAATTTTCATTTTTAGCTTCCACTGAGCATAGTTGTTTCCATTAAATAAAGGTGGCCAGTTAGTAGCAGCACCCTCAAGTCTATTATCCATGATATCACAAAAAGAATTTTAAAGAGATAAAAATTTAGAAATAACAGAAATTTTAAGAACTTTAAAATACAACTAAAATCACAGTTGAAAAACAGGGTACTTTAGAAAAATATTTTCCAACCTCTGATACCAAATGTTGGTCGGAGTGGATACTCAAGAGGGGGGTGAATTGAGTTCCAGTTAAAATTTTCTGTTAAAAACAATGTTAATTAAAATCCCCCTATTTCAAAAACAGATTAAACTGTAGTGAATTTATACAGATTATAAAGGTTCAATTAGTTTCTCAAAGATTGATTAGTTCTCAGTTAACTTAATCTAATGATTTAATTAACTTTTGAAACTAACTTACTGGTTTATAATAAATATAAACACTTGCGAGTTTAACTATCAAAGTAGCTTTGAAAATAAATTATATTTCAAAGTAATAGCAGTGGAATATGAAATAAATATATATAGTATGGATATAGTATGTAGCTACAAACACAGAGAATTAACCAAGAGGTTCAGTCTCAAGCTGTGACTTAGTCCTCTCAAAAGTTTATATAAAAATGATCCACACCCTGGATCGGGGTTAAAAACAGTGAACACACTGTCCAGGTCGCAAGACCTCTATAACAATTCTGCGTGGGAAAACAAACAACAGCTTAGAGTTGTCCAGGTCTCACACGACCTCTACCACTATCCATAGTGGGAAATGAAGTGTAAAAAGGTTTTCTGAGGATTTACAGATCCTCCAGTGAATGTACAGGAGTCAGTGTGTGTGTTTAGTACAGCAGATAACACACATTGCTCAAAATGTAAAACAAATGTATCACAGAGCAGAGATATAGAGTTTAGAAATGGCTCTGGTGATTTCAGTGTAGCTCTGGACTCTTTTGTATTTGGTCAGAATTTATTCTGAGTCCTCTTCTCGTTTTTGTTTGAGAAGAAGAGTGTCGTATGCTTCAGGTTCAAAGGAAGTGAGATGTAGTCGATGAAGTTCTTCAATGTTCTTTTGTATGCACAGAACTCTTCTTGAGTAGGCTTGATTTTGTATGAGGTTCTGTCTTGCTTGGTTCTTCCTCTTTATTTTCTCTATGTTCTTCTTGTGTTCTTCTGTCAACTATTTTCTTCAGCATAGTCTTCTTGTATTTATGTCACGTGCTTCGGAAGACAGAAAAAGTTTCCTTTCCACAGTTACGAGGTACGGTTTCCTGACATCCGACAACCTTTATTAATTAATTGACAGAGCATTAAAATATACCTAATATGACCGTTGGTTAGATTAAATAAAGATAAAGATAAATAAATTCAAATAGTTGTTTATGACTATTGAAGAATCAAGTGATCGGTAGGTCATCAGCATCGGTGGGTAATTATCGGTGACTCAGATAGATCAGCATCGGTGAATCAGACTGATCAGCATCGGTCTGTCATCTGATCGGTGAGTCAGTTTGATCATCATCAATGATTCATTTGATCGGTGGCTCATTTTGATCAGCATCGGTGAGTCATTTGATCGGTGAGTCATTTTTTCATCGGTGAGTCATTTTGCATCGGTGAGTCATTTGCATCAGTGAGTCATTTGATCGGTGGCTCATTTTGATATCGGATCGGTGCGACCGTTGTCCTTTGATATTGGATCGGTGCTTCCGATGTCTGTTGATATTGAATTGGTGCTTCCGATGTCTGTTGATATTGGATCGGTGCTTCCGATGTCTGTTGATATTGGATCGGTGCTTCCGATGTCTGTTGATATTGGATCGGTGCTTCTGATGTCTGTTGATATTGGATCAGTGCTTCCGATGTCTATTGATATTGGATCGGTGCTTCCGATGTCTGTTGATATTGGATCGGTGCTTCCGATGTCTGTTGATATTGGATCAGTGCTTCCGATGTCTGTTGAATCCAAAAGACTTCAATAGACTTTGTAAGTCAATAAGCATAGACAAAAACATGATAAAAGATTCATTAACAGATTGTAATTAAGTTTATGAGAAATCAAACCAGATTAATCATTAATGGTATGTGATGATTTGTGATTATTAAAACATCAATCATAGACATGAAATCAAAAATCTTCAAGAGGGATCAACATAATATTTATATCTTGATCATATTTCTATGATATATATAAAGTAAGTGTTAAGATTACATGGTTTACCACTTTTCATTATATTTGATTGGGATCTAATGTTAACCTTGACTTTCTGGAGAAGTATTTAACAGGCTTTGGATACATAGTTATGTTTTATCACTAATTATCATCCTTAGATAGATGGTCGATCTGAGAGGACAATTCTAACTCTAAAAGATATTTTGAGATCTTTATTTATGTATTTAAAAGGTTTTTGGGATCAACACCTACATTTGGTTGAATTTTCATACAACAATTGCTTTCACTCTCGTATTCAGATGGCTCTTTATGAAGACCTCTATGGTAAGAAGTGTAGAACTCCAACATGTTGGGATGAAGTTTGGGAAAGAAAGATATTGTGTATTTATCTAGTTGAAGAGATGATAGAGAACGTCATATTTATTCATGTATATATAAGAGAAGATCAGAGTCAACAAAAGAGTTACACATACAATGGATGAAAAGACCTAGAGTTCGAAGTTTGTGATAAGGTGTTTCTATGAATATTTTTATGGAAGAGAGTGATGATATTTGTAATTAAGGGAAAGATAATCCAAAGGTATATCAATCATTTTGAAATTTTGGATCACATTGGTAAGGTATATTATTGATTGGCGCTTCCACTAAATCTCTCTCAAGTTCACCATGTGTTCCATGTATCTCTCCTAAGAAAGTACATACCTGATCCCTCACTTGTACTAAACTTAGAAGTCCTAATTATATAGTAATATCCTTTATATGATGAAAAACTAATAGATATTATGGATCATAGTGAAAAATTTTACAAAAAAAGGCCACTCACTTGGTTAAAGTTTTATGGTCGAACCACCAATTTGAGGAAGCTCAGTGAGAACCTGAGGATGTGATGAGAAAAAGGTATCATCATCTGTTTGTATCCAAGTGATGAATTTTGAGGGAATAATTCAATTTAAGGGGGTTTTAATTTATCACCCAGATATTTTAATAAATATTTCTTTTTAAATAATATTATTTTTTCAATAGATTTCATTGCATGAAATCATGAGTTTAGGTGAACTACGAGACACTATTAGTATAAAATGAACATTATATATTAGCCATTAAATTGGAAAGAAAAAATATTAATAACTAATGTATGATATAAACATAAAGGTCCAACTAAATAAAAGTTTATTGGTAAGTACTTAGAAAATAATCAAACAAGTTTTAGTGAAGTCTCTATATTCTTCAAAAATATGTTTTCATCAAAAATGAGTTTATTTTTTGAGTGAATATTAATTTTAAGAATTTATATTAAATTTATTTAATAAAATTAATTTTATTTTTTAATTTATCATGTAAAAATTATGTTAAAATTATTGTATTATAATTTTATGAAAATATTTAAAGAATAACAAGAATACTGATTTTTATTGAAAACTATATTTTTCTTTTAAAGTATTTAAATGGAAAAATTATGTTTTGGATTTGTTTTAAATTTTAATTAATTATTATTTATACAATTATGGTATTTTAAAATAATTTTATTCACCAATTTATTATAAAAATATTTTATGTTTTAAAAGGGATTTTTTTGAAAAATTGTTTTTCATGGCATTCTAGTGGTTTTATTTTAAATTAAATTCAGAACATTATGTGTTTTGAATTTTGAAAAATGTATATAAAATTTAGATTTAGAAGGTCCTAATTTAGTGAATAGTTCCATTTTACTTTTGGCCAATACGAATAGTAATCTTGGTTAAATATTTCTTCCACAAGAAATGGTAAATTTAAAAATCTAGGTTAACAATAAAATTATAAAGACAAAAAAAATTACCCTAACAAATTAAAAAAATTTATTTGAAGAATTCAATTCGACCCTTAACACTTAATTATCGAAATTAAGTCATTTAATGGAAACTTTTCCATGAAAATTTCTTATAAAATATTTAAATCAAAGAAAGACACAAAAATGTCATTTTCTTTGTCTTTAATATCTCTTATATGTCCACATTGGAAAAAAGTATGTTATGAACGAATATAAATGTATATTATTTACTAAATAAATATTTTTTCATGATATGAATTTATTTTTTACGTTTTGGTCCACTTGGGTGAAATTATAAAATTTACAATATTCTATTTAATAATAATTTAAAGATGTCACATTCATGTTTTTAATAACTATATCATTTTAATTATAGTGTTATACAATAGATAAATTATACTATAAATATTATTATGAAATATATAATATTTATCTTTATCAAGGTATTTAATTTTTAATTTTTAGTACAAATATACGTGTATTAAATAATTACAGAATTCTAATGTAGTAGTTATTTTCTTAATGGAAATATCAAATAAATTTTATTAAAAATTTTAAAATAAATTTAATTTTAGATACTTAATATAATAAAATAATTTTCTATATTACCTTGAACTATTAGGTATTTAATTATAATTTTTTTCAAAGTTAACACTTTATCTAGATATTTTAAAAAACACATGAAATGAATAGAGTCAAAATTGACAATATTGACATTTTATCAAAATAATGTATTATTAAATTATTTAAAAATAATAAAACATATTAAAAAATACAAAATATGTATAATATGGTCTTAAATATTCTAAATGGTTTATTTATGGTCTAATTAATATCAGATAAATAATAGTTACAATTTTTTAGTATTGAAAATGTTGTTACCTTAGTTAAAATTAAAATATGTTAAGTAAGGGTTGATCAAAATGATAAGGTTTAAAACAATTAAAACACTTGTAAAAAATATATTTTTTATGATATTAAAATTTTATATTGTATTATATTATAATAAATCTCCTTTTGGAGGTATTTTGATTAATATTGAAATTATTTTAAATTAATTTTTTAAACAATTCTAAAACTTTCCCTCACTTCAATTATAAAAGGGAACCTCTTACCTCACTTACTCACATCCCTTTGAGACTTTAATCTAGACCATACCATTGACATTTCACATATAAATATACTTAGTCACATTATATAGGTTATTTGTTTCTCAAAATACAAACTCTAGTGTCTCTAAGAAGAGATCTATAGCGAACTCGCTAAAGAAGAGGTAATCTTCTTCACCGACTCTTTGATGATTATTTCTTCTACTACTTTTTATTCACCTATTGTTAAAATTATGGAATAATAAATCCAATATAAAATATATAATGAGATTTTATTATTATTATTATTAAATAACCCAATTCTACCTTTTATTCATCCTTCAAAAAATGAAAGTACCACATGGGCGTACGTACGACTTACCATCTCCACGCCTTGGTGTAATATATTTTTTGTAACCAATTTACATGGATGGGTATAATGAAAGAAATAATAAATATATATTATAATTATAACATGATATTGATTCTTGAACAAAATATATACCATCCACTTCCACATCATTCACCATTAGGGGAATGATATCATCACTCGTGCGTAAGTATGACCTACCGTGTCCACGATGCGATGCGATTAATTATCCAATATAACCATTAAATAATGATTATGTAAATGATTATAATGAATAATTATTATATATATTATTTTAATATCATTTTTATGTGATCTAACTATATACTATGCACAGTAGTAGAGACTTATACGACAAAACATCCATAGAAAAATAAAGCAGTAAACACCCAAAAGAAGGGTAATAATGAAATATTAATAACAAAAGGGTAATAATATAATCATATATGATATAGAAAATATAAATATGGTTTGGGTATAAATTAGTGACATTATCTAAACCTTTAAATAGGAGTTTCAGATATGTAAAAAGGAAATTATACCTAAGATAAGGGTTAATTTCACAATCTCAATATTTTCCAGGATTGTTTATATGTAAGTATTTACTAGGGATCATTTATCTTCCGTGTCCTTATTTCATAAATTTTTTTACAGAATATTTTTACTATTCTTATAAAATATTTATGGTCATTTTACCAATGTTTTATTTTTACTAAATGGTTTGAAATGAATATTTTTTTCCTAACAATAAACTTTTGACTTTTTTGGAAAAAGTAGTAGAAGAATGTTTTTTTAACTTCTACTGCATGAATGGTTTTTTATGATTTCATGATGCCTTAATTACTTGAATATTAAATTTAAATATTATAATTTTATATTCAAATAAAATTATTTTTTTTAAAATTGTGAATCATTTTAAGAAAATATTTTTTTTTCAAATAAGAAAGGATATTTTCCTCAAGAATTATTTTCAAGTGATATCTCAAAGTCGGTCTTCACCCTAGCCCCTAAACCGCAGGAATTTCAGATCATAATGGGCACCATTATATCATGCCTTTCCTGGATAAGCAGAATGTTTCCAAAATCCAAGATTTTACATGCAAATTAGGAATGCATGCGTCCATGCATGCGTCCCCGGTTAACAACCACATATGGCTGTTCTGGAAGAGGGAAGTTTCAGTGGAGATGATGCAGGCCGGGGAGCAGCATATCACAGTGAAGGTGGTGGGTGATGGAGAAGAGATGTATTTCTCCTTTATCTATGGTAGTTGTGATGCTCAAAGAAGGGAGTTGCTGTGGGTGGAACTGAACGGGTTCAACCCAGGGGATCAACCCTGGGTGGTGGGGGGTGACTTCAACATCATCATGCATCCGGACGAGAGGAAGGGGTAGGGGGATTTTGTGAGGAGGGCTAGATTATCCTTTTTGCAGTGTATGGAAGGGAAAGTTTTATCTGATTTGGGGTATTCAGGTGATCCTTTCACCTAGTGCAACAGTAGAAGGTGCGGAAACCGAAGTTGGAGAAGGCTGGACCGCTGTTTTTCCAACATCCACGCCATTGCCAAGTATCCAAACGCGAGGGTAAGTCACCTAACTCATAGTATTTCGGAACATTCACCGCTCCTGCTTTCTCTATGTAAGACAGATGAAGTGACAGGGAGTTTCAAGTTCACCAACCAGTGGGCGTTGGTTCCGGAATATCATCGTGTGGTTGGGAGGGTCTGGAACGAGCTGCCTCGGGGCCATGCATGGGTGTTTATCCACTCAAAGATGAGGTGTTTGAAGCTGGAACTTCTGATGTGGGCAAGGTCTCGTCCTTCCCAAGTCCAGGAGCTGGCAGATTTGAAACTGGCCATCCAAAGCCTGGAGGCCATACTTGAGGCTTGTTGGGATGACGCACTGTATGACGAACTTGCGGAGTTAAAGGGATCCATGTAGGAGTTGGTGCTCGCCCAGGAGAGACAGGAGAGGGAACATTCAAGGGTATAATGGAAAAAGGAAGGGGATAAGAACACTAATTTTTTTTCATGCATGCTTACGGGAGAGGAAGCAGGTTGTGAAACCCAATCTTGCGTTGGGGGATGGATCCTTTTCAGATGACGTGGAGGTGGTTGGGGGCAGGGCGTGCGAGTTCTTTAAAGATATCCTAGCGGGTTCTAGTGCGAACATGTAGGGAGGTTACCCATCGGGGATGACTGGAATTTGGGAGGAAATCCCGATTATGGTCTCTGAAAAGGATAACACCTTCTTGGAAAGCATTCCAGATAAAGGGGTGGTGCATGCGGCGATGTGGAACCTGAACCTGGATAGCACCACAGGGCCAGATGGTTTTCCAGGCTCCTTCTACAGGGGCTCCTGGGAGGTGGTGAAAGGTGATCTGGTAGCAGCCATACATGAATTCTTTCGGGGGGTAGCCTCCCTCGCATTGCTTCCGCGACTACTATGGTCCTTCTGGCTAAGAGAAGAGATCCTTCCTCCCTATCCCACTACCGCCCCGTGAGTATGTGCAGCTTCCCCTACAAGTTCCTGGCAAGTATCATCAACAGGAGGTTGTCCAGTTTCCTTCCTCGGTGGGTTTCTCCGAAGCAGCATGGCTTTGTCAAGAACCGATCGATCTAGGGTGTTATGGCTATGTCACAGGAGATCCTGAGAGATTTAAACAAATATTCTCATGGTTCTAACATGTTAATAAAGCTTGACAAGAACAAAGCTTACGACCGGATGGAATGGGGATTCATGAATAGAGTACTTGCGAAGATGGGAGTCTCTCGTTGGGCCTGTGACATCATCTTCAGGTGCGTGAGTTTGCCGTGGATTTCTGTGTCGTTTATGGGGAGATCCTATGGTTTTTTAAAAAAATTTCATGGCCTTCGATAGGGCGATCCTCTCTCCCCGAGTTTATTTATCATAATGCAAGATACACTGAGTCAGATGATTATGAAGGGGGTCCTCAAAGGGGCCATTTTGCCTTATCGTAGGACACATCGCTTGGCCCCTGTCTCGCATTTGATGTTCGATGACGACCTGATTGTATTCATAAATAGTGGGTGGAAGTCCCTTCGGGAGTTGAACAGAATCCTTAAGGAATACTGCTTCTGGAGCGAAAAAATCATTAATAGAGAGAAGAGTATCCTGTTTATTCCGTCTTCGTGCAACTCGAACAGGCAGCCAGGATGGGCAGCATGCTGGGAATGGGGAGAGGATCCTTTCCTATGGAGTATCTCGGTACCCCTATCTCGGTGGGTTAAACAAGGATCATGGACTTTGATAGGGTGGTGAAGAGGATCTCAGATCGTATTTTGAATTGGAAAAACCACTTTCTGTCCTTCGGAGGTCGGATCACCCTGGTGAATAGCGTGCTATCTGTGATCCCGGCGCATGCATTGGCCTCCTCGTGCGTGCCGAAGGGGCTTATCAAGCGTATTGATAGGATGCTTGCACGCTTCATCTGGGATGCTGCAGGTGAGGGTAAGAGACAGTGGGTGTCGTGGGATAAAATGGCCCGACCCATGAGGGAAGGGGGAGTCAATGTTAAAAGCATGGTGGACACGATCCACTGCATGCATACGAGGCTTGCATGGGAGACCATTGAGGATCGAACCTTGTGGGGGACATAGACGTATCCAAAGTATAAGGATGATAAATCCCATGGCACGACAAGGGCCCCAACATTATGGTCCTCAGTGTTTAATATCATTCCGACTCTTTTACCGCACTCACAATGGATTATCGGGGATGGCATCATATCCTTTTGGCACCACATCTGGGCAGGCGTAGTGCTGGGCTATCTGGGATGCCCGGCCCTGACCATCTCATTTAGGGAGACACGAATGTACCCCCTGTTTTTTAGTTCAGTTCTTGACGGCCCACAGCAAGAAGTCTTTGACTCTATGGTTCTTAATACAGAGCAGGATAGATGCGTCTACACTTCGTCTACCTCGGTGAGGTTTAATGCTAAGGATTTTTGCAGCAGGAGTGCACCAAATGGTAAACGTGAACGGGGTCACATCATGGATTTGTGTAATAATATACCTGCAAAACTCAACTTCCTTACTTGGAGGATCTGGAAGAAAGAAACTCCCTCCGATGATCAAATTAAACAGATCGGTATCAGTCTAACATCATGTTGCCATTGCTGCGGGGAGCGAAGTGAGGAGAGTATGAACCCTATCTTTTTCGAGGGAGAATGGGCTCGGCACGTTTGGAGTTTCTTCGGCTCCCTTATAGGCTTCCATCTGCATGAGGGCTTGGTGGGGATGGATATTGAACACTGGTTTCAGGAGGATAGCGGGACATAGGAGGAGGAGAAGGTGTGAGTTGTTATTTTCAACGTGGCCTGCTGGGGCATTTGGCAAGCGAGGAACCGGGCCAAGTACGAGGGGAGTAGTTTCACAGGTCGTTCCGTGGTGGAAAATATCCGCTGCTTGAGGTTTGACTTTCTTGGCACTGCGATCTTCGGGAGGGGGGTGTTCTCTCTTGGGGTGGTGCAGAATACCCAAAGGAGGGGTAGTCGGTGTGGTGAAGAGGTGCAGGGCAGGTGGGTTCAGTGGTTCCCCCCCGATCTGGCCTTAAACTCAACTCGGAGGGATCCTGTGTGTTGGGTGACATGCGTGTAGGAGGAGTCATTCGGGACTCCAAAGGAAACTTGGTACTTGCCCTCGCGACACATTATGGAAGCGGTTATTCGATACGAGCGGAAGCTATGGCGGTCCTATCTGAACTATCCTTAAGCAATAGCAGGGGAATTTCTATTGACCACGTTGAAATAGACTCAATGGAGATCCATGATGCTCTCCAGGATAAAGGAATTACCCCATGGTCTATCACCTACATAATTAGACAATGCAAGGATCTCATCAAGGAAAACGTCATAATATCACGTACGTGGCATGAGGGGGACAAAGTGGCAGACGATATGGTCACAACTGCGGTACCAGGCTCTCGGATGGTGTAGTTTAATAATGTGCCCCAGCTGAAGCCAGAGTGGGTGAATCTTATTCAGGGAGATGCTCTTGGATTGCATTATTTCAGGCCCCCATAATGTTGGGGTTCCACGTCGTTGTTTGGCCCTTTTGGGACCCCACCCTTTTTTGAATAAAAATGATAATGTTGGATGGGTTTATATTTATGATGGAATGATAAATATGAGACATATTTCTTTTACATGGGTTATTTTATGATTGAATGATATTTATGAAACCCATTTCATTTCATGGGTACCGATACGATGAATGATTTATTTTCTTTTGAATCACATATGCATGGTTTTCATTATGTAATGGGTGAGAAATATAAATCCCTCCAATGAATTGGGTAAATATTAATATCTCATGAGAAAAATTGGATTAGAATGAGAAATGATCTCAGTTCAGTAATACAGGACTGGAAAGTGATGTAAGCATGGTTCAGTAACATAGGGATGAAATGAGGAGTGAACTCATTTTAGTAAAGGACTTTGTCCATAATGATGGTCTAGGAAATGAGCCTTGTATAATATGGAAATGATTTTCAATGCTTATGTGTATACTATAAATTTCATGACTTATGTTATGCTCTCTAGGAATATATTGTTTGATAAAATTCTATGATTTATCTCATGACATGATATCGTGATCTTTAATGTGCATGATTTAATTTTCTAATGTTATTTTTATGTTCTTATGTCTTCTGATTATGGTATGAATTATATCTCTCCAGTTTACCCTTACTGATAATCTGATCTCACCTTTTCTCATGTTTCTTTTCCATAGGATATGAAGAAGGGTATCATGTAGGATGTTTCAAAAAGGGTTCTAGAAATAAAGGAATAAGAGGGAGATGGCACATATGTTTTATGAACCAGTTGTTTATGTTTCCTTGTTTCTAAGGACACTAAACCTATAAAAACCTGGAATGGTTTTTATCATTTTTTTAATTAATATTATTATATTTATAAGTAATGTCTATGTATGAAAAGTATGGGCTGTTATAAGTGTGGTCGGAATTACTCAGGAAATAATTCATAAAGGTAGAAAATCCTTTAAAAACAATTATCAGGCGGTCAAAACCAGGAAAATGATGTTGAATTTCCCTAAAATTAGGGGAAAATGAATAAACATTTAATTTTGAAATATTGGAATTGATGACACATCTTTCTAAATTAAGGTTTTCCCATTACGACCGTAAGTTAATTTTTAGTGTTTTAAAATAATAAAACCTCTATGGAATTGTCAAAAGAATAGAAAAAGTCCTCAAACTGATGTGAAATCATAGAAAACCAACTAATAAGTAATTTTTGATTTTTACATACAGAAAAATACCAATTCAACCTGTGGTCTGGTCAAATTTACTCAGTAAACACTTCTTAAAGGTATAAAAGCCTTAGAAATAAGTTTTAGGGGGGGGGGGGGTCAAAACCTTGAAAATGACATCATATTTCTCTGAAATCATAGAAAAACAACCATAGATTTAATTTTTAAATTTAGGAACTGATGACACATCATTATGAATTAAATTTTTTTGGGATGGTTGTGAATGTGTTTTTAGTGTTTTATAACACTAAAATATGCATGGAATTTCAAAAACCATATAAAAAGGCCTCATATTGATTTGAAATCATGGGAAAACCACTAATGATTTATCTTTTACTTGTACACATAGTCAACATGTCAACTGGATGTGTAGTGTGGTCAAAATTACCCAATAAACACTTTTTAATGGTATAAAAGCCTTTAAAAACATGTGTCGTGAGGGGGGGACCAATGGAAAAAAGATGTAGTATTTTATTAAAATCATGGGAAAACGATCTTTGATTGAATTTTGAATTTTATGAACCAACGAAACATTATTTCGAATTACGATTTTCCTTTTATGAATGTAAATGTATTTTGAGTGTTTTAAAACACTAAAACAAGCGTTGAATGGTCAAAACAATAGAAAAGGCCTTATATTGATATAAAATCATGGGAAAACCACCTATTCGGTTTTTTGATGTGTACATGTTGAAAAAAATAAATGCGATGTGTGGTGTGGTCATAATAACCAGGTAAACACTTCTTAAAGGTACAAAATACTTTTAAAATAAGTATTGGGGGTTTAAACCAGGAAAAAACATCACATCACCCTAAAATAGGAGGAAAATGATTGTAGATTGAATTCTGAAATGTAAGAACTGATAAAACATCATTTAGAATTCCCCTTATTACCACAAACACATTTTTAGGGTTTTAAAACACTAAAACACACATGGAACGGTCAAAACCATAGAAAACGACCTTAGATTGATGTGAAATCATGGTCAAACCCCCACTGAGTTATTTTTAAAATATAGGAAATGTTTTGACGTCAAAGTCTTTAAATTTTTTATTAAGTAAATTTCAAGCACACCATAGGTCGTTCTAAAAATAAATTAGAATATTAACTTATCCCTTTTTAGTTTCAAGTGTTGAATATTATCTTAAATAAGCATGTTTATGTTTTGAAAGTTTTCTTCATTATATATTATTTGTTTTATGTTAAAATATCTTTTGTTTGATTAACAAAATAAAAATTTTTGGTGCATCATTCTTAATATATTCATTATCTTTTTGTTTTTCTCATTTATTATCTTAAATGTTCTGGTTTTCATTATAGGTGGAAAAAGTTAAATGTAGGTAGGAGTTTGAATATTCTAATCCATGAAATTCTTTAGAAGGTAGTCATTTTGGTAATTAGTTTCTAAGGTATGTTAAATTTTTATTAATTATTCTACTATAATTTTTATTTATTATGTTTTGTTTTATTTTTTGTTTTCTTTTTTGATATAGTTGATGAGATGATGTTGTATTTTTCAGTTGATGAGATGATGTCGAGATAGACAGGTGTAGTAGAGGTTGTGAAGTGGATTTATATTGGGGATGAGATGTTTTTTGACATATTTTATATGTATATATGGATGAACAAGGTATTGGTTGATAGATTTATTGGTTAACTTATACTGTGGTTATGATGACTGTAGATGTATGATATGATAGGTTTATCCTATTTTCATGTTTAATTTTTTTATGTTATTTTTTACATTTACAGTATTTAATTAAATATTTGTTTTAAAGAAAATATGATTTAGTAGTGGTTCATAGTAACCTATGCTGAACACATTAAACAAATATGTTTAGTGGCGATTAGGATAAACCGCTGCTAAGACAAACTGTTGCTAATATGTTCATCATTGGTTAGTTTTATTTTATTTATATTTTTCTTGGATATTTTTTCAAAAATCCACCACCGAATAAAAAAGTAACCGCATATAAATACTCAAAAAATAAAACATAAAAAACCCATTTTGAAATTAAAGAAACTACCACTAAATGACTAGTAACCATGCAATATGTGGAGGTTTTTGTAACTGCTTCTATATGATTAGGTGGTAGTTTAAAATTACACTAGTCCAAAAAACTGTTATTAATGCATTTTTTTGTAGTAGTTGATGATATTATTATTTTTATCCTAGTAAAGGAATGGGTTGATTAGATGAAGGTTTAATTATCTATATGTTTTGAGATAAAAATATCTATCCAGATAAATAGATATGAGGGATGTGGATTATTAGGGACTTAAGTTCCCATAGATTTTAACCGAGTTAGTTGGTTTAAATATAGAAGGTGTTGGATCACTTTGTAATGAGTGAGGAGAAACCAATAAAAACACCCATGGATGGAAATTTCAAATTGAGAAAGGAGAATACACCATGAATGGAACCTTAGGTATAAAATATTGAAATGATTCCCTATGCGTTGGAAATTGGAAGCCTGATGTATTCCATGGTTTTTACTCGATCTAACATTACACATGTAGTAGGTTTTGTTTGTAGGTACATTTAAAATCCAGAAAGAGAAAATTCAGAGGTTTTTAAGTGGATTTTATAGTACTTAAAGGCTTCTAGAATCTTGGAAATTTTCATCAAAATATAGGACTTATTATAGGGGATTGTTGAGTGAGAATATATGAGAGATTCATTTACTTAGAAGAGAACCACCGAATATGAGTTCAATTTCAAATGGATCATTATGAGATATATATTGAATCTTGAACCAGTAGTTTCAATATCAATAATGTATTTGGTGTAAATTTATTTAATATAATATTGGAAGGATTTTATTGAACTAAAGGGGTTGTTGGAAGGTATCAGAAGGAGTAAAGAATATGAGATGCTATTTTTTTTATTCTAAAAGTGTGACCCACTTAGCCAAATATTTGAAATTTCTTTCCAAGATAGATTATATTCAACTAAAGTATCAATTACTCTAAAAGTTACTAGAGGATGGAGTACTAGATATATAGTAAATATAAGGGACTTAGAATCTAATGGATGTGTTGAAAAATATTTTTGTCTGATATTTCATGAGGTGCTACAACTTCTCAGTAAAACTAGGATAATCAGAAGCATGGTTGGGAAACTATGCATATATAAAGGAAGTTTGTGGAATGGAAGAGGTTTGAAAAATATGATAGATGAATCATAATTGAATCTTATAAAATTATTCTAAAGTTGATGATTGTTAGGTTTTAGCCATGTGCATGATTTGTTTTTTCAGGATTTTGAATATAATCAAATGGAAAGGGAAATTCTAGAACACTATTTTTCATAAATCTTATAGAAATGGTAGAGAAAAAACTATTATGTCCATTAGGATGAATGTTATATTGACCCAAATATGTAGTTATCTGATATCACCCTTCAACTCAGTCTCATAGAAGTAGAATAGAAACTAAATGGACTTGTATATGTTTTTCATGATTAAAGAGAATGTATGTATTTCCTCTTAGTGGATTCAGGAAAATGGAATGTGTATGTTTTTTCAGGGATTAAACATAATATTTCTCTCATGAGTGTTTCAAATTGTGAATAGTGAATTAGTCGGAGATGTTAAGGTGGTAGGAGCCTTTGAATGAATATAGAGATAATCCTGAAGATAAGAACTATGTGGATATACTTACCCTGTAGATCAGAATGTTTCTGACTATACTTGTTGTATCCTACTATATTTAGTAGGATAGATCATTTTATTAGGATAATTTCATTATAATAAATTTCTAATTCTATAGATAAAATCAAAGCAATGTTCCCCCTATGGAGTAAGACTCATGTTTGAACCACATAAATCTATGTTGTTATTTTTTCTATCATTTATTTTGATCATTTACTTATAGTAATCTTGTATATTATCATTTGAAGTGGCTTGTGTATTTTAGTGTGGTTATTTATGTGTGTATTCTTTTAATTTCTATACACCGTAGAACAAGCTCGACTACTTTTACTTTGTTTCAACATAAGTAAGTTTCAATGGATATCTAGAAGATAGCCAGGATCCAAAAAGTCCAGCACCACATATCTTGTATATTTTTCTTTTATTATGTATCAATGTTATGATTTAATTATGGATACAAATGATCCTTTGAAAATTTAAAATGATTATAAAATCCAAATGGTAATGTGTTATGGGTAACACATATCTATTACCATACAAAAGAATCTGACTCTCAACTCCCTTAATTAAATGAAGGGATCCTATATAAGGGATGATATCCTACTGTTGGTAGTGTATATGATTCAAATAATCCATATTGAAAACTATTTTCCACCCCGATACTTCATTTTTATTCATTGAGGAAGGTGCTCACATAGCTTGAGAGATTGAGGGTCTTATCAATACACATGAGGATTTTAGTGGTAAGTGATATCCTTATGGAGGTAAGAGTCTGATGCCCATTTCTTGGTGATTAGGATCAAGAATACACTATCAAGAACAGTGGAGATGGATATCACTATGATAAATTTACACCTATTATGTTTTATGTTTCATACTACATGTTGGTTCAATGATTAGAGATCTAATATATTTATGGGTTTCTTCTATTACAATAATCTTGAGACGGTCCCTCAAAACCCATAAAGTAAGCATCCGATTGGTCCCTGATTTTTTATTACTAGGGGTTATTATGTATTGTGATGATATATTATGATTAGTACGAGTAGGGAATCATGTGAGAAATAAATTCCACTTAAGATATAATAAGTTTGAATTTTTATCTAGATTGAATCATAAACATATAAAATATGTAATTTCATATATATAGTTATTAATATACTTAAGGGTGTATGGATTGAATTAATTCCCATTTTATGAGTTTAATAAGGTAACTTTTATGTGAACCTTCATACTTTGATACCGTTATTATTATATACTTGATTATGAGCTAATATAGGGGGTTAATATATTGATGATAATTCATTAGGGTTTTCCTAATCAAGATGAGATTTATCCTCCTGTATAAAGGGAATTATATTTGATCCCTTGATTGAGTTAGACTGAAGAAAATTCTTTTCCTTATTTAAATGTTTGATATGTGATATTATAATCAATTTGGGGGTTTTACACATCATGAATTCACCCAAATTTGTTAGTAAACATAATAAATTGGGAATATATGAGTTTATTTATACTATATTAAAAATATTTCAAGTGTCATGGTTGGAATAAATGTTTTGAATAAAAGAATTATATTCCACATCTATGAGTTTATTTTGAGGTTATCTACTATTTATTTATGGTATTGTATTTATAGATAGGTTTTCCTGGATTTTTTTTTGGTAAAAATGGAGTGTTTTGGAGAAAAATTGAGTTTTTAGACCACATAGAAGGTGGCGCATGGTTGTCACACAGTTAGGGGAAACTATGTGCCAACCCAGGGTAAATGGTGCACTTAAGATAATGGAACTTTCTAGGCCAAATGACATTCTACATTGGAATGCACCCTCCCCTAGGAAACGGTGTGTTCGGTTTTCTCTTGAATAGAGGAGACCAGATGTTTTCTGCCCAGTTTGGAAAGCCATGCTGGCTAACCATGTGGCCTATCCAGGTCATTAAAAATGGTGAATTACCTTTTTACCCTCTCCCAATATTAACCCCAAACCACCCTTAATTTGATCCATACAGGATTTATAGCCCTAAGAGCCTCTTCCCCTCCTTCTTTCCCCCTTGAACTCTATTTTTTGGGTTTATTTGGCCTTGAATATTCAAAGAATCATCCGGTAATTCTCTCTTATCTTATTTTATTCCTTATTCTAGGGTTATTATTTCTCACTCTTTGTGTTATCCTTCTTCAGATGATTTATTGACCTAATAAGTGTTCGATCTTGAGTTATTGAGTAAAATATTGATTTTTTTGGTTTCATATTTCCTTTATATATTTCATTCGTAGTGTAGTTGTTGTTTTCCACCATATTCTAGAAGTTTCCAAGATTGGGGTAGGTGTTTCCATGATTTAGGATTATTAGATGACATTGGTATGTTTAATGGACTTATTGGATGTTTTCTATGGAATATATGGGTGGTGATAAATGTTTTTTCAAAATATTTTGAGATGTACACGGGTTGAAAGATGGATTTTCCAATGGAAATGGTTGGATTTCATGTTCTCTCTTCTGGTTGTGATTCTAAATGCGTTTTATGAATTATGAATGATTTTTTGTGTGTATGAAATTGATATGGGGTTTTCTTATGAAAATTGATGAATTTTCATGTGTATTCATGTGGAATGAAGTGTGTATGTGAAAGAGGTGATCTATGTGGCATGTGGTGGGGAAATTCAGAACAAAGGGAATCCTTGGTATCTCAGTGGGGGGACTAGGACTAGTATTCTAGTTGGACTGGAGGGGCTGAGTCTCATATTCTTCTAGAAGGATTGATGCTACAATACTAACTAAACTATGATGATGATGATTCTAAGCCACCAGAACTATGGATGGATTCCGATTTAGTGGCTCGTGAATGAGGATGTTGCGTGTTGTGGTTGCTATACAATTTTTTATCAAGATACAAGGTTTCTAGGGTCCCACTAATTCTAGTTTCTCTAGGGATTTACCATGGTGATCTATTTTGATGTGGTACTTAGCATCAGCATACATTGGAATAAACTTTCTTATAATTCTTCAAATATTGATTCTTATAAGGCAATATTTCCTTAAATTTGTTTTTTATTTAAAATATATCTAAATTTATTCTAAAAACTTGAATTATGATTTTTATTCTAATGATATGGTATGGAATCTTTATTTTGGGTGGAATCCTTCTGGGATTTGGATCACACCCTACATTTTACCTTGTGTGTTTGTAGACTGTGTTATGATTGATCGAGGAAAAGTAATGATGTTCCCCAGTGGTGATGGTGGATCTAATTACTAGTGTTCTTATCTTATAAGTAGATGTGTAGGTGGCTTTAGGGTGATAGACCTCTTGTTTCATGGAGGTCTTTGAGTTGTTTAGTTGGTTCCCCACCCTGGTTTGTTATTTTTTTTGTCTTTTGGTTGAAGTTGTAAAAAACATTTCTTAGAATTATTGTATCTATTTTGATTATAGATATTGATATTGGTGTGATTATTTATTATTGAGAATCATTTATTACTCTTTATATTAGGAGAAATAATTCCCAAAAGTGTATTATTGACACCAAAGAACTAGTTTTCATCCCATGGGGATTGGGAACACCCTTCAGGCCATGTCCCATGTCGGTTCTGTGTTGGGTTGAATAGAACCTTGGCTTGGTTCATGAAAAAATGGTATCAGAGAAGGTTTTCACTCTTTCTTTGGGTCCTGATATTTCAGAGATTTTAAATAGGCTGAAGCTTGGATTTTTAGGGCTTGAGGTTCTAGTTATGAGTGGGGTGTCTGGGCAACAAACCTTGTGAAATATCTTGAGTCACCATGGGATTTTTGGATTTGGTTGACTTCTCCTCCATGTGAGATGTACATACTGTAGACTATGCATGGATACCAAGTTGGTGTCGAGTAGTTTTTCTCATTATTTTTATGTTTTTGGTTCTACTTTTATTTATAGAAGTTTTTAGAATTTGTTTTTATTGCATAAAATTTTCAAAATTGTGTATTGATGTGTTTTATTTATGGTTATTGCTTGATGTTGCAAGATGCCTCCCCTGAGACTTCCTTTGAAACAGTGAGAAGATCCTAGATAGAGTTTTAACTCACAATTTGATCAAATACTAGTGAAATCCATGGTTCAGGATATCCAGGTTTTGTGTCAGGGAGAGGGATCTGGTCTTGTTCATGTTGGGAAAGCCAAAAGTTTTCCTAGAAAGGAAGAAGTGTAGTAATTTATCAAGAAAAATACTCCTTCATTTTGGCATAGTAATAACCCCTAGGAAGTTGAGGATTTTATTGAGAAAATTGGGAGGATTTATGGGGTTCTTGACACTCCTAAAGCGATCAAGGTGAAGTGTGCTTCGTTTTTTTGGAAGGTACCATTTGAAGGTGGGGGGACTCCTTTGTTCGGGATGGGAAGCACTAGTAGATGGGTTTTAAGGATTTCAAGGATGAATTCAATGAGAAGCACTTCCTCAAGACCTTGGAAATTTTCAAGACTCAATAGTTTTTGTATATTCACTATGGAATCAAAATATGATGGAGTATACCTAACATTTTTATGAGTTCGTTTGGTTCTCAACCGAGGTTGTTTACAATGACCATTTGAAGGCTAAAAAATTCAAGATGAGGATGTGACAGGATATCCAATCCCAAGTGTTCTTTATTAAATTAATTATTATGCTGAGGTGGTAGATAGTGATTTTATGTTGGAGATTGATCTTAGTAGAAGGTATGGTTTCTTTAGATCTTTGTTAGTCGTGGTATTGGGTAGTGGAAGTTAATTTGAGAAGAAGATGAATACTGACTACCAAAAGAAGAATGGAGGTGGTAGTTTAGGACATCTTTCCCAACTATCATTCTATGTGGCTTCTGATGATAGATCAATCCAGTTCCATCAATGTGAAAAGAATGGGAATGTGTGGTGTTTGTGTTTATCTCCTTCTAGAACTTGACATCGGTGTGGATATATAGGGAATTTGTAGTGATTTTTTAGAGCCACATGTCCATACTAGGGTTGTGTCGATTAATCCCCCTTCAAGGGGATGTCAACCCATTGAGAGCCAACAAGGACAGTGGGTTCTCATTTTGACAGTCATGACGGTTGGGATGGGTATTTTTTAAGGAAGAGTTAACCTAAGGTAGAACTGAAGGTTAGTGACCTTTATTAGGTTTAGGTAGAGATTAGGCATCTTTATACTCTGGATTAGGTTCCCAAGGAATCTGATGTAGGACTTACGATAGTTCTAGGTACTATTATTATTGCACTATCTATCATTTTTTCATTATTTGATACATGTGCCTTTGTTTATTTTATTTATATCAACCTCATGAATGTGTTGAAATTATCAAATGAGCTTATTCCATATGAAATGGAGTTTGTGATGCCACTTGTTAATAAGTGAGAGAAAGGTTTTAGGTACCCTTTATGTGCACTCATTGTGTCAAGGGTCGAGCTGGAATGGGATTTCTTGGTTTTGGAAATAGGCCTCTTCGAAATTTTTGTTAGTATGGATTGTATGATGCATTTCTAGCTACACATTAATTAATATTTAATTCGGGTGATTTTTTGGCACCTGATGGGAGTACTAGGTTTTTCAATTTGAATTGGATCCTTGGTTGGGATGTGCTAGACACCCACTTTCAGAGTTGGGAAATATTATTTTTCAATTCTCTTTAATCACCTTGGAGGATGGTGGTAGTGGTCTTGATAATGAATTACCTCCTATAGTGAATGAGTTCCTAGAGGTTTTTACAGATAACTTCTCAAGTTTTCATTCAATGTAGGATGTGGAGGTGAAAAAAAATTTGGCACCAATAATACAACCTATATCTCTTACCTCATAATGTATATCCCCCACCGAGTTGAGGGAATTAAAGGTATAGCTAGATGATTTGGATTCCAAAGGATTCATCCACCTCTAGTTTTGTTTTCTAAGAAGGATGATAGATATCTATGATTAGGTATTGATTTACAGAATATGAAGAAGGTGAAAGTCAAGAACAAATACCATTTTCAGTGTATTGATGAAATTTTTTATTATCTCAAGGGGGAGAGGTTGTTTTCTAAGATTTATTTTCATTCAGGGTATCATCAAGTTAGATTTAGAGAGGCAGATGTTCTAAAAATCACCTTCCAAAGTTGGTATGAACATTTTGAAAATATGGTCAAGACTTTTGGGTTGATGAATTATCCAATAGTTTTTATGGCACATATGAACCAGGTATTCAACCAGTATCTTGACTCATTTGTCTTGGTATTTGTGGATTGCATCCGAGTTTATTATGGAATTGAGGATCATGAACATTTTTTTGGATTGTGTTTGGAACTCTTTGGGATAACCATATCTATGTGATGTTTTCAAAGTTCTCCTTCTAAATTAGAGAGTGAAGTGTATGGATCATGTGATCTTAGAAAGAGGGGTTTTAGTGGAGCTCGATAAGACCAGTTCAATGATTTCATGGGAACTGCTGAATAATGTTTTTGAAATTAGGATAGTTTTGGGTTTATAAGGGTATTATTGGTGGTTTGTTTGGGATCTCTCTTGGAATTATTTATCCAAGACTGCACTTACTTGAAAGGGGTGATTTTTGAGTGGATCCCAGAATGTCAAGAGTCCTTTAAAGAGCTTAAGCGATAGTTAATGACAAACCTTGTTATAATTTTTAAGGAATCTATAAAGGGATATTTTTTCTAATGTGATGCTTAGGGTATGGTTATTGGGTGTGTGATGATGTAGGATGACCATGTGAAGGCATATTATTCTCACCAACTACAACCACATGAAAAGAATTACCCAACCCATGACCTGGAGTTAGCGGTAGTGATACATGCCTTGAAGGTGTGGCCCCATTATCTTTTTCAGGATAAGTTTATGGACTATTCTAGTCATAAAAGTGTGTGTTACATATTCCCCTAGAAAGATATGAATTTAAGAAAATGTCATTGGGTTGAGTAACTTCAGGGGTTAGATTTTGATATCTTCTATACTCTAGGAAAATTTAATGTGGTAGCTGATGCTTTGAGTAGGAAAGGGTCGGTGTAAGCGATGAAGGATTCTAGTGATGAGTGAACTTTGATGGGTCTTTTTTCCCAAAAGCATCAGTAGGCCAACGAGCACAGTGAAGGTGTGTTCATGACCAGTGTTTAGCCGACACATTCTATTATGGGGTTGATTCGACAAATAAAGCTGAATGATGAGTTGTTACAACATTCTACATAGTTCCTAAATGGCAGGGATGCGCCTAGTGATTGTTCTTCATCTCCATAGGGTTTTTTGTGTGTGTTTCAAACGTCACTTTTTTGTGCTGTTGTCATTGTGGAAGGTGGTGATGAAGGATATCCCCCAGTCTTAGTGGGTTCTTCATCTTGGTTCCACCAATTTTTTTTATTATGTACGTCATCAGTTATGGTGGTCGGGGATGAGACAAGACATAGTTGACTCTGTATCCAAGTGTTATACATGTGATAAAGTTAAATAAGATCACTAGAGACCCTCAATTCTACTTCGTCTATTACCCATCACTACGTTTAATTGGGATGGGGTCTCCATGGATTTCATTATTGGTTTACCTTGTACACCCGGAGGAAGGAATGTTATTTGGGGAGTGATTGAACATCTGACTAAATCAGCCCATTTTTTCTAATCAAGGATTCAACCAAGGTGGACGAGTTAGGCCGATTGTTTGTTTAAAAAATAGCGAGGCTTGATGGTGTTCCATCAGCTATCATTTAAAATAGGGACCCCCATTTTACCATGAGGTTTTGGGAAGGCCTTCATAATTAATTGGGGAAACATATCATGTTGAGTATCGCATACCATCATCAAACATAGGGTTAGATGGAGAGTGCGAATCAAATCTTGGAAAGAATTATCCAGGCATGTGTGTTGGATGTTAGAGGCTCATTGGATTTTTATTTGGGGTTGGTTGAGTTTTCGTATCATAATAGTTACTAGTCATTGATAATAATGTCTACCTTTGAGGTTATTTATGGTATGCCATGTTGGTCCCTACTGTATTGGGATGAGGTAGGCGAGAACTCACTGTTACGACCGAACCTTGTGTAGGAGATGTTTGTTAAATTTTAGTTGACCAAGAAATGTTTTTTGATAGTTAAGAGACACCATTAGTCTTATTAGGATCAACAGCACCGAGCCTTGGAATTTTTTATAGGTGACCGGGTATTTCTTAATGTGTCACTTCACTTGGGTCATTGTCATTTGGGTAAGAAAGGGAAGATAACACAAAGGTATGTCGAACCTTTAGAGATTATCAATAGATTTTCTTAGGTGGAATACTGGTTATCTTTGACTTATCTATTGACATCAATTCATTACGTGTTCTGTGTTTCACTATTGAAAAAGTATAATCTAGGTTCATATCATGTGTTAAATTGGGAAGATTCAGAGTTGCAATCATATTTGTCTATGTTTCAGCAGCCAGTTTGGAATGTGGATTCCCAAGATAAAGTGATTTGGGGGAGATCCATACTGTTGGTCAGAGTTCTTTGGAAGCATAGTAATGACAAGCATGATACATGGGAGTTAAAGTCTTGAATTGAGGAGTAGTAACCAATTTTTTCTCTATTCAAACTCTGGAATGACATTCCAGGGACTTAATGTTTTCATCGTGGAAAAAATGGTCACATATTTGATTTTATTTTGAGATACTCCAATGATTATTTTGTTATATTGTTTATCACTAGGTTTTCTGGGGTGTTTTTGAAGAAAAATGGTGTTTTTAGACCATATAGTAGGTATTTCATGGTTATCACACATTTAAGTCAAATTATGTTCCAGCCTATGGGAAACCATGCACCTGGGATAGTGGAACTGTCCATGCCACACGACTTGTCGCACCGGCATGCACCCTCCCTGGGAAACTGTGTAGCTAGTTTCCTCCGGGATATAGGAGACCACATTGTTTCTTCATGATTTTTTAAACTCTATGGGCTAACCATGTGGATTTTCCATGTCATTAAAAATAGTGAATTACCTTTCTACCCTCCCCCACTTTTAACCCCAAACCATCCATAATTAAAATTATATGGGATTTTCAGCCCAAGGAGTATCCTCCTATCCTTCTTTTCCCCTATGAACTCCATTTTTGGGTATATTTGACCTCGTATATCCATGGAATCATTAAGTAAGTATCTCTTTTCTTGATTTCTTCCTTCTTCTAGGGTTATTTTTCCTCCGTCTTTGAGTTCTTCTTCTCCAATGGATTGATTGGCCTTATAAGCATTCGAACATCGGTTTTTGGGTAAAATATTGATTTTTATGGTTGATATTTCCTTTATAGAGTTCATTTGTGGTGTGGTTGTGGGTTTCCACTTAATTTCATATGTTTCCAAGCTTTAGGTAGGCGATTCAATGATTTATAATTATTAGATGATGTTGGTATTTCTTCTTGACTTTTTGGATGTATTTTATAGAATATGTTGTTTGTAAGAAATGTTTTTTCCAATTATTTTGATATGCATATGGTTTGAATTTTTTTTCAAATATAAATGGTAGGATTTCATGTGTGATATTAATTTTGTGATTCAAAATGAGTTTTATGAATACTAAAATGGGTGAAGAGTGTGTTTAAAAAATGGATTTTATGTGAATTTGAAATTGATATGGGTTTTCCTATTAAAAGTGATGGGTTTTCATGTGTATTAATGTGGTATGATGTGTGTATGTGAAAGTGGTGATCCATGTGAGGTGTGTAGTGGAAATTGAACACAAAGGGAATCCTAGGTATCTAGTTTAGTGGATTAGGACTAGTACGCTAGTTAGATCAGCGTGGATGATTCTTAGTTTCTTTTAGAAGGATTTATGCTAAAAAATAACTAAACTATGATGATGATGATTATTTTAAACCCATATATGTTTTGACGAATTCATCTCTAGTGGATTGTGCATGGGGACACTTTAGGTTATGGTTTCTATACCATGTGTTTCAATGATATGAGGTTCCTAGGGTCCCACTAGAGTTAGTGCCTTTAGGGATTTCCTATAGTGATATCTTCTGATGTGTTTCATACCATCAATATATTGTGTACTGTAATTACTTATAAATTTGTAAATCATGATTCTTGTGAGAAATGATGGACTTAATTTTTTTTAAAAAAATTTTTGAGAATTATTTCTTAAAACATTATTTTCAATTTTTTTCTAATGATATGAAATGAAGTCATTCTTCTGGGTTGCATCCTACTTGGATTTGGGTCACACCCTACATACTCCCTTGGGTGTATATATACTTTTTTTATGATTGAACTAGGTAAAGATAATAAGTTTTATAGTGGTGATGGTGGATTTGGTTACAAGTGTTCTTCTCCTACAGGTAGTTGTGGAGGTGGATTGAGGGTGATGGAACTCTTGTTAAATGGAGGTCTTTGAGTTGTGAAGTTAGTTCCTCTCCCTGTTGTGGTATTGTTTTAGCTTTTTTTTAAAGTTGTAAAAATATTATCCTGCTATTTTTGTATCACTTTTTGATTTTGGATATTGATATTTCTGTGATGTTTTATTATTGATAATTATTTATGGTTGTTTATCTTGTGGGAATTAGTTCCAAAAATTTTATTGTTGATACCCAGACACTGGTTTCCAGCCCATGAGGACCAGAAACACCCTTCGGGCCATGTCATGGGATGGGTCAGGTGTCGGGTTCGATGGCACCCCTTCTTGATTTGTGACATTATATGAGTATACATAATGTATGAGATATATCTATTGGGAATGTAAATATAGAGATATGAGGGTGTTTGAAAGATATCATACTAAATAACTTTGTATATTGATTAGTAATGGTATTTTTAGAGAGTATACTCTTCTCTCACAATTCTAAATAAAGAATTCATGATTATTTATGACACTAAAAATTCACATCGTATTGTACAGATAGGATATGGAATAAGGATTTATTTGGGTATAAATTATTCATACAAAATGAGATATTTTTTATGATAATCATATCTATATGAGTTTGGAAAAAATCACAACTTTCGTGATATTTTTTCATAAATCTTAGGAGGTTATAGATCAAGTGAGACATGTTTTTATATATGTAAAAAATATATTACATGGAAAACAATATGATGATATCATTTTATTTATTATAGTATTGATATGTGATATTGTTTACATTTTAATTATCCACCTATTCTATATTTATTATCATAATGTATGGGTTTTAACAGATAATGTGTCAATATATTAAAGATAATGTGATTATTTAACAGTTTAATGGTAAATTATATGAATAAGGAATATGTTACAAATGTTATAATATGAAAAAGATAAGGGTTTATATAACAATATGAATGTATGAAAAGTTTTCTTATAATGAATGAAAACTATAAGTTTAAGTGTTCGATTCAATATTTATATATAGTCAACCATATTGATACAAGTAGAGGCTCTATCTCTTTTTTTCATTAATTATGACTGTATATAGTCACTATATAATTATAGTATTTATAGAAAATATTGCATTAATTACATTCCCATGACCTTTTAGATTTAGAGTTTTATATAATTAGGAAACGACCTACATAGAAAACACATAATTTTCTTACATATGGACATTTTTTCCACTTACAAAACTCGTTAAATAACAAGCTAGTTTACTTAAAGACCAACATATCATATTAAATTCTAGACATCATAGTAGTTCATAATCATCCTTAATCCATATAAAATAAATTTTAAAAACATGTGATGATAATAAAAATCAATATGGGATATAATAGAAAGAGGAAAACCTATTAATCCCTTGAACTACTTGAAGACCCTTGAAATTTATTCCCCTTAAACATTGAACTATGTGCACATATGCAAAAAATAAACTTATTTTCTCAAAATATTTTCATAGAGAAACATCATAATCAAGAATAAATAATGTGAATAATTTGAATGTTCCTTAAAAAAATAATAAAATAAGACGAATATAAATCCATAAAATTCACAAACCTTCCATCAAAAACAATCCTTTACCTTTGAAAAGATTAAAACTTCCCTTTACTCATAAAAAAACTTCTTGTTTCATGAAATCCAATGATTTACGTTAAATCTAATTGAAATCATAAAAAACCATGAAGGAATTTTAGGGAATCATATTTATGTCACTATAAAATAATAACCCATTAAATTAGAGTTACTTAACCATATACTTCCAAGAACATGTAAAGGAATAACTTAACTAGCTAATTCCATCATCATTTTATTTAAAGAACAAATAATTACCCAATGCATTAGAGGGATATAATGGACCCACCGATCATCATATATAATTTACAAGAACTATGAAATGACTAAAATGCATCTGGGCTTTTGTTTTCATCATAAAAATCATAAAAATACTTATTTGAACCCATAATAATAAGCACATACAATTATCACATAAAAATAAGTGGAAATATAATTTTCTTATAAAAATATTTAAAATATAAAATTCATAGAAAAATGAAAATTTAATTTAATATTAAAAACCATGAAAACATAAAAATTATTCTTCATAATGAAAAACATACATGAAGGTGGGAAAAAGTGATCAAGTGGTAAATGTTAAAAAACATCCTTTTAACACAGATATAAAGAAAGTAAAAAATAACATGTATGTAAAATGTTTTAAATATTCATTTCTAAAATTTTTTTTATAAAAAATATAAATATAGTTTAAAATGAACTTAAATAATCACTTAAGTATATGTAAGAACATTCTTTAATTAATGTAAAGAATATGGTAATGAAATAAAATGAGTCTGCTAAAATACCTCAAAACTTTTAAAATAATTATTAAAAATAAAACCCCTTGTGACTTTTAAAATCAAAACTCCCTTGAATAAATACTTGGCGAGGAACTTAAAATACCTTTATTATAAATATAATAATGATATAATATGTCAAATAGGTAGTTTATACACTATATAGATGAAAATAGGTTTATAATATGAAACAATTCTTAAAGAAGGAAATTTGAGATGAGTAACTCTCACAAATTTTATAACATTTGAATAAAAATATATTGAAGGAGAAAACTTGAAATAAAACTTTTAATTAAATTATTAAAGAGAGATTCATGCTATAATATTTCAATCAGGCTGTATATTTTCCATATAAAATAAAATGGTTGTATAACTTGAAAAATGTATCATAGAAAGAATATTGAGACAAAGAAACCCTTACATTTTTTATAATAATTTAATCAAAATAACTTAATTTAGGTTTTTTAAATCATATGAATTTCATGAAAAATATAATATAATACATTCACGGGGCAGTGAATCAAAATAATACCAAAACACGATGCAGAAAACTAAACTTGTCTAAAGGAATTGAAATTGAAACCAACTAACCCTTACCAAGATAAAAAAAAGTGAAGTATGAACATATCAATGAAGATATTTTCTGAAAGATGAGTATATCCACATTAAAGGACTGAAAAAATAAAACAATTCGTGTTTATAGATCATATAATGATAAAGTAACAAAATCAATAAAGAATGGATATCATTTAATGAAAGTAAATTAGTTTAAGAATCCCCTTACAAGTTTGGTAATGAATCAAAATCAAATGGAAAGAGAAACTGAAACAAAATTTTAAATCATATGAGAAGTACATTTTTGATAAAATAAGTCAATAAAAAATAATTACGTAATGTCAAATAAGAATTGGTGCATAATTTATAAATTAACCATTTTAATCATAAATTAATTATTTTATTCATTAAATTTATTTTTTTAGAAAAAAAACAATCTTTAATATTTTGAACATTCTTATATCATATTTATATCATAAAATTTGTTTTGGGTAAACAATGTATTTTTACAAATCACCCAAAAATTAACATTTTTATAAAAATCCCTAAAATCGTGGATTTAATAATTTTGACATGTTGAATCTAAAAATTAAGTTTATTTTTTAAAATTTAAATTATAAAATTTATAAATTTAACTTTTAAATAAATTCATATTATCCACAAAAAATAATTTATCTATAATAAAAACTATTTCCTTTTCAAATGAAAAATAATATTCTTGTTCCAAAACATAATAAAATCATTTCAAATATCATAATAACAAATATTAATATGAATCCATATAATTAACATAAAAATATATTTATAAAATATTCTATAATTAAATAATTATTTAGACAGATAAAATTATAAATAATTTTACAAATAATATAAATTATTTTTTCTATCACAAACTAAACTTAATAATTTTAAATGTATAACAGGTATATAAATAGTTATATATTATCTTTTGAGACATGATATAAACATATATAAGTGTTTAAAATATTTTTATTATTTCATAATAATGTATATTAATTGACCATAAAAGCGATATCTTATTAAAAAAATCTGGGTTGTCACATTCTTCTCCTTAAAGAAATTGCATCCTAACAGTTTTTAATTTATTATTATGAAAATGAGTTCACCTTAACAAAGTCATAATATGAGATTAAGATTTTATTTAAAAAATTAATTTCTAGGTTAAGGCAAGGAAGATAATCATTTCTTAAATAAATATTTCTTAGACCACATATGTACTTTCATAAGACTCATACCTTGGAATGAGCTTCCTAAGGAATACATTGATAGTGGAGTGATGTTTGACACATAAGTCTCAATATATTTACCATAATTTTTATTAAGTTTTAATAATTCTTTGAAGATATATTAATTAAGGAAATATACTTAATTTATTAGTTCCCATTTCCATAAGCACAATATCATATTTAGGTTGCATGTTTCGATCAATTCCTACCTCTATTTTAGCTCACATTCGAAATTATGAATGTCTAAAATGATTTTTCCATGACTGAATAATGAAAATAAAATATTAATAGATCATTATATCCACTAATATATTATACCCTTCATTTGATGAAATATTTTTATAATAATTTATTTCTCCTATTTCTAACCAATTATGATAAAATCCAAAATAGTTATAATGACTAAAGATAATACCCAATGAAATATGGATAAAAAATCATATGGAAAAGTAATAATTTAATATAAAAAACCTAAATATAAGTAATAACAATCTAATTTGAACTTATATCATTTCTTATATAACTAAACCTTAAAACTCTTTATGATATACATGTTAAAATACAAAACCCTAAAATTAGAAAAACCTAATAACATATTCATACAAAAATAAACTTAACATTAATCCCTACACCAAATTAATAACTCATAATGTCATATTATAAATATATAAATACCCTGATAATATATTCTTCCCAAATATACCATTATTTTTCAAAAATATCATGAATCACCATGACACAATACCATAAAATTTTAAATTCTTATAAAATTAGCTCAATATTTATAGCTCATATAATATCATCCAATTTGATATAAAATCACATACTAGACATTTATTTTTAACATATAACATAATCATATAATATTACAAAAAAAATATAGTATACATATTCAAAAAAAACTTTAATCACTTAGTCATCAAAATCAATTTTCAATCCCCATGTTTATCTATAAAATTCATCATATTTTCCCAAAAATATGATAACCCTTTATCCAAATAACCATAATTAACATATCTTTAAAACAAATTTTAAATTTAAATTCTATCTATACCTTAATCATCGAATCTTCCAAAACACCCAATAGACATCTCCCAAAATATCATTTGTCACCTTAAAATCGAATCACATAAGATCTCAAAATAATTTCAATGCCATTGAAGTATGATCACCATTGAATTATTATGATATAAAGGTATTTTTTTTAAATTA
The DNA here is from genome assembly GCA_963277665.1 of Viscum album. Taxonomy (NCBI): domain Eukaryota; kingdom Viridiplantae; phylum Streptophyta; class Magnoliopsida; order Santalales; family Viscaceae; genus Viscum; species Viscum album. The sequence continues at coordinate 1,370,018,802 of OY728145.1, forward strand.
TCCTTATAAATTAATTAATAAACTCTAAATTTATATAAAATCTACTTTGATACCAACTGTGATATCCCATACATAATCTCTCTAGGATTACAGGATTTATAGCAATTATTTTATTACTTATATTCCCATGAACATTAAGGTTTAGAGTTTTATAGAATTTGGAAATCCATTACATTAAAAATCTAATAATTTTCTTATATATAGATATGTTTTTCCACTAACCAAATTATTTAAATTATAAAATTTCATTATTCTAGACCAACTTCTTCCATGATATAATTCAAAATAGTTAATACTCATCATTAAGAACTATCAAAAATAGTTTAAAAATCTTGTATGATCATAAAAATTAGTAAGGTGTATAATATAACGATAAATCCTAGTTATTCCATCAAAATACTTGAATTTTTTGGAAATGTATTCCCTTTGAATATTAAAATATGAGCTTATACACATGAAATTAACTTTTTTGATCAAAATTTTTTTTTAAATAAACTTCATAATTAATAATAGAAAATGGAAAGACTTTTAATTTTACTTTTGAAAACATAAAATCTTAAGAAAAATTTAAATTTAGTGAAAATAATAAAATTTGCCTAAAAAATAATCCTTTAACTTTAAAAAGATTAAAAAGTCCCTTTAATCTTAAAATAAACTTATTGTTTCATAAAGTCAAATGATTTATATTAAATATCATTATATTAAGAAAAAAACCCTGAAATAATATTAGGGAATCATTTTTATATCACTTATAAAAATCACCCTTACAATTTTATTAACATATCCTACAACATCTCATAACCCATAGAAGAATAACTTAACCATCTAATTTTAAAATCATTTTATCTAGAGAAGAAATCGTTACCTAATGCATCAGAGGGATATAATTGACCCACCTATCATCATATATAATATTCAAGAACCATAAAATGAAGAAAACATATAAGGGATTCCAATTTCATCAAAAAAATGAATATTCACAATGAAGAATGTACATGAAAATAAAAAATGGTGATTGAGCGGAAAAGATAAAAAAATTCTTTTCATACCTTTATAAAGAAAGTCAAAAATAATTTTAATAGAAAATAACAAAAATATCATTTTTAAACCTTTTTAAATAAATTCAAACATATTTGAAAATTAAATTATATAATCATTGAAGTATAGAAGGTACCATTCATGAAATAATATAAGGACTATATACATGGATGAACAAGAGTTTGGTAAAAGACTCTAAAACATTTAAAATAATGATTTAAAATAGAACCCATTACAACATTAAAAATAAATACCCCCTTGAAAGAAATAACATAATAAGGATCTTAAAATACCATGATTATAATATGTCAAATAGGTAGTATATACACTATATAAATTAAAATAGGTGCTTAATATGAAACTTGTATCTTGGAAGGAAATTTGATATGACAAACCCATATGACTTTTATAAAGTTTTAACAGAAATATCTTTAAAGATAGAACTTGAAATATAACTTTAAATACCATGATTAAAGATTAAATCATATTATAACAATTCAATGATGAAGTGTATTCACCACAAGAAATAAAATAGGGTCACAACATGAAATATGTCTTCAGGAAAGAAAATTAAGACAAAGAAACCATTACGTTTTTTTATAAAGATTGAATCAAAATATTTGGAAAGAATAAAATTGATTTTGATTTTTAAATACCATAAATTACATAGAAATTAAATAATAATACATTCATGGGGGAGTGAATCAAAATAATACCAAAACATAGTGCCAGAAATGAAACATGTCACAAGGAATTTAAATTGAGACCAAGATACCCTTAATAAGAGAAAAACTTATTAAGTTTGAATGAATCAAAGAATATATAACATTAAATAGGAGTGTATCCATATAAAAGGAGTGTAAAAATAGTAAAATAGTAATAAGTGGTTATATTTTACATAATTATAGAGTAAAAAAATCAATTAAGGAAGAAAATAACTCAATGAAAGTAAATTGAGGTAAGAATCCCCTTACGGGTTCGGTAATGAATCAAAATCACATGGAAAGAGAGAATTAAATATATTTTTAAATCACATAAATAGACTATCAAATATGACAAAAAAATTTAATGAGAAGTAATTACAACATGGTAATGAATAAAAGGTGCATGGTTTTTAAATTTAATGTTGGTCGGAGTGGATACTCAAGAGGGGGGGGGGGGGGTGAATTGAGTACCAATTAAAATTTCTGTTAAAAAAATTCTTATTAAAATCCCCAAAATTAAATAACAAGATAAACTGTAGTGAATTTGTAATACAATAAAGGGTCAGTTAAGTTCTTAAGAGATCGATTAGTTCTCAATTAATCTAATATTAAGATTAATTAACTTTTGAAGATAACCTAATGATTAACAATAAATACAAACATTTGTTAGTTTAACAATCAGAGTTACTCTAAAATAGATTTATATTTCAAAGTACTTAATAGTGGAATAATTAATATATTTTAAAACAAAATAAAATAAGCACAACATTTTAAAACAAGAGGTTTGGTCTCAAGCTGAGACTTATTCCTCTCAAACAATTTATATAAATTTTGATCCACACCCTGGATCGAGGTAAACAACAGTACAGAGACTGTCCAGGTACTAAGACCTCTACCATAGTTATTTATAGGAAAATATAAAAACAGTAGCACACAGGATATCCAGGTCACACTTGACCTCTACCACTATCCACAGTGGGATACAAGAGGGTTATAAAATATTTTGTGTGAGGATTTAGAAATCCTCCAGTTTTGCACATGAGACAGTGTGTGTCTAAAAATATAGAGCACACACACTTCTCAAAATAGAAATAAAAGAATCGCTGAGAGAGATTAGATTTGAGTTTAGAATGCTCTAGTGATTTGAAATGCAGATCTGGACTCGATTTGATTAAACAGAATTGCTTCTGAGTCCTTCTCTGGTTTTTGTCTTGAAAACAGAGTGTCGTTTGCTTCCTTGATTTTCAGGTTCAGTTTGATCATCTTGAGTGTATGAAGAGATCATTGTAGTTCTTCACTCCCTGACTAAGATTTATCTTATGTTCTATTCTTGTATGAATTGCCTCGTATATGTCTAGTGTTCTTCAAGTATATGGGTGTATGGATGTTGCCTATCTCTATTGCATATATGCACCACCCTCTTCTATGCAGCTTGATCTTCTATTTATACCTTAATCTCTAACAATAAGAATGATTACCTTTTCATAGTTATGAGGTACGGTTCCCTGACATGCCAACAACCCACATTAATTAATAGAAGTTTCATTAAATCAACCAAATATGACCGTTAGCATTATATTAATAATATTTTCAAAGTATAGAGTTTGAGTAGCAGTGACTGGTTAAGAGTCATCTTCCCTCAGTAGGCCTTTATCGGTAGACTTGTAATGGTGGACTTTGTATCAGTGGATGCCTTGTATCGGTAGCTGTTACTCTGTGTAATAGTAGCTCTATGTACCATTAACTCCTTCTATCGGTAGTGTTGGTCTATCGGTAACTTGATTTTACTGGTAACTACTTATATCAGTGGATCTGTGTATATCGGTGGACTTCATATCGGTAGCCGTTCGTCTGTCTGTTTGTATCGGTAGGTCTACCTATATCGGTAGCTATGCTTATCGGTAGACTTGATCTATCAAAGACATTTGCTAACCCGTGACCTTTGTTTATTGGTGGCCATTGTCTATTGGTAGACTAAGTACCCATAGGTCTGTATTAGTCTACTTGTGCATACCAGTGAACTTGTTCTATCAGTAGCTGTTATGTGTACTGGTAACTACTTATCCATATCAGTAGACTTCTGTACCGGGGTACTTAGCCTTATCAGTAGTTGTGTATCTATCTATATCAGTGATCTTCATATCAATAGATCTTGATATAATAGTAGCTATGTGCATACCGGTAAGCTTAACACTTATCTGTTCTATGCAAAACAAATCCAGATTGGGTTAGAATTATTTCAAGGTACGTATAAACATGGACAAACATTATTTGGGATTATCAGAGTATACTAAAACATAATTGAGATTATCAAAACTAGTGAGGTCAACAATCTCCCCCTTTTTGGTAATCACAAATTATGCTATTATAATCCAAAATAATCACCAATGTATCAGTATAAAATACAATTAAATGCAATTTTATCAGAGGTAATAATAAAAACAATGTACTAGAAGTAAAAGAAATGTATTAGAGATAAAAGTATAAAAAAATGTAGTAAACTCATATGTATCAGAGATAAAAGTATAAAACAAATGTATTAAACTCATAAATATTAAGCTCATACTTCTCATATTTCTCCATATTTCTCCATATCAGTGCTCCCCTTTGTTTATGATTTCTCCCCCTTTGTGATTAGAAACAATAAGGGAAGAAAGAACAAGATAAGTAACAGAAGGTAAAAGAGAATGAAAGCATTGATATATTCCTTGAGGAAAAAAATACATAGAAATACCAAATTGAACAAAAAAAGAATACAAGTGATTCCTATAAAAGATCCTAGCCACTAATAAATCCACCTCCTCAGTATGAGATTTTCCCTTGGGATCAGAAGAGGATTCAGGTGTGGTGGATACAGGTGGAGGCTTCGGAATACCAGAGATAATTAGAGGAGGATGAGCTACTGAGACAGTGCCTGGCCTATATTGTGTTGCTCTCTAGGTGATAATAGGAGTGAGGCTCCGAATGGCTTGGGTTGGAGTCATCTGAGGAATTGAGGCAGACTGAGCAGAGGCAGGAAGAGATGGAGGTGCAATGATAGGGGTACTGTCTACATGTAAGAATGGTAGCAACAAATTCATAAAGTCCATAATGATCCCTCCTCTTCTCTCCATAGCATAAATGAAATCATCCTCGTTTTCCATAAATTTTTCCAAAGCTGGATTCAGTTCCCTGAGCTTGCTTACTTGTTCTCTTAAGGCTTGATTGACAGGAAGTAATTTCGTATTTTCCAAAATAAGTTTGAAATGGTTGGTCAACTGATGCTTGGTATACACATTCTAAAAATAAGAATCAACTTTATCCTTTACTTCTTTCTGAGAGGCAGAAGCTTCTCTCATATAATCTTGAAAAATTTTCATGATATATCTGGTGATAGTTACCACCTGGGTCAGGGAAGATGAGTCCAAAGAGCCACTAGTTGATGATGAACCAAGCTCCTCTTTCATCAAAGCTCTAATCTGATCCAATTATACTGAAGGTCTGGAAGCAAGAGAACCAATAGAAAAAGTCACAGTTTCCTTGAAAATTTTAGTTAGCCCACGGATAAAATTTTTCACTACTAAATCTTGGGTGCTAACATGCTTCTGTATGGAATGATTAAATTCCTAAAAAACTGATACCATCTGGCTAACTACACTCTTCACAAAATCCAAATCCTTGTCTTCTTGAGATTTAGAACTCATATAGGATTCCAGAGAGACAACTGATTTCTTTAGAAGTTCAACATCCTCTTCCAAGATCAACACTTGATCCTTTAAAATCGTGACTTCATCGACCATCTCTGCCACAACAGTTGACACACTACAACCAAGAGAGAGTTCAAAATATTTTTCCATGTTTCTCAGCTCCTCAACAAAAAATATATTTAAATCATCAAAAGATGCATTCAAAGAATCTTTCATCTCATCCTTTAAAAACTCAAAGTCAGCCCTAGTTACCAAATTAGTAGGCACAACAATAGGTGCTCTTTCTGACACAATACTATCCATAGAGGCATTAATAACAGATTAGATGGATGATACTAAGGAGGATTATATTTTTTTTATCTCTTCTACAAAATAAGACTTAAGATCAGACTTCAAATGGTCTAGATCAGTTTTTCTTACTACATCCTCTGGTATAAACTCAGAATATATATTATAGTTAACTTGTGGTCTATTCATGGTTTTTTCATCTTCAGAATCAGATTAGTTCAACCCACAAACCACAAAACCTGGTTCTTCTACCAAATCTTCAATTCCATCAGCTGTTGAGACACTACCAAGTCTAGTTTCATGCTCCCCCTCAACTGGTGCATTCTTCTATATAGCAATAACACCCTCATCAGCTCAGCCTTCCTCATAAGAATCTTCCACAACCATCTCCATTTCTCCAACAGCAGGAGGCTCCTCAAGAATAGGTGCAGGTCTATCTACTTCAACAAGAACTGCCTCTAAAGGCACAACATAACTTCTAATAAATGGAATCAAACTCAAGGTGGCAGAAGTAGATGCTTCATTTTCAGATTCTCTTTCTTCTTCCTCATTCTCTGGGGCAGCCTCCTCCTAATCTGATCTCTACTGGTCTTCCTAATCCATAGGTTTCTCTTCACTACTTACTCCCAAAACAGTTTCTGTACTAGGTAGGTTCAAAGAAGCATTTTCCTTTTCTTGTGATAAAATTTCAGGAATTGGGCTAGGAGTCAAGTCTGGATCTCCTCCATCTGCTGCAGAGGAATCCTCCTCATCTGAATCATCTCAATACTGTGGCTCCTCCTCATTAGGTCCTAGACCTGGATCTCTCTTATCTTTTGGTCTATTTGGATGGTCAACTAGATTGAACTTGTCATATATCTTCTCATCATCAATAACCCACTGCCTTCTCCAGGGGTTCCAGCTAATCTTCATGTACTTACATACTATGCTTGTGATACAAAAATTATTCCTTACCATAACTTTCTCATCCTGAGACTTAGCAACCCCCTTTACTTTAATCATAACCGAAATCAATTTGGCAAATAATAATTCATTGGTTTTTGATTTGGGTCTGGTCATATCCTATATTTGAATCATTAACAGCTTGCACAGATTCACCTTCACACCATGACTTAAGAGATGCAACAAATAAATATCTTGATAATTCAGATTTTCAAAGTCCCCTCTTCTTGGACTTAGCACACATTGGATGAACTTGAACAACAATCTATTTTCCCCATCCATTTCAGCAGCCACCACCTTTCTATGCTTTCCACTACCAGTGAGCTCCTCTAAAGCAGTCTCATAGTCAAATATGTCACCGGTAGGAGGCATTGTCTTCGATGAATACCCAAATACTCCTTCATGTGATACCTTCATGCATTTAGCCCATTCAATGGATGAAAAAGATATTTCCTTTCCATTTACCAATGAAACCATTCTGTTCTCCTTATCAGATTTCTCAAAGCACACAAAACCATAGAACTCTTTTATCAGCTTCGGATAATAAGGAACATTGTTTTTTGTGAAACATTCTATCCATCTATGCTCCTCCAATATTCTTAGGGTTAGTGATTTTCATGGAAAAATCCATTCTGCACACAACTCCTTCTCGATTACAATTTCTCAATTTTGAAAGTGCAGGTTCACTGGATGCCTCCCTGAACTTGTTCGATTGACACTGCTACTTGCTTCAGGTCCTGTCTTCTACTTCTTCCCATTCGGCTCATCAAAGTCACCTCTAACAGTCATAAGTTTTCCTTTTTCCATCTCTGGATTGAATAACTTAGGGTTTTCATGAGATTTTGGGATTTAAGGAGTTGGGTTTGAGAGAGGAGAGTTCGGTGGATTGAGAAGTAACTAAGACTTAGTTTTTATCATTTATAAATCATAAAGTAAATAAATAAAACATAATAAGTATAGTAAAAACAATACAGATTCCAGCGGCCAAAGACATTAAGTTTAAAACAATGCATACTAATGGTAATCATATACCGGTGAGAATTCCTAACAGTGAGGTATATCAGTGAGCTTCACTAACAGTGATGTATATCAGTGAGGTTCATACTGGTGAGGTTTCTAATGGTTAGATTTCTAACAGTGAGATTTCTAACGGTGATTTTTCTAACGGCAAGGTTTATAACAACGAGGTTTCTAATGGCGAGGTTTCTAACGGCGAGGTTTCTAACGGTGAGGTTTCCAATGGTGAGGTTTCTAACAGTGAGGTTTGTAATGGTGAGGTATCTAACGCATAGATTCTATCATTCTTAATTCATGTCTAATGTAACTTAACCTATCCAAACTTAAAGGATTGGTGAAAATGTCAGCTAATTGGTGTTCAATTACCTATAAATTCAAGAGTAATGTCACCTTTTTTATAATGATCTCTAAAAAAATGGTGCCTTACATCAATGTGTTTGGTCCTAGAGTGAGAAACATGATTCTTAGAGATGTTAATTGCACTATTGTTATCACAATTTATTGATAAATATTTAAAATCATATCCATAGTCCAACAAAGTATGTTTCATCCACAAAATTTGTGCACAGCAACTACCAGTAGCTATATACTCTGCTTCAGGAGTAGAAAATGCAACAAAATTCTACTTTTTACCACACCACGATACTAGGGACTTTCCAAGAATATGACATGTTTCGGAAGTTATCTTTCTATCTAAATTGTAACTAGAAAAGTCAGCATCTGAATAACTTATTAAATCAAAATATTTTCATTTTGTATAAAACAATCCTAAATGTGTAGCGTGTTTAAGATATTTGAAAATTATTTTAACAGCAATCAAATGGGATTCTTTAGAATTAGCTAGAGATCTTTCACACATACACACACTAAACATAATATCTGTTCTACTAGCAGTATGGTAAAGTAGACTTCCAATCCTAACTCGGTATTTTTTTTGATCAACTTGTTTCCCAGATTCATCAATTTCCAACTTACAGGTGGTACTCATGGGCGTATCTCTTTCCTTAATACTATCTAAACCAAGAAATTTTAAAATATCCTTTGTATATTTACTTTGATTTAAAATAATACCATTTTCATTTTGAAAAACTTGAAATCTAAGAAAATATTTGAGTTCTCCCATTAAACTCATTTCAAATTCATTTTGTATACTCTTTGAAAAATAAATACACATAGTATTTTTAGAAGATCCAAAAATAATATCATCAACATAGATTTGTACTATCAAAACATCTTTAAAAATTATTTTGATAAAGAGAGTTAGATCAGCAATCCCATTAGAAAAACCTTTTGAAATAAGAAATTTACTAATTCTATCATACTAATCTCATGGAGCTTGTTTCAAACCATATAAATCTTTAGAGAGCTTAAAAACTCAATTTGGAAAATGAGGACTAGTAAATCCAGGTGGTTGTTCAAAAAAACATCTTAAATTATAAAACCATTTAAAAAAGCACTTTTAACATCCATTTGATATAAATTGAAATTAAAATGAGCAGCATAGGCTAGTAGAATCCTAATAGATTCTAATATAGCTACAGGAGAAAAGGTTTCCTCATAGTCTATTCCTTCCTCTTGACTATACCCTTGTGCAACTAGCTTTGTTTTTTTCCTAACTATATTTCCAGATTCATCAACCTTTTTTCTAAAAACCCATTTAGTACCTATGGTCAATGTGTCCTTAGGTCTATCTACTAATTCCTAGACTTTTTTCATTCAAATTGATTTAATTCTTCTTGCATAGAAATTACCCAAAATTCATCATTGATTGCATCATTGATATTTTTAGGTTCTAACTGTGAAAGAAAAGATTGCTGTTTAACCTGGTTTCTTAGAGAAGCTCTAGTCTGTGTTCCTCAATCAAGATTACCAACAAAAACATCTAAAGGGCGATTCTTTAGAATACTAGTTGATCTAGTAAAGGTGGGACTAGAAATTTCAGGTTCTTCTATAGATTCAGGTTCTATTGACATTGGTTTTGGAAAGTTTCCAAAAATGGATGTCTTTACAATAGGTTCATTGATTTTATCATTAAGGTCCAAAACAAACAAATATTCTTCAAGATTTTCAATGGAAGATTTGGGTTCATGTGGATAATTTTCATCAAACTTTATGTGAATAGATTCTTCCAGACATTTGTGTTTTTATTAAAAACTCTATAAGATTTACTAAAGATTGAATAACATAGGAAAATTCCTTCATCACTCTTGGATGAAAACTTTTCAAGGTTATATTTTGTATTGAGAATAAAGACTTTGAAACCAAAAAAAATAATGTAATTAACCTTAGGTTTCCTATGGTTCCACAACTCATAATGGGTCTTTTTGAGAATTGGTCTAATCAGGACTCTATTAATAATATAACAAGCTGTATTTATAGCTTCATCCCAAAAGTAAATTGGTAGGTCATACTCATTAAGCATACTTCTTGAAATTTCTTGAAGAGTTCTGTTTCTTCTCTCAACTACACCATTCTACTGAGATATCATAGGGGAAGCAAAATTGTGACTATAGCCATTTTGTGAGAAATAAGATTCAAATTCAAGATTTTCAAACTCACTACCATGATCACATCTCAAGGTCTTAATCTTAAGTCCACTAAGGTTCTCTACAAACATGGAGTATTTAATAAAGTAAGAACAAGATTCACTTTTGTGCGCTAGAAAGTATACCCAAGTGTATCTAGAAAAGTCATCTACTAGGACATAGACATAGTTCTTACCATTTAAACTAGAAACTCTAGAGGGTCCAAATAAGTCTATGTGAACCAACTCGAGAGGTTGAGAAGTTGAAATTTATTTCTTTGATTTAAAAGAAACATTAGGTTTCTTTCCCTTTTGACTGGGATTAAAAACTTTATCAGCTAGGAATTTAAATTTAGGTAGGTCTATAACTAAGTTTTTCCAAGTAAGTTTATTAAGAGAATGAATGTTGAAATGTCCTAATCTTATATTCCATATCCAACACTCATTATGAAAATCATTTAAGAAAGTGATGATCTATTTAGCTAATTCAAATAAACTGCATAAACATTTTCATTTCTCAAATCAGAAAATATGAAAATATTTTTAGAATTAAAAACATTACAAGAATAATTTTAAAATTTAACATTGAAACCATCATCACACAACTGAGAAATACTTAACAGGTTATATTTAAGTTCATCGAAAAATAAAACTTTGGAAATTAAGACTGAATCAGTGTTACCAATCTGGCCTAAGTCGATGATTTTGCCTTTTGAATTATCACCAAAGGTGACATGGCCTCCATCAACTTTGATTAAACTCTTGAAGCATGAGTAATATCCAGTCATATTCCTTGAACATCCATTGTCCAAGTACCATACATTCTTATGGGAACTCTTCAATCATGTTTCCTAGAAAACAAGTTTAGACAGAAAATGATTTTGGTACCTAGATTTTCTTGGGTCCAGATAGGTTAGCAAGAAAAACTTTTGGTACCCAAATTTTCCTAATGGGTCTCATACAACAAATAGATTCAAAATATTTTGAAAGATAAACTTTATTTGATCTATAACCATGTGAATAACTAGTTTATGAATATGAATTTCCAGAACTAGAACTAGCATCATTCTGTCTAGATTTAGGAATAAATCTATTTTTAGTAATCTGTCTCTGTCTAGGATGGTATCCTATTATTGTGGTATATTTTGGTGCCACTTGTTTTCCTAGAATTTGAGTTAGAGTATTCTTTCCATTTTTGAATTTCTCTAAGTCCTTCCTTAATTTCTCATTGGACAATTTCAATTTAGTATTTTCCTTACATAATTGAGAATTATTTTCCATTTCTATATCAAGATAAGATTTAATAGAGCTGGTCAAAGCATGTTGTTTCTTCAAGGACTTATACTTTTCCTTCAATTCATTATAGGTTTCTCCTATCTTATTACAGTATTCAAATAAATCTTCACTAGTCATGTTTTCAGATTCATAATCAGAATCAGCTCCAGAATAATATGAATTTAAAGCAGAAGTATCCAATGTTACCTCAGATGTGTTTTTCATGAAACACATAGTATATTTTTGAGATTTTTCATCCTGAGAATAATGAGAATCACTTGAACTATCTTCTGAATAACTCCAAGTTGCTTTCATATCTTTCTTATATTTATTATCCTTATAATCACATTTCTTTTTGAACTTTAACTTCGGGAAGTTTTCTTTCACATGTCCTTTCCTCTTGCATTCATAATAGAAAATTTCATCACTCTTATCAGACATTTTCCAATCCTTCTTAAAATGACATTTGTTGTCATATTTTCCTTTATAATTTGTTTTTCTGAAGAATTTATTCTTCCTGTAGAACTTCTTGAATCGTCTGGCTATCTGATCCATCTCTTCATCACTCTCAGAATCTGAACCTTCACTTTTTGAGCTTTCAATAGGTATGTGAACTTTCTCCTTGTCCTTTCTCTTTGAGGCAGTAGATTTAAATGATACTGAATTCCTTTTTGGTTCATCATCTTCTTCCTTGTTTACTTTCATCTCTTCTTCATACATCATCAACTTAACAATTAATTCTTTAAAAGGTAGTGAACTTATATCACACTATTCTCTTATGGAAACTGATGTGCCTCTCCATCTTTCTAGTAGACATCTTAGTATTCTCATAATCTTCTCCTTTGCAGGAAAAACTTTTCCAAGTGAGCTCATAGTGTTGACAATCTTATTGAACCCGAGATACATATCAGAAATAGGTTCATCAGAATTCATATTAAAATTATCATACCTAATAGTGTAGGTATTCAATCTCATTTCTTTAACATTTATTGTTCCCACATGGGAAATAGCCAAAGTGTCCTAGATTTCATAAGCAGTTTTACAAGCAGATATTAGATTAAATTATTCATCTCTTAAAGCACAATATAGGTCATTACTGATTTAAAATTATTATTGTAACCAGTTTTAGTAGGTTCATACCAAGTAGTTCTTTTAGTTTTTAGAATCTTATATTGAGTCTCTATAGCAATCCAGATGTCCAATCCCATACTTTCTAAATGAATTTTCATTTTAAGTTTCCATTGGGCATAATTTGTACCATTAAAGAAATTTGTAATGTTGGTAGAAGCACCTTCAAGTCTATTATCCATAATTAGATTTTAAAAAACATATTTAAAGAGATAAAATTTAGAACTAACAGAAATTTAATATTTTTAAGATACAACTAAAATCACACTAGAAAATAGAGTATTTGGAAATCCTTTATAAATTAAAAACAAACCTCGGATACCAAATGTTGGTCGGAGTGGATACTCAAGTGGGGTGGGGGGGGGGGGGGTGAATTGAGTACCAATTAAAATTTCTATTAAAAATATTCTTATTAAAATCCCCCAAATTAAATAACAAGCTAAACTGTAGTGAATTTGTAATACAGTAAAGGGTCAGTTAAGTTCTAAATAGATTGATTAGTTCCCAGTTAATATAATCTAAAGATTAATTAACTTTTGAAGATAACCTAATTCTTTACAATAAATACAAACACATGCTAGTTTTACTATTAGAGTTAGTCTAAAATAGATTTATATTTCATAGTACTTAGTAGACGAATAATTAATATAGGTTAAAAAAAATAAAATAAGCACAGAAGTTTAAAACAAGAGGTTCACTCTCAATCCAAGACTTAGTCCTCTCAAACAATTTATATAAATTTTGATCCACACCCCGGATCAGGGTAAAAAACAATACATATACTATCTAGGTACTAATACCTCTACCACAGTTCTTCGTGGGAAAATATAAAAACAACAGCACACATGCTATCTTGGTCACACTTGACCTCTACCACTATCCACAGTGGGATACAATATATTTATAGAAGATTTTGTGTGAGGATTTATAAATCTTCAAGTTTATCATAGGAGACAGTGTGTGTCAAAAAATACAGAGCACACAAACTGCTCAAAATATAAATAAAAGAATCACTGAGAGAGATTAGATATGAGTTTAGAATGCTCTTGTGATTTTAAATGCAGCTCTGGACTCCTTTTGATTAAATAGAAGTGATTCTATGTCCTTATCTAGTTTTTTTCTTGAAAACACTGTGTCGTTTGCTTCCTTGATTTTCAGGTTCAGTTTGATCAGCTTGAGTGTATGAAAAGATTGTTGTAGTTCTTCACTTCTTGACTAAGATTCAGCTTGTGTTCTCTTCTTGTATGAATGGCCTCGTATATGTCTAGTGTTCTTCAAGTATATGGGTGTATGGATGTTGCCTCTCTCTATTGTGTATATGCACCACCCTCTTCTCTGCAGCTTGATCTTCCTTTTATACATTAAGCTATGGCAATAGGAATGATTACATTTTCATAGGTACGAGGTACGGTTCCCTGACATGCCAACAACCCACATTAATTAATATAATTTGCATTAAATCAACCAAATATGACCGTTAAAATTATATTAATAATATTGTCAAAGTATAGAGTTTGAGTAGCAGTGACTGGTTAACAATAATCTTCCATTAGTAGCTCTCTGTCAGTAGACTTGTAACGGTGGACTTTATATTAGTGGATGACTTGTATCAGTAGTTGTTAATTTGTGTAACAATAGCTCTATGTACCAGTAACTCCTTCTATCGGTAGCATTGGTCTATTAGTAACTTGCTTGTACCGGTAACTACATATATCAGTGGCTCTGTCTATATCAGTGAACTTCATATCGATAGTCGTTCGTCTGTCTGTTTTTATCGGTAGGTCTTACCATATCGGTAGCTATGCTTATTGGTAGACTTGATCTATCAGAGACATTTTCTAACCAGTGACCTTTGTTTATTGGTGGCTATTGTCTATCGGTAGACTAAGTACCAGTAGGTCTGTATGAGTCTACTTGTGCATACCAGTGAACTTTTTCTATCGGTAGCTGTTATGCATACTGTTAACTACTTATCCATATCAGTAGACTTCTATACCGGTGTACTTAGCCTTATCATTAGCTTTGTATCTATTTGTATTAGTGATCTTCATATCGGTAGTTGTTGATATAACAATATCTATGTGCATACAGGTAGGCTTAACACTTATTTGTTCTATGTAAAACAAATCCAGATTGAGTTAGAATTATTTCAAGGTACGTATAAACATGGATAAACATTATTTGGGAATATCAAAGCATACTAAAATATAATTGATATTATCAAAACAGGTGAGGTAAACATTTAACATATTAATTATAAATGATTTAACTTACTCCTTAAAGGATTTTTTGGTTGATGAAATGGTTTCATAAATTTTTAAGTCATTCTTAAATCAAGATTATTCCATAAAATTTATGGTGTTTATAAAAACAACATTTTCCATTATTCACCCCAAAATCATCCTTTAATAAAATTACCAAAAACTAACCCTAAGATAATTTGGAAATATAAATCCCACAAATGAAAGTTTATTTTAGGAAAATAAAATTATAAAATTTAAAAATTTAACTTTTAAATAAAACCATATTGTCTATGAGAAAAAATATTATTTTAAATAAAAACTATTTCTTTTTCAAATGAAAAATCATATTTTAATTCCAAATATAAATATAATTATTTATAAAATCCTAATAATAGATATTAATTTGAATCTAGGCAATTTTTATAAATATCAATTTATAAAATATCAAATAATTAAATAAATATTTAGATAGATAAAATTACAAAGCACATTATGAAAATTTAAAAAATTCATTTTCTACCACAAAGTAAACATAATAATTTTTAAAATATAATTAGTATCTAAATGATAATATAATATAATTTGAGACATGATATAATTATTTATAAGTGTTTAAATAATATTTGTAAATTCATAATCATGAATATTAGTGGATCATAACATTGATATGTTATTAAAAATACATGGGTTGTGAAAATAACATTGGAGGTTGTGTAAGCTCATCATTGGAATGAAGAATAAATATTACCAATGTGTTTTTTGATTACACTGGGTGGTTGATACCTATAGAGGTAAGTGTTTGTTGGTATTTTATAAGGGATATCTATCAACTTCACTGATCAAGAAAGATTGAAGATGAACAATGAGGTACACTAGTATTATTTTATGTTCATTTTTTACATCATTTAACACTACCCAACCCTATCATGGATCATCTAAGTTATAGAAAAACAGAGGTGTGCCTCCCCAATATCCCCTATAATAGTCCAGGGGTCATTAAAAATTACAAAAATTTCATACACACAAATTAGAGGCATTCACCTGTGAAACCCACAATAGAAAATCACCACATATATAACAGATGACCACAAATATGATAGACATCCATAGGGTAAAATTCATGGAGATATATATGATATATCATCAATAAATCATAGAAAAACATATAATAAATTGTGTAACAAAATATAACAACAATGTAATAGCTCAAATAAAACACAATGTTCATAAATTCATACCAAGGAAAACACCACAACTAATAGAAACTGACTTATCTTCCAAATAAATTCCAGTACTCACTACTATGTACACCTATACATATGGAATATTTTATATCCACATCACCATGTAGTCTTGTAAATAACAATTTTTTTTTTACAACCATGAGTACATCACCACACAAGATCTCATGAAAGAGTGAATATAATGATTGAGTTGGAAATCCCATGTAATGATAAACATCATAATCGAGAATATTCATGCATAATAATCAAATAATATGAAATCATAACATATAATAATGATGTTAAATATTAAAAAAATCTACGGGTTATCTTCATCAAATATTTTCTTGGTGATTATCTCACCCCCAAAGGCTCATAAGATATTGCACATGAGCTTATATCAATCTTGATTTCTACACATAATTGATCATAGATCAAGCTTGTTAGAGTATCTTATTCCTAATTTCACTATAGTAATGACTCCCTAAAAAATAAAGCATGTAAATAAACACACACACACACACAAGCACACTAAAATAGGGATACTAAACTAACCACACCCTTATCTATGAGAAATATCATTCAGCGTGAATAAAAAACTTACTTGCTATAGGTACTAATCAATGGTGTATTGCTCATAACCTATTAATGGTTTTTTTATCAAGGGAGTCACAGACTCAACTAATGATGTACCCATATCTTTTCATGAAGAAGGTAGATGGTAATTAATGTATATAACCCCATATCCTATATTGGGGACCTTTACTCAATCAACGATGGCTTCAATCCGAGGAAGACCAAACCCCATTTGTAAATGGGGAATCCTATCCCTGTTAATGATAGTGTAAATTAGGGGAGTAACTTACCCCATCATCATATTGGGGACCCATGTCCTATTAATGATATTTTCGATCAAGGGAGTACCTAACCCAATCTTATTATAGAGAAATGACACTCCATAAAGATTGCTTTTTATTAGAAGAGTACCAAAACTCATATTAATTATCATGTTTTATATCAAGGAATCAAGACCCCTATTTCAATATTATTTTCACACTAATAATGGATCTATAGGTGGTAGTCCAATATATTTCTATTTAATAATATAATAATGGACCTCTATGAATTACACACCAACCAATTGTTGAAATCATAATAAGTGTAGAAAAAATCATGAAAACATATCTGACCACTTATAACCCAACGTAATGTGTAACCTAATCATTATTTCATTATATTAAAAAAAGTCCATTGATATTAGAAAAAAAGTATTATAACTTTCATGTAGGTCAATTATCTATCACAAGTATTACTTTAGGTGATCACACACATTAGTTCATCTACTATTATCGATAAAGATGGTCATCCCAATGACATGCCAATTATTGTAATATAAAAGTTAGTAATCCCATCATTGTGGATAGAGGACTATTGTATAACTCTAAACCTATGTAAATCACTTTATGTATCACACTAACCACCCATATCATAAAATTATAGAGAAGTGTGAATTCGAAAATCATATTTCTCATTGAATAATGTTTTTTATCATGGAAGTTCACAAAAATTGTTCATCATATGGTAACAACCAATATAAGTGTGTTTCTTGGTGGAATTATTAAATACTCATCACCATTTTTTATTATCATGAATATCATTTAAACCTCAGAATAATCTAAAAAACTGAACCAAAATAATTCCAAAAGTCATACCCCTAATAATGGGCCCCATAGGGATTTTGGCGTGTCATAGGCACTATAACATCCATTGAACTACCTATGTTCTCATCCATGTAAAAAACCTTATTTAATTAAAAACACTATCCCAGGATTTGAAGATTCAAATAGAGGGTTCTATTGTATTATACTCATGAGAGTGAGTAAAATGATATTCTCAAAATTTTCCTGTGTTGTTTCAATGTCAATTTCAGTATTCAAAATTTTAAAATGTTACAAAAACATTTAAAAAATCTCCAATGGACTTAAAAAGCCTCATTATCACCACATATTTATATAATTGTGTAAAATTTACTATTTATTTATCATTCCCCAACCCATTTCCATTAGATAGTTCTGGATCTGTGTTCTCCATCTGTCTTCAAGTTCCCATTTCCATTTTCCCAAGGTTTCAAACTAGAAATGTTGGTCTATGATGCTACAACGGGGAGACTATTCCCTTAATATCAAATTAAAGTATCAATATATATAATAAAAATTATATATAACCATACAGATAATTCTGAAAACCAGACAATGTGGAAAGTTCTAATGAATAAATATATCTAAAGAAATGTCAAACTAGTGTATTCATGTCAAAAAGAAAACAACCATAGTAAAAACACAAAATATCCAAAAAAATAAAAATTAAAAAAAATTGAGAAGACTCCAAAAAAGGTTCTAGACTCCCATGATTCATCCTAGAATCCCTAATCATGAAATGACCAAAGTGTACTTTCTTTTATCTAGTCATTCAGTCTTGAAGGCTTCTCAGGTACCAATGGTGGTATGAGTAGGATGCATGAACAACTTAGTAGTCTACCACTTACAACATATATAAATATATCTAGTATGAGTAAGTTCATGTATAATTTATGATTATATCTAACTACATAAAATATATAAATAAATAAATAGTCTTCATTATCCAATGAGTTATATAATGACACCCAATACCAACTATACCTACCTCTGAAAGTGATGAATGTTTCTTAAAATGGGAATCACTGTAGGGAAATATACCCATCCTGAATTACAAGTCACACATAGGGAAATATACACATTCTAGAACAATAGTCATGAATGGTTAAATATACTTGTCCTAGAACAATAACCACAACCCAGGGAAATATACGCATCCTAGAACATGAATAACACCCAAGGAAATATACATGTACCAGAAACCTATAGGTATACCTGGAGGAAACCACATACATGGAACCATAAAAGATATACCCTAGACAATAAAATCTAGTGAACCATGTATATAAACTAGTCATAATTTTTCAACACTATTTCATAAAACATCATTTATCATCAATTAATTCGAATTTCATTTAAAGATAAAACATTACAGATTTCACCTCTCAACAAAGGCCACACATTACTAATTCATTTCTAATAATATTCCAATCCACCAATATATCATTAAAATTTTCATTACCAACAATCATCACATTTTAAATTAGGAATCATTAACCATTTACCTTTTTATTATTTAAACTTGTGTGTTTATACTTTAATATTTGTTTTGATAAATTACAACTCCCTCACATATTATTCAAATTTTCAATATAATCTTCATTGCATGTATTATTTTTTATGAAATAATTAATTATACTTGATTATAAGTTTAATTATATAAATATATATATTTATTTATTAATCATAAAAAATTAATGGATCATTATTAGAAATTTAATATTAAGTTTTATTCTTATTATTTATATATGTTTTAATTTTTGGATTTTACAAAAAATCTTCCAACCTTATAAGACCAAGGGATATCCAAATCAACCACATAGGGGAATCAAGGTCTACACCATGGGAGATCTATCCTAGTGAGCCTGCAAGGCATCAAGAAGGTAATTGGGCTGACTGTTTATAAGGGCCATAGGAGGTTCCCCAGGTGTAGGGTGCATAGTCCAGGCAAGGTTGCTAGTGGTCCTGTGTAGGTGTGGTGCATACCATGTGGCATGCGATGTGGTGTAACAGTTGTTGATCCCCCATAGATAGATCGAACCAAGCATCAAATATATTTGATTATTATATTAGAGGCTAGAAATTTTGGAGAACTAATGTGGGACTTGAACATGTAAATCATTGTTCATCCATAATTTAAATATAAATTTATACCATGCTCTGTCTAGTTAAATTCATCACATCCATCTGATTTCCCACACCTTGAAATATTTAAAGAGGTTTTCATATTTATACTCTTGACTGCTTGAAGGTTCCTATATGTGGAAGCACTCGTATATTCTTTCATCGATTAAAATCCGAACCTACCATATCCTCAGATCGAACTAAAGATACCCTAGATGAACCGAGTTCATGAACTAAACTACTTTTTCATTCAGGTGAATATTTCAATGGATGATTATATTTAAAAATGAAAATGTAGTTTCAATGGCCATTTTTATTTTTCAATCATGCATCAATAGTATCTCCTCATCCAAAGAAATTACTAGTGGATCAATGGTTGATCCCTTCAATAGAAGTACCTTCCTCTATTTTTCATCTATATACCATTCAATAAACTATAGAATATGTAGGATATAAGCACTACCAGCCCAGCCAGCAATAGTTGGCCATTCACCAAAGATGATGGTAGAAGGACTCTCCTTCGTTGGTACCATCAGAATACTATAATGGTATTACAACCATCCTTTAATTAATGGAAGTTCTGCTCAATTTTGTTCATTTAATTGTTGCTCCACCAGCCTCATTTACATTAGCTATTCTTGAGTGATTGTAGCTTCAATTCAGTAATGGTATCTTGGAATAGATGGTATCATTACATTTCTTCCTCTCTGATTAGTAGGTTACCCGGTCGATATTAACTGATCCCTCTCTACAAAACCTTAAGCCAACAGTAGTATCAAGATCCTTCATTGTGGTGGTAGCACTGACCATAATGGTTAAAGTGTTCTCATTACACTGAATTATAGATCAATAAATGGTTGAAAATAATGAATTGTAGATCATAAAAAAATTTAGATCTTTATCAATGGTATCTTTCTCATCAGTGATAGATTGTGAAGGTAGTAACACCTTTCTATAGCTTAGTATATTTTATATACCAGTAGCTGTAAAATATTTTTTTTATAAAAATTAAAATTAAAATTATTTTATTTAATGAATTTGAAAAAATATTTTAAAATAATTTTCAATTGATTATATTTGGTTAAAATATATTTATAGGCTATTTTAATTATTTTTAGAGCTTATTTAGACATGTAATTATTTTGTTCTAACACTATAGTTTATGAGCATTCTGATACTTATTATATTAGAATTGTATTCTTATTATTTTAATTATTTTAAAAATATGAAATATATCTATTTATTCTAACTATCATGATGTAATATTTATGATATTATTCCATACAAGAATAAAATACCTCAAACTCACTAAGTATAAGTGCATCAATTAAAATTAAATTAACAAATATATTTTACTTGTTTATTTTTTTCTAAAATATCCTTATGTGATTATTCAAAGAGACACTACAAGATCATTGAATTTAACAAAATAGTCATCCATTGCAAAAACAAATAAAAAAGATGTGATAAAAAACATGACAAATATTATCACTTTAAGGATATAGACTAAGAAATTTGAGAGTATCAAAGAGATTGAAAATTAAACCTTCATATGAGCTTTTTCAAGTACTAAATATAGACTATAAATATTGTTTTATTACCTTGATCAAGAAGGAATTCAAAATTTTCATTATCCACTATTTTAGTGATTTATGATCTTGAGATGCATCAAATTTCAACATAATCGGCTCGTCTACTATTTTAATTTCTTTCTAGATCTCACTGTTATATTTCTTAGGACACAATTTTTGTAATCTAGAGTTTGGTTTACGCTTTTCTCATCAAAAATCTATAATAAGGGGGTTTTCTTCACATATAAAATAAAGTTAGGGTTATTCATACTAGAAAAAAGGAAGGTGGGATACGACTCCTTTAAGAGTTAGGGGTCGTAGTACTAGGTGAGAAAAAGGAAGGTCTGTTTGTAATCGGGTTATCACTCCCTAACAAAGTGAGGAACTAGTAAATACCTATATCCTCATTGAGAATAAGAGATTGAAGAGTGAACTATGGTCTTGGTAATATAAACAAATATAAAAACATCATTTGTTATTTATTTTTATTTTTGATTCACATTTACCATTGTTATAAATATGATAATTACAATTTATTGATTATGTTTTAAAATGAATATTCACCCCCTATAGTCACTATTTCCATATACCGAGACTTATCAATTGGTATTAGAGCGTGGTTCCTTTTAAATAATTGGTTTTAACTATTTCATCATCTTTTTTGAACTAACCATTATCATAGATTTAATAGCCTATGGAAAATATCCACCACATTGTTATGGTAATTCAATAATTTGAGATGTTTAATCCCATCAGGCCACCACACTTCAATAAAAGTGATTATTTTTAATATAAGGATTAGATATAGGTATTTTTTAAAAATATAGTATGTCCAAACCTTTTAAATTTTCTGATGTATATTTAGGAACTCTATCTGGTAATGATGAAACAAAATGTGTTCTAAATTATAAAGTTATGAATTACTTATATTTTAATTTATGTAAAGAAATTTATATCCATATTTATTCATGTAAAAATAATTTTTGATATCTGAAAGACATTAAATGTCACTCATCAAGGAACTAATAAGTTTCAAAGAACCAATCTAGGTATGGAATAAGTTTAATTGAAGAATTAATAATTATTGATCATGATGTCATCAATGAGATGTACACCAAATTCACTAAAATTGTAAATACTATGGATTCAATGGGAGAGAACATGATGAATGAAGATATTATAAAAATATTACTTTGATATCTACCCAAAAGGCTTCAATCAAAGAAATTTTCTATTGAATAAGTAAGGAATTCCCTGAGTATTCAATAGATATGAAGATATGATAATTTCTTCGATATGAGATGGAAATATAGAATTACAATTCTGATGATCTAAAAAAATGAAACATATTACATTTAAATTTAATATAAATGTTATTAAAAATTCCATTTATTTTTGAGTTACAGTAAAGTGAGAAGGATGAAATTTAAAATTTCACCAAAGGGGTCTACAAGTATGTACAAGGAAAGAGATTATTTAAGAAGTGTTATAGATGATATCATTAAAATGATGACAGAAAAGGAAAGTAAAAAAGGGTACATGTAGTAAATATTATGTTTTTGGATTAATATTATATGAGTCTAGGAAAACCTGACATACAAAATCAGAATATCCAAAATAAGATAAGAAGGGAAAGGAAAGAAATACAATAAAGGAATAATAAGAGAATATCATGCTGGATAGAGATGTATATAAGAGTTAGACACCAATAGTGATGGTTTTGAGACTGAAAAGGAATTATCTAATCATTCCTTGATGGAAAAAAATAATGAAGTAACCACTGATTCTGATTATTGATATACTTATGAGAATTATATTGAAAATTAAGTTAAAGAATTAACTAAACAAAATGATAGGTTTCAAAGTGATATTTTGAGAATAGATGAAATGTATAGACAAATTCAAAGAGAAAATAATAAGGTCATAGAAGAAAAAAGTTTGAAGATTCTAAACTAATTTAGTTAAAATATGAGAAAGAAAAAAAATGAAATATTTCATGTTAAAAACTAATAAAGGTCAAGAAAGTAGATTTAAATTAGTTTGTGATGATTTAGATAAAATTTAAAATGAATGTAATAAGATTTAAAATGAAAATATGGAAATAAAAAATATAGTATCATGTTATACCATAATAATATGTAATGATCATGAAGTTATTTAAAAATAGAATTAAAATCATAAAAGTTAAATAAATGAACTAAAAGAAACAATATATTTTTTTCCTAAAAGAAAAGATTAATTTGATAAGATGGTGTATTCAAATTAAGATAATTATGTTAAATCTATCTTTGGATATGATAGATAAATCCAAATATGTACATAACTACTTTGGAATTTTTTAAAGGAAATGTTTCAATTTTAAATGCCATTGATTTAATCAAAAAATGAATTATTTAAATTAATTTTATGTCTTATTTAATCAATCACTAGGCCAAAACAAGAATTTTCTTTTTATAATTATATCCTCTAGGTTAACCTATAATAAATATCTTAAATCTGTAAGGGTTTATAAGAGTTTTATTACTAATTTAATGGGACCCAAAACAACTTGGCTACCAAAACAATTATCTACATAATCTTTTTTATAGGAAACCATCCTAAAGAGTCATAAAGATACATAGTGCATGTAAAATGAGTTCTCGAGGAACATGAATAGTGAAATCTCTAACTTTTCATATTTTAATTCTTGTGATGGAGGCATTGTCACTTTTATTGAAAAATCTAAAGGCATGGTCAAAGGTTTTGAACAATAATATATTTTAAAATATATTATAATTTTTAAAGTATTGCTTATAGAAGGATTAAAATGTAATTCATTTAGCATATCAAAAAATTTTATGATGTTTTGAGTGTAATATTTGAATATAATAAATGTCTCATTTCTAAAGACAATACTATTATATTTTATTCCAATACAAAAGAAAATATCTATTATATATATTTTTTGGAAGTAACCCAGATAAATGTAAAGTGATTAAATGATTTAGAAATAGATCACATTATTTGGAATACAAGGTTGGGACATGTTTATCTTTGAAAACATTAAATGTTAGAAAATGATGGATAGGTTTTGGATAGTGAGTAAGTTTTTTTGAATGCGATTCTTGTATTAAGGGTAAGTAGAAAAATGATTATTTTAGATCTATTAATATGGATAACACTACTATATGCTTAAAACTACCTCATCATTATTTATTTGGACCTATGGGAATCTCTATTTTAGGTAGTAAGATATATGTTTTTATAATTTTAGACAATTTCAATAGATTCACATGGATACTTTTCATATCTCATAAAAGTGAAACCTTAAACTAGTTTATAAAAGTTTATAAAAAAAATTCAAAATTATAAAGGTCATTTAGTTTCATCAATTATAAGTGATAAAGTAGGAGAATTTTTTAACTTAGACTTTGAGAAATTTTGTGAAAATAATGGATATTTATCAAATTGTTTCCCCTTCAGAACACCATAATAAAATAATGTTGTAGAGGGGAAAAACATAACTATTTAGGAAATGGAAAAGAAAATGCTTAATGAATCTAACCTACAAAGATATTTTTGGGGTGAATCAGTTAACAAAGATTGCTATATCTTAAAAGGATTTTACATTATACCCTTGTTAAGAAAACCCCATATGAACTATTTAAAGAGAAGAAACCAAAGTTTGGTTACTTTAAAGTGTATGGGTGTAGAGTAAATATTTTAAATATGAAAGGATAATTTGAAAAAAATTTATGCTAAAATTGAAGAGGGAATTTTTATAAGATATTATGTTAATAATAAACCTTAAAAATTATATAATGAGAAAACTATGTTAATGGAATGATTTTTACACGTGAAGTTCACTGAAATTAAGGAAAATCATATTACATATTATGTTGAATCTATTAAAGAAAATACAAAAATAAATTTTGAAAAAGAAAAACTTAAAATTATAATGTAAAAGTTAAGGGGGGGAATATAACTTCTCAATGATATCATAAAAATGGTAAAAACCTATAAAGATCACTCATTGAAAAATGTTATTATAAATGTTTAATCTGGAATAAGAACGAGAAAATTAGTTTTGAATTTTTATGCTTATTTTTCCACTGTAGACGATTTTGTACCTATTAATAATAATGATATTTTGGAAGAATAAAACTAGATAAATTCCATGCATGATGAACTTAACTAGTTTTAAATGAATAAAGTTCAAAATTTGATTTAGTTACCTAAATATAACCTGTCTATTAGAACCAAATGGTTTTTTTGAAATGAAATGGATGAGTATAGTAATATAGTAAGAAATAATGCTAGATTAGTTTCCCAAGGTTCTTTAAAATAATAAGGCATTGAATTTTAAGACTCATTTATACCAGTTTCTAGATTAGAAGATATTTATATTCTATTATCTTTTCCAAGTTTTCAAAATTTGTAATGGTTTCAAATGGATGAAAAATTTTATTTTTAAATGGTGTAATTTTACGATAATTACATGCTAATAAATGAGATGGGTTTGAAATTGATGAAGTTAGAAATCATGTTTTAAAACTTTAAAATGATTTATATGGTCTAAGTAAATATCCAAGAGCTTGGTATGATAAAATAAATATGTTTTTACTACAAGATAATTTTAATAAAGGGAAGGTTCATCCAGCCTTATTTATAAAGAAATATTCTAATGATATTTTAATTGTAAAAATATATGATTATTATATTATATTGGGTTCTATAAATGATATACATAGTAATGAGTTTTCAAAATTAATGAAAAATAAATTTGATATGATTATAATGGGGGATTAAAAAATTTTCCTTGGTCTTCAAATTTTACAAATAAAATATGGCATTTTTTGTAATCAAAGAAAATATGAAAAACATTTAGTTAAAAATATTAAATCTTGAATCATGTAAAACTACCATAACCCCAATGAGAACTAATTATGAAATGGATGTAAATGAATATGAAAAGTCAATAATTGATAAATTTTATAAAAGAATAATAGTAAGCCTACTATATTTAACTATATCCAAGCCTGATATTATGACTGTCATCTTTATGTGTGATAGATATCAATATAACCCAAAATAAATTCATTTTAAGACTATAAAAAGATTAATTTTATATGTTAAAGGAACTATCAAAACTAGTTTATTTTACTCCAATGATAACTATTTTAATCTTTTATCATTCTATGATTCTGAATTTGGAGGTTGGAGACTTGACAGGAAGAGTATATTGGGTGTGTGTCACTTATTAGGTAAATGTTAAATATCACAGAGTTCCAAAAAGAAAATTTCTGATACATTATCAATGAATGAGGCTGAGTACATTTCTTCTGCTAATTACTGTGTTCAAACCCATTGGGTAAAACAAAATTTATATGATTTTAATGATTAATTAGATAAAATTACTATATTATATGAAAACACTTATACCATTTCAATATGTAAAAATCATTTACAATATTCTATAAACTGAATAGCCTGAAGGACATAATTTTTTATTGATTTTTGATAACCCCCCTTTCAAATTTTGAGTGGGAACCCTTACAAGGCCTGTAGTCATAGAGATTACATGACTCGTAGGTCTTAGGAAATATACAAACTATACTATGGAACTCCTCCTCCCAGCTTCTTCATCATGATATCATCTCTCCACCTTTGCATGGCTATTTGGCTAGGCTTCCTATGCAAGCACACACTGGTCCCAATGGTAATTCCATAACCCCTCTTTCTGAAAAATACAACTAGCTTCTGCTCTGGTGAATGCGCCTGCTCTGAATCCCCATCTAGAGTATGCTCCTTGTAGAGTCTGTCTGACCATTTAAGCACAATTTTATAGAAGTGAATTTTTTTTATATTTAATTTTAATGTACTTTTGCATAAATTTTAAAAATGGGGAGAATATTTTTTGAAATTTTAATAAATGTGGAAATTTAAATTAATGTTTTGTTTTCTAATTTACAAATGGGGGAAGTTTTTTTGGACTAGCGTTTTAATACTTTAATAGTTTTTTTGAAAATTAAAATTCCCTCACATATTATTCAATTTTTTAATATAATCTTCATTGCATGTATTATATGTTTTGAATTAATTAATGATACTTGATTATATGTCTAATTATATATCTCTTTGCTAATGATAAATGATTAATGAAAATTATTTCAAATATAATAATAATTTTTTTAATTATTTTACTATGTTTTACTTTGGGGATTTTATAAAAAAATGTTCCAACCTTACAAGACCAAGGTCCAGCCAACTCAACCACATCGAGGTCTCGTGGTCTACATTGTGGTAGATCCATCCTAGTTAACCCACATTGATATAAGAAGTTAAGTGGGAATTCCCATATATAAGGCCCATAAGGGTGAGCCTAAGTGAAGGGTGAATAGTCTAGGCCAATTTCCAGTGGTCCTACACAAGTGAAATTCAACACATGTGGCGTGCAGTGTAGCATAATGAGTGATGATCCCCCATATCTAGCTCAAATTAAAAACTAGATCGCTTTTATTGTTATACAAGATGTCAATACTTTTGGAGAACTATTATGGGACTTGAACGAGCATATCACTATTCATTTTTTTAAAACATGTAGGTATTTCATGTGCTATCCAGTCAAAGCCATAATATTTATTCAATCTCTCACACCTCAATATATTTAAACAAGCCACCATCTTTATCCTCCTAACCACTCAAAGGTTCATATATGATGAATATCTTGGTCACGGTTCCCCGTTGATAAAAAGCATAACCTTCCATCTCCTCTGTTCGAACCAAAGCTACCTTGGATGAACTGAGTACATTCATGCAAATATATTTCCATACATGTAAATATTTAGAAAGATGATTATTCAGATGAATGAAAACATAGTTTGTGATTCCATTTTTATTTTCAATCATGTATTAATGGTAGCTCCTCATCTAATTGAAGTTTCGATGGATGAATGTTAGATCCATCCAACAGAAGTACCATTTTTTTCAACATATGTCGTTCTTTAGAACAATAGAAGAATGTTCAAGATTGAAGCACCACCATCCTTCCTATAATAGTTATAAATTCACTAACCATGATGGTAACAAGACCCCCCTATGGTGGTACCCACACCCTACTATAATGTTATTATGAAAAACATTCATTAATGGTAGTTACTCATAGTTTTTTTCTTTTAGAAGCTGCTCCACCATCCTCATTCAAAGTAGCTTTTCTTGAGTGATGGTAGATTAATTTTAATAAAAGTAGCTTAGAATATATGGTAGTAGTGTATTTATTCTTCTCTAATCAGTAGGTAAACTTATTTATAGTAGCTCATCCTACATGTTAAAACCTTAAACCAACAATAGTAGTAAGACCCTTTATTGTGGTGGTGGCACCAACCAGAATCATATTACTGTAGAATGTTCATCAATATTAAATTTATCATCAATGCTTGTTTATGATGGTAGATTCACCTTCCTACTGCCATGTATTTTATATCAACTATTAGTTATAAAATAATTTATTTAATAAAAATTATAGTTATTTTTTATTTTATTTACTACATTTGAAATAAGTATTTTTAGTAACTTTTCAATTGATTATATTTTATTAAAATATTTATACATGTTTTTTGAATGATATTATGAGCTTAATCGCACATGGAGTTCTTTTCTTTATGACACGCTATTTTATGAGTATTCTAATGCTTTAATAAACAATAGGTTTATTCTTACTATTTTAACCATTTTATAAATATGAAATATATCTATTTTTTATAAATATCATACTGTAAGATTTGTGATATTATTAAATGTAGGAATAAAATAGCTAGAATATCTAAGTATAAATTCATTAATTCAATTAAGGTAATAAATATATTTTACATGTTTATTTTTACTCTAATGAATCCTTATGTGATTAACAAGATATATTCTATAAGATCTTTGGAGTTAATGACATGATTAAGCATTTCAAAAAAGAATAAAAGGTCATGATAAAATAATATTGATAAGGATTATTACTATAAATAAATTAACTACAAAATTTTATAGAATCATACATATAGAAAAATAAAACCATCACATGTTATTTGTGAATCAATACATATGGACTAAAAATAAAATTTCATTTTATCGAACATGAAGGAATTCATCATTTTAATCATCCACTATTGATGTGATATAATATCTTGAGCTGCATTGAATTTCAATATCATCACCTCCACAGATGTTTTAATTTATTTCTAGATTTCACTATTGTATTTATTTCGTACCCTCTATTTGTAATATAGATTTTTTTACACTTATCCAGTCCAAAATATTTCATACTGGGCTATTCCTCCTATATAAAAGGATGATAGGGGTATTCATAGGAGAAAAAAGGAAGGCGGGTTGGGACTCCTTCAAAATTCATGAGTAATATTTCATGGTGATAAAAATGTTGTTATGTTTTTAATCAGGTTATCAATCCCAAAAAAAAGTGAGGAACTAGTAAATAACATTCTTATCACCGAGCAGAGAAGTTTGAAGAGTTGAATTGGATCTCGATGATTTGAACAATTGTAAAAATATCATGTGTTATTTTTTTTATTTATGCTATACATTTAACACTATTATAAATATGATAATTATAATTAATTTAATAAGTTTTAAAAGGACCATTCACTCCCTCTTTTCACTATTTTTATATACTGAGACCTATCATTTCCATATTAAATTTGAGTTAACCAATTATGGATTCCTAATTTAAGAGAAATTTATTAAATTAAATTATATAAATTAAGTTATATAATTTATTCCTTGGTCAAACATACAATAAGATGGTGTAATTGTACAATGCATGCACTGAAAAAAATGATAATACTTATAAGAAAATTATAGACCATGTAACTTGAACACATTTATGATTAATCATTAATAAACATTTATCAAATAGAACAAAAAAAATCCAAGATCTCTAAATTGGATTCCATCAACACCGTATTAGGGTTATGAGAAAGGAAACAAAAAATCGAGGAGAATATATGAATAAAAACATCTAGGGAACATAGAGGATTATACTTATTGAGAGGAAGTAATGATTTATGACTTGATATACCAAAAATGAAAAAGAATATCCCTTATAAGGCAAAATGTTTTAAAAAATAGATGGAGGATCAAGAGCCTATGTTTGGGGGAGTAGAATAAGGTTTCATGTGAGTTTTTGGGTTTAAAATCTCATTTTTTTAGTTTATTAATCCCCTCATAGGGTTTGGTCACATAGTTCTATAAAAAGTGTTTCAAAAATGAGAACCCCACTGGAAAATATTCAGAGTTACATGGTTGTGTTGCACGATTTTCCAAACCATGCGATAATCGTGAGACACACCTCTATCAAAAGAATATCAATATTTCATAGTTACCTGGGAAGACTTGCATATTGTGAAAATTTATGGTCCCCTAATGTAACTCCAAATTTCATACTTATAGGCCTTCTGAACTGTAACACTACAAGCTTCCATGGTATGTTTCCCTTTTAATAATGTAGTAGCTTGAATTGTAAGCAACTTCCAGATTCTAAAACACCACAACCAAACAAACTAGCCGTTTTGAATAGTACCCACTTTTTGAAATTTTATAAATTTTATCTTTTAAAAACGACTTCATTTTTGGATTTTTAATATCAAAATTGTCTTAGGGTGAATTTTTGGTACTTTTCTGAAAATTTCAATTTTTGATGAATAATAAATTTTAATTAAAAACCACTTTATTAATCAAAATAATTTATGGTGTTAAATTATAAATTTGAATGATTTTTAAGTATTATTTTATTTTATTTTTATCCTTTAATATAATTTATGTCATTGGATGTGATTTCATGTTTAAACTGTACATAAACAAGTGTCAATCTTTTGATAGTTATTATTTCTTAAACACACATTTTTTGTTTTGACAATAAGAATTGATTTTAAATTAATTTCTACGACTTCTGTGTTTTGAATTTTGGAAAAATGGATTCCATATTTGAAATTAGGATGTCCAAATTGTGTAAATAGGTAACTTTTATTTTTTTACATTTTGAGTATTTACTTCAGTAAATATTTTATTTACTGTAGTTAAAGGGGTAAATCCGGTAAATATGGGTCAAAAAATATTATAATAACATTAAATTACCCTAACACAAGTCCTAATTATATTGGATAAGTTTAATTCTACAAAAAAACCTTATAAATAAAATATGACCCCCTTTGGTCCACTTGGATGAGATTAGGAAATTTATTATTATTTTATTTGAAGAAGAGTTAAAAGAGTTAAATTCTAAGTTTAATAACTAAACCACTATTAATATAGAGTTATACATAATATAAATTAGATTATAAATATTCATTATTAATATAAAATTTTTTCATACATAATGGTATTTTATTTATAATTTTTAGACATTAAATATTTTAATTTATTTATGACACAATGATGATACAATAATTACCTTAGTAATGAAAGATTAAAATAATTAATATTATAAAAATCCAAATAAATGTAATTTGAGACTTTCGATGAATTACACTAATTTTATATGTTAATATAACATGATATGGTGGATTAAATATTTTTTTGAAGTAATCTTATTGTTATGATTTTCACAAAAACCAAATACCAAATAGTTTCAAAATTTACATAAAAGAGTTTTAAAAAATATATTATATTATTAATTGATATTATATTCCTAAAAATATAAGGTTTAGAAAAAGAACTCATATAAGGTTATATATATTAATAATGAACCACTTGGGGTTCACTTGTATTGTTATAGTATGTTTAGCAACCATATAATATAAAAATACAAATAGACATGATAAATGTCAAACTATTTAACTAAGAGTTAAATCTAAAAGATAAGGTTGATATGGTGACCTAAACCTATCTAAAACATATTGGTTTAGAGGTTTTATACCCATAACCACCTTATCCTTGAAATAAATCATTTTTTAGACATTATAAACCTAAAATTATTTTATTATAAAATAATATTTCAATCTTTTCCTAAAGTGACCCTCACCTCTCCTATAAAAGGGTACTTCCCCTACTCTTAATTTCACACCTCCAAAGCCATTTTTCTCAGACAAACCCTACCCAAATATCATAACAACTTTCCTTCCTTTATTCTAGGGGCCTTCCTTTGGTCATAAATCCAACCTAAGGATCCCTTTTGATCAAATCAAAAGGAAGAACCCAGAGAAGAGGTAAATATTTCATCACCTCTTTCATGTTCTTTTATTCTTCCACTTCGTCTTTCTTTATTGTTTACATTATAAAATAATAACTCTTGTATCTTATATATACTGTGATGTTATTATAAAAATGGTACAACCATATTCATTATTCTATCCACCATATGAATAACAAATTCACCATATGTGCGTACGGATGGCTTATCGTCTCCACGTCATGGTGTAGTTTGTTATTCGAACATTTAATTATTTAGATGTCTATAATAATGATGTATAATTGATGTAAATAATAAATATAAAATGTTAATGATTCTTTATATATGATATATAATTAAATTATATAGTATTTTCACCTTCAATTGAATGATATTGTCGCTCGTGTGTACGTACGGATTATCGTCTCCTAGAACGCGATGAGATTCATTCTCCATCATAATCATTGAAGAATAATTTTCATTTGGTGATTAAAAATAAATTTTAAGAACTTAATATCATTCTGGATATGAATCAAATAAATCCTATCCATAACAAACACGGCTTATGTAACAAAAAATATAAAGAAAAATGATTCAGTTAACACCCGAAACGACGATAATACTAAAATATTATTAAAAAAGTAATATTAGAAGATCATATATGATATAAAATTTATGTATATGGTTCTTGTATAATTTAATAACGATGACTTAACTATTATATAGGAGGTTAACATACCCTCAACCAAAGATAAGTACAAGGTAAGGGTTAATTCTACAATCTATTTACTTATCCGAGGTTGTTAGTATGTAAGTATCTACTGGGACCTCTTTATCATCCACATCCTTGTTTTCGTAAAAATTTAATTCAAAACATTTTTACTATTTACTATACTATGGTTTAAAGTCATTTATACCTTTATTCGACTATATATGTTTTGAACGGAATCATTCTTTCGTTTTCCAAACAAGGCACTTTATGAACTTTTTGAAAAAATTAAGGTAAGAATGTTTTTTTAACTTAGACAGCAGGTGCGGCTATTTTCCATTGTTATATCATCGTCGATGCTTTCCATACAAGATTATAAAAATATTTTCAATGTAAATTTTTTCTTTTATAATCATATGACTTTTAAATGATTTCAAAGTAGAAAGAGGTTTTTATTTCAAATAGTTTTCATTTCATCTATGTCAGCATCCTTTGATGGATTTTAAACTTGTTTGAAGTTGATTTATTATGATACAAATCTTCCATATTATATTGAATGTTTTGTGATATGTTTCACTGTGGATGTGTTATTTTTACACCATTCATGGTTTATAGATAAAGTTTGACATTTCGTATGCTAGTTTTAATATGAATGTTTATGTTATGTTTAAACCATTTCATATGAGGAATGCATTGGACTTAGTAAGTGATGGGTGGAGCCCACTATAGCTCCTCGATGCATCAGTAGTTCTCATGAGACAAACTATTGTCTTGGCACATGGCCTTTACAAAAACCTATTTGTAGTCTTGCACAAGGCCATGGCTATGTGGTTATGAAGTCTGGAATTATGAATACCATCATTATGAAAGTGGCTATTGATATTTCATTTGATTATTCAACTAGTAGAATATCTATGTGAATAATTATATGGAACTATTTGATTTTATATTTTCCATATTATTCTAAAGTTTATGTTTAAAAGGATTTTGTTTTAGTCTTATACATTTCCTTAAAAGTTTATGCGCAGTTATGAAAGTTTCTACTATATTTTTATCCTTACTGAGTATCCGAGCTCACACCTTTATATGTTTTATTTTTCCTAGGATGTGAAAAAGTATTTTATAGTTGTCCTATAGGGATATGATAAGGATATTAATGTGTTCAAATGGGACAAAATGTTTTTGATGTTTTTATTTCATGATGTAATGTAAAGCTTATGAATGTTTCTAGTACTTCCAAGGCTACTAAATTGATCGGTCTATCAGGACATGATTCCTTGAATCATGACAATGTCATGTAATAATTCATCATCTCTGGGTAACTGGGTTTGGGGCATTACATTTTGTATCAGTGGAAGTTTAGTCCAAAACTTGGAAACTAGATTTAGAAAAACTCTGATTAGAGAACACTACCCTAATATAGACTATGAGGATTAGTATAGAATAACTTCCTAGATTTTTTTAATGTAGAGATTTTGTGAGTTTTCCAAATAATACATCCCTGTATCGATACGACCAGGTCGAGGTAGCTCTGGAACATATGTTCCTAGGGGTAAAACCTGAAAACACCGCTTTGAGCTAGACTCAAATGGAAACTAGTGCACGAAAACGGGCCTGGCTACACTCTGGGTTATGACACTCATGGGGAATATGCTTAGGATAATTATAAATTTCTTTACAAACCCTTATGAAGGGTTTATGAGTATATACTTCCATAAATAAAACATTTTTATGATTATGTATTATATCCATAAACTATTCAATTTCTATTAAGTGTTTTACAAGTTTTGAATTATATATTGTGATTCATAAACTAATATACTATATTCCATTATTTAGAAATATCACCTAGTGGAAGGAATGAAAACCGTATCAACACACATAATATATGTAAGTATTTCCCTCCTAGTCATGAAAATTATAGTGGAGCTGGTGAAGCAAGTGGTTCTGATCAGCTTATCACCATACTGAGACAACTCACTCCAGTTATGAATAAAAACCTTACCCGTATGGACCACCCTGAACCACAACGCAGAGGATCAATGTTAGACTGCTTCATGAGGAAACAAACACCAACATTAAATGGGAGAACAAATCCATTAGTAGCTGAGAAATGGATAAATTCCTTAGAGAAAATATTTCACACTTTGGGGAGTAGCGAAAGGGAAAAAGTTTTCATGGCAGTTTATCACCTCACGGGAGATGCAGATCAATGGTGGTAATTTATTCAAAATACAAAGGAAGATGATGAATTATTAAATATGGAATGGATAGAGTTTAAAGAGATTTTCTTAGAAAAATACTTTCAGCGTGACCATCAAGTGGATATGGAAAGACAATTTATGAGTCTGACGAAAAAGGAGGATGAGAATGTTGCAAAATATGAGGCTAACTTTACAAGGTTAGTAAGGCATGCTACAGATTATATATGTAACCCAAGGAGTAAGATTGATCGATTATTTGATGGGTTAAAACCATTTCTTAGTCGATAATTATTCTCACAATCCATCTCATCATACAAAGATATTGTCTCATCTGCCATCAAGACAACAAAAGATTTCTCTAAGTCTTATGACTTTAAAGCAGAGAAATAGAAAAAGATATCTGTTGAAAACTTTGGAATTGGAAATAAGGGGAAGAAGGGAACAATTAAATATCCATCCTGTGGTAAATATGGGAAGAAACACCCTTGTAATTTCCTGAATGGAATGGGAGTCTATTACAAGTGTGGTGAAAAATTCCACCAAGCTCGTGATTGTAAGGGGAAGAAAGAGGTTGTCAATGTTGAATGCTACAATTGTAGAGAAAGGGGGAATTATTCAAACTAACGTCTTAAGTGTCAATGAAACTTACCCTAGAAAAGGCCAAGGGAGAAAGCCCAAGATTATGAGATCACTACTACTGAGGTTGAAGCTCTGAAAGACATGGTGGCAGGTTATTTAATGGTTTCATCAAGTTTATCCAATGCTTTATTTGATTCTGGATCATTACATTGTTTAATATCTTCCCAGTTTGCTAATAAAATTAGATATTTTCAATTTGAATTAACATGGGAGTTGTTAGTAAAAACCCCCAAGGGAAGTATCATCATAATAACGTTTTGTGAATTAGTTCCCATTTGGGCATATAAATATTCTTTATCTGATGATATGATCTTTATACCCATGATTGAATTTGATATAACCCTCAGTATGGATTGTATTTTGGACCATGATGTTAAAATTTATTGTTAGAAGAAGGAGGTTACAATTTTCGATGATGATAAGGAGTACCTCATCTTTGGAGCAAAAACGTCACCACCTAATTCTTATCGGGATCCACCCCCAGTAGCTCTACTAAATTTAATTATTGTGGAAGAAGAGAATGAAATAACAATGGGTGAGGAAAAGAATGTTCAAATATAGGATGCAACTATTGTGAAAGAATATGTTGATGTGTTCCTATATGATTTACCTGGACATCCTCTAGAATGATAAATTGAGTTTTCCATCGATTTAATTCCGGTTTCAATGCCCATATTGAAGACACCTTATAGAATGACCACTATGGAATTAGCGGAACTAAAGAAACAACTAGAGGAATTGAGGAATAAGGGATTTATTCTCCCTAGTTTTTCTCCATGGGGAGCCCTTGTCCTTTTTGTTAAGAAGAAATATGGATCTATGAGGTTGTGCATTGACAACAGGGAGATCAATGATATGACAATAAAGAACAAATATCCCCTACCTCGTATTGATGATTTATTCGACCAAAATCTTGGAGATAAATATTTTTAAAAGATTGAACTTCGATCTGGATATTATCAGTTGTGTGTGAAGAAGGAACACATTCCGAAAACAGAATTTTAAACCAGGTATGGGCATTAAGAGTTCACAGTAATGCCTTTTAGGTTGACTAATGAACACTCTGTTTTCATGGGTCTAATGAACATTGTTTTCAAGGAACATCTTTATTACTTTGTAGTGGTATTTATTGATGATATATTGGTATACTCCAAAATCTACGAAGATCATGAAAATCACTTGCACGTTATCCTAAGGACTCTTAGAAGAAATGAATTATATGGGAAGTTTAGTAAGCTTGAATTCTGTCTTCAGGAGATTTCTTTTCTTGGCAATATTGTCTCTAAGAATAGAATCTCGATTGATCCTTATAAGACAAAGGAAATCAAAGAATGGCTAGAACCAATGAGTATAATTGAGGTATGTAGTTTTATTGGTTTAGTAGGTTATTATCGATGTTTTTTCTAGAATATTTCCTGATTGGCTAACCCATTAACCAAGCTCACACATAAAGGGGTTATTTTTTTTGGAAAAAAGAGTGTGAAGAATGTTTTGAAGAAATGAAGAGAATATTAGTCAATGCTCCAATCTTGACTCTACCATCGTGGAATGATGGTTTGGTTATTTATAGTGATGCTTTAAAGAAAGGACTTGGTTTTGTCCTTATGCTGAATGATAGAGTTATTGCCTATGAATCACAACAACTAAAAAGTCATGAACAAAACTATCCCACTCATGATCTTGATTTAGTAGCAGCAATCCTTTCTATGAAAATATGGAGACACTATATTTATAGAGAAATATGTGAGATTTATACTGATCACAAGAGTTTGAAGTATATTTTATCACAAAAAGAACTGAACACGAGGCAAAGGAGATGGCTCAAACTACTTAGGGATTATTATTTCACTATACACTACCACCAGAGGAAGGCAAAGAAGGTGGTAGATTCTTTGAGCAGAAATAATCATGGAGTTTTGAACACGATGAGAGTTGAAAAGAATACTATATACATCGATCTAGTAAAGATGGATATGGGAATAACCATGGAAGGTGAAACATCAAAACGTTTTCCAATGGTTTCCAAAACATATTTACTAGAAAGGATAAAGAGTTCTCAGAATGATG
Source organism: Viscum album (assembly GCA_963277665.1). Lineage (NCBI taxonomy): Eukaryota > Viridiplantae > Streptophyta > Magnoliopsida > Santalales > Viscaceae > Viscum > Viscum album. Next base: position 1,370,057,030 of record OY728145.1, read on the forward strand.
ATGAGGAGTTTCAAAAGAGTATTAAAGCTATGAATGATGGGAGATTGATAGACTTTGTATATGAAGATGGAATTTTTAAATTTTGGAAGAGACATTGTGTTCCTGATATAACTGATCTAAAAAGGGAATTTTTGGATGATTCTCATAGCTTTAATTTCTCTATACACACTGGTAGCACTAAGATGTATGGAGATTTGGAGGAATATTTTTGGTGAGACAACATGAAGAGGGAGATTTCTGATTATGTGTCAAGATGTATGGTTCGTCAACAAGTGAAAGTTGGAAGGAAACATCCTAGAGGATTCATGAAACCTCTTCCCACACTTGAGTGGAAATGGGATGATATTATGATGGAATTTATGATGGGGATACCAAAGACTCCTATAAGGAATGATGCATTATGGGTCATTATTGATCGTCTTACCAAGTCATCACATTTTCTTGCTATAAGATACGATTTACCACTTGAATGTCTAGAAAGACTATATATTAATGATTTTTTAAGAGTTCATGGTGTACCCCTATCAATTGTTTCTGATCATGATCCCCTTTTTACATCAAGATTCAAGAGAAGTCATCAGAAGGCCCTGAATACTGAACATCATTTAAGCATTGCCTACCACCCTCAAACCGTTGGACAACTAGAATGGACTATTCAAACCTTAGAAGACATGTTGAGATCTTTCTCACTTGACGTTCAGGGTATGTGGGATCAATATTTACCTCTAGTAGAATTTTCCTATAATAATAGCTTCCATTCAAGTATTTAGATGGAACCATATGAAGCGTTATATGGAAGGAGATGTTGCACACCAAAATGTTGGGATGATGTTGGTGAAAGAAAACTTATTGGTCGATAACATGTTGAGGAAACAATGGAAAAAGTGAATATTATCCAAACCCACATCAAAACAACCCAAAGTAGGCAAAAGAGCTATGCCGATAACCGAAGGAAGGATTTGGAATTTCAAGTAGGAGACCATGTTTTCTTAAAGGTATGTCCATGGAAGGGTGTTATACATTTTGGTAAAAAGGGAAAATTGAGTCCTATGTACATCAGACCTTTAAAAATTCTAGAACGAATTAGAGTTGTAGCTTATCGTTTGGAAATGCCTCTAAGTCTCTCCAAAGTTCATGATGTGTTACAAGAATCACTATTTAGAAAATACATTCTTGACCCAACACATGTACTCACCTATGAGGAAATTGAACTGGAACCTTATCTGTATTATTGTGAAGAGCCTATCAAAATTCTTGATAACAGAGAACAATTGCTGAGAAACCAGATGACTCATCTGGTAAAAGTTCTATGGAGAAACCATAAGATGGAAGAGGAAATGTGGGAACCTGAGGAACTTATGATGAAGAACCACCCAAATAATTTTATGTTGTAATATTCTATAAATTTCAAGTATGAAATTGTTTTAATGAGGGGAGAATGTAACAACCCAATATTCCACGCTACGTTTCCATTTAAATAACGTAGTAACTTGCGTGGTAAGCAACTTCGAGATTCTAACACACCACAACCAATCAAACTAGCCGTTTTGAATAGTAATACCCAATTTTTTAAAATTTTTAAATTTCATCTTTCAAAATGGACTTAAATTTTGGATTCATAATATCAAAATTGGCTTAAGGTGAATACTTGGTACTTTTCTGAAAACATTAAATTTTTGATGAATAGTAAATTTTAATTAAAAACAACTTTTTTAATCAAAATAATTTATAGTGTTAAATTATACATTTGAATGGTTTTTAAGTATCATTAGATCATATTTTTATCATTTAATGTAATTTAGGTCATTGGATGTAATTTCATGTTTAAACTAGACACAAACAAGTGTCAATCTTTTGATAGTTATTATTTCTTAAAAACACACTTTTTGTTTGACAATGGGAATTAATTTTAAATTAATTTCTAACACTTAAGTGTTTGAAATTTGGAAAAATATATTCCATATTTGGAATCAGAAGGTCCAACTTGTTTAAATTGGTTACTTTTATTTTTAGACATTATGAATATTTACTTCAGTAAATATTTTATTTACCGTGGTTAAAGGGGTAAAGCCGGTAAATAATGGTAAAAAAATATAATATAATAATATTAAATTACTCTAACACATGTACTAATTATAATTGATAAGTTTAATTAGACCAAAAACAAACTTAGGAATAAAATATGACACCCTTTGGTCTACTTGGATTAGATTAGGACATTTATTATTATTTTATTTAAAGAAGAGTTAAAAGAGTTAAATTCAAAGTCTAATATCTAAAACATTTTTAATATAGGGTTATACATAAGATAAATTCGACTATAAGTATTAATTAGAAATATAAAAAAATTTCCTACATAATGGTATTTTATTTATAATTTTTATACATTAAATAATTTAATTTATTTATGACACAATGATGATTCATTAATTACCTTATTAATGATTGATTAAAATTATTGATATCGTAAATACCCAAATAAATGTAATTTTAGACTTTTGATTAATTCCACTAATTTTATAGGTTAATATGACATGATAGGGTTGATTAAATAATTTTTTTTCAAAGTAATCATGCTATTATGATTTTCACAGAAACAAAATACCAAATAGTGTCTAAATTGACCTAAAAGAGTTTTAAAAAAATTATTATATTATTAATTGATATAATATTCCTAAAAATATAAGGTTCATACAAAGGACTTAAATAAGGTTATATATATTAATAATCAATCACTTGGGGTTCTCTTGGCTTTTTAAAGTAATTTTATCAACCATATAATATAAAAATACAAAGAGACATAGTAAATGTCAAACTATTTAACTAAGAGTAAAATCTAAAAGAGAAGGTTAATATGGTGAATTAAACTGTTTAAAACCTATTTTGTGAGAGGTTTTTGACCCATACCCACCTTATCCTCAAAATAAATCATTTTTGAGCCATTAGAAACCGAAAATTATTTATTTATAAAATAATATTTCAAGTTTTTTCTAAAGTGACCCTCACCTCTCTTATAAAATGGTACTTCCCCTTATCATTATTTCACACCTCCAAATCCATTTGGCTCGGCAAAAACCTACCAAAATATCCTCCAAACTTTCCTCAATTAATCCTAGATTCCTTAATTTGGTTGAAAGCCATCCTAAGGAGCCATTTTGATCAAATCAAAAGGAAGAACCTGAAGAATAGGTAAATATTTCATCACCGAGTTCAAGTTATTTTCTTCTTCTACTTCCACTTTCATTGTTGTTTCCATTCTAAAATAATAAATATTGTATCTTATATAAACGTTTATGTTATTATAAAAATGGTACATCCATATTCATTATTTTATCCATCATATGAATGACAGAGTTACCATATGTGCGTATGTACGGCTTACTGTCTCCACGTTGTGATGTAGTTTGTTATTCAAACACTTAATTATTTGGATGGGTATAATAATGATTTATAATTTATATAAATAATAAATATAACATGTTAATTATTTAGTATATATGATATAACATCCAATTATATATGATTTTCACCTTCAATTGAATGATATCGTCGCTCGTGCGTACGTACGGATTACCGTCTCCACGAACAAAATGAGATTCACCCCCCATTGTAATCACTCAAGAATAATTTTCATTTGATGAATAAAAATAATGTTTAAAAACTTAACATAATTTTGGATATGAATCAAATACATCAAATCCATAACAAACATGGATTACTTAACAAAACATATAAATGAAAACGAATTAGTTTACACCTAAAACGACGGTAATAGTGAAATATTATTAACAATGTAATATTAGAAGATCATATATGATATCATATTTATGTATATGGTCCTTGAATAATTTAATGACAATGATTTAGCTACTATACAATATTTTAACGTACCTTCGTCCAAAGATAAGTACAAGGTAAATGTAAATTCTACAATCTCTTTACTTATCCGAGGTTTTTAATATATAAGTATCTACTAGGAACTCTTTATCATCCACATCCATGTTTTTTTAAAACTTTAATTCAAAACATTTTCACTATTTACTATACTATGGGTTAAATTCATTTATACCATTATTTTACCATATATGTTTTGAAATGAATCTTTCTGTCATTTTCCAAACAAGGTACTTTATGACCTTTTCAACAAAAATAAGGTAAGAATATTTTTTTAACTTATACGGTGGGTGCAGATATTTTCCACCATTATATCATTATTGAAGCTTCATATTAAATATTGTAGGAATATTTTCAAAATAAATGTTTTCATTAATAAATATATGACTTTTAAGTGATTTCAAAATAGAAAGAGGTTTTTATTTCAAATAGTTTTCATTTCATCTATATCAACATCCTTTGATGGATTTTAAACATGTTTGAATTTGATTTATTATGATACAAATCTTCTATAATGTATGGAAGGTTTTGTGATATGTTGGACTGTGGATGTGTTTTTTTATACCATTCATGATTTATGGATAATGTATTGACATTTCGTATACTAGTTTTAATACTAATGTTTATGATTTGTTTAATCCTTTTCATATGAGTAATGCTTTGGACTTAGTAAGTGATGGGTGGAGCCCACTATATCACCTCGATGCATCAGTAGGTCTCATGAGATAAACTAGTGTCTTAGAACAAGGCCTTGAAAAATCTTTTTTGTAATCTTGGCATAAGGGCTTGACTATGTGGTTATAAAGTCTGGCATTATGCATTCCATCATTATGGAAGTGGCTATTGATACTGCTTGTGATTATTTGACTAGTATAATATCCAAGTGAATTAGTAAATGACATTATTTTATTTTATCTTTTCCATATTATGATGATGTTTAAGTTTTAAAGGCTTTTGTTTTAGTCTTATGCATTGCCTTAAATGTTTATGCTTATTTATGAAAGTTTCAGCTATATTGTTATCTTTACTGAGCATCTGAGATCACCCCTTTCTATGTTTTATTTTTCCCAGGATGTGAAGAAGTTTTTTATGGTTGACCTAAAAGGATAGGATAAGGATATAAGTGTGTTAAAAGGGGAAAACATATTGTTGATGCTTTTATTTTTTGATGTAAGGTAAAACTTATGAATGTATCTAGTACTTCCAAGGCCACTAAACTGATCGGCCTTTCAGGACATGATTCCTTGTATCATGCCAATGTTATGTAATAGTGCACCGACTTTGGGTAACTGGGTTCGGGGCATTACATGAACCCTAAAATTCACTTGAATCCTTCCAGAATTTGATAACAACATCTATCAAATTAAAATAATGAAAAATAACACGATTATGGTGAAATTTAAATAATATTGTTCCTCTATAAAAACAAGTATTTTAACAACATATATTTATTAAAGATGATCGTCCTTGAATTTCACTCCTTAACATCTCCACGAATCATTGGTGAATAAATCTATCTACTAAGTTTTCATTTCTAATTCTCATTCTTATGTATCCTCTTACTTTCAGTTGTACTGCTACTACCCCACAATGGAGAAAATATTTTTCGATGAAGTTTCTTTTTTTACTTCAATCCGTAATAAAAATTGGATACTCCTTGAAGGTAATGTCATATTTAAGATCAATTTCATCAATTTCAAACATGTGAGATGAATTTAAATAGTATCTTCTCAACTACAATATGTGGAAAACATCATTCATAACACTAAAATGCAATGGAAGAACCATCCATATTCCACTAGACCTATCCTCTCAATTAACTCAAATAGCCCCACAAACATAGGTACCAACCTTAATTTACTTTAAATATAATGACTCCCCAACCTTAGTGACACTCAAAATAACACTTATCCACTAACCCCAAACTCAATAGGTCAATGTCATTGGTCCTCTTAAGATATATGTCTACTTTGACCATTAGTTAACTTCTTTTAGATCAACTGGAAGTGCCCTGACTTCTCTTACACAAGATGTAGCCTAATAATTCCTAATTCACCATCCTCTAAACAATATAGATCTAAGTAGAATGGTCTACCAAATAAATCCTCGTATGGTGTCTACTACATATAATCATGATAACTTTTTTTTAGGTGAACACTACCAAGGAAAAGTGGTTCACCCAAGAAACCCCTAAATCTTGGACACATATTTTAAACATGTCCTCTAAAATCTATACAGTCTGCCCATACCATCCTTCTATCTATTGATCATAAAAAGTGATCAAATTCACCTATTTACCCAATGATTTCCATAATCCCTCCTAGAGTAATGTTTTCAAATGAGCATCCCAATCAAAAACAATGGACAGAGGGACCCCATTAAAGGGATCTCTTTCCCAGATACAGATATTACCCTGCTCATCCACCAAAATAGTCTCTTGGATTAGAAAAAAGTGAGCCACCTTCATCAAACAAGTTACTATTACACCAAAAAAACTGATACTATGGGGAGTCCTAAAAACCCCCATTAAAAGAATTCATAGTTACATCATCACATTTCTATTCGAGAGTATCCAATTTCTGTAAAAAGGTCAATGGTCCATCGGTTCCCAGATGTCACCAGCTGACAGGTAGAGCATCGTGTAACAAAAACATTGTATCCCTATCCATTTTTTGTCCTCTAATACTATCATTATGTGTCTTAGTACATATTTATCAAACCATGGTGAACCACCCATTTCAACGCGTGGTGGTGGGTCTCCTCAATCGGTGTCACCTGATGATTCATTTCACCTCGGAGGATGATCTGATTTCTGCCTGGTTTAGAGCCCTGCATGCAATCAACAGATGCAACCTCTTTCTTCTATGCTGGTCTTTCGAATTCAACATGAGTCGTGATGAGCCTTCATCCGTGGTTTGGGTTCTTCCTATCCCATTCCATAACCCTTTAATTATCCAAATGTTAGGAAATATGGTCGGTAGATACATGTGTTCTTATAGTAGGACGTTCGTAGTCTATCACCCAATCTCCCCTCGCATATACGTCGAGGAGGATGCTTCAAAGGCTCCCACTGAATGGATTTGGATTTCAGTCGGAGAAGAGTTTCGCTAGAGATAACGAGTTGTCTTTAAAACATGGCCTGCATTCTGTCTAGGGTGTCATAGATTTGGACATCCGGTCTCAATCTATCATTGTGGGCATAAGGTTTTTCACGTTGAGATTAGTGCAACTGAGGGTAACATGGTGCAGGTTGATCCTATTGTGAACCAGATTGTGCAGGTTTTGATGGTATGGATTAGGAAATGGAGGGATACAGGGTTTCTCTATAGGGTTTGGATCACGCCAGTCAAGGTGCGGAGGATATTACATGGGAGGATCACCAGCATTGGTCTCCCTTGGATCCTCTAGTGGTAGTGAAGGTTGTGAAGTAGAAGGAGGTTGATCCGTGAGTTATGGATGTCTTGGCCCGTTTAAATCAGGACTTGGGACTAAATGAAGAAGCTAAGGATGTTACCTTAGTGGTTAGCATGACAGTGAGTGATGCTCAAAGGCCCAGTGGCTCTCATGATCGGGGATGGAAGGATACAAACATGCAACCCAGTTTATGGGATGACGATATGAGTAGCCCAAAACATTGGACATGAAGGGGAAATCCTTCTTATTGGCTACTACGGACTCTCAAAGCGGACAGGTACGGATGGATAGAGTGAATATCTTAGGGCCCCAAGACCCGAACACCCTCAGAGCCAACTCTGATGACCTTGGGAAAGAAAGGGAGGGGGGGAAAATTTTGGAGAATAAAATGGGTAAGTAGTATTGGTGTAAGCAGATATACCTCAAAGGTGGAGTGACAATAAAGATGGGGACCCACTTTGATGGCCTGGACTCCTAAGATCCACCACTACCTCAAGAAGAGGATTATTCTGATGATGACAGTAATAGTCACCCTTTAATGGATAGCATAGACTGATTTCAAGGGAATGGTCCTCATAACCCTGGAAGGTAGAAAGGAAAAAAAGGCATGCATGACTCAGGGAACTATATTGTGGTCCAGGGGAAAAAAAGGGATGCAAGGACTACTCATTCTTTCCAATACCAATGGAAACCCAGTCGGCCAAGAAGGTTAGAAATAAGGAAGGTAAAGCGGCACAGAAAGGGGAAAGTGAATAAGAGGATAGGGAGTTCTTAATACTCATCTTACACTCCAAGGAAGAAATGATTGAAAAAACTCTCCGGCCCGATGTCTCAGAGGAGGAGATAAAAATAATTTATGAACGTAGGTTTCATGTTGATTACAATGAGGAGAAAGAAGTGTGGATTGACCAAAAAGACTGAATATTGGCCCAAGGATTCAATCAGAGAAAAATCAACACAGAGGAATTTATTCAGACAATGCAAAGGATGATCACTCACTTTGAAGAGATCATCAAAGAGGATTCGGAAACCCAGGTTAGTACGTTGCACTGTTAACTTTATATAGTAGCAGAGTCAAGTAATATTAGTATAGCGTTTAATTATTTTGTGAGCTCTTTCAGTACGTAGTGGTATCTTGCTGGTAAAAAATGGTTTCCCATTTCTCCTTAAAATATCTTATTAATAAAAAAAATTAATTTGGAGGATTTTGTTCATATACACAAAAAAAATTCTCCCATAACAAGTATTATCTTTTATATCTCAAGTCTTGTACTACTGTTGTCAGCTCTAAGTCATTGTTCAGATAATTCCACTCACATGGTCTCATCTACCAAAAACCATAAGAGACTACATGACCTCCAAAATTCAAGACTAATCCTAGCCCAACTCCTAACACATCATAGTATATGGTGTAATCCCTACCTGATTTGGTCTGGTTCAAGATCAATGTTGTAGTGAGTATTTCCTTTAACTTTTTAAAATAATACTAACAAATTTCAAACTATTTAAACTTAGGTACCTTCTTGTTCAACCCCATTATTGGTGATACCAACTAAGAAAAATCATGGATATAATTTTGGTAGTACCCAATTAAACTGATAAAAATACATATGTAAAAAAAATTCTTAGGATTCTCCCAAGAAACAAATTCCTAAACCTCCTAGGGGTCCATGGATATACCAACCTCATAAATAACATGGAAAAAAAAGTGCACTCCATCGATCCAAAAAAGGGACTTTGAAATTTTGGTGTAGATCCAATGTTCTCAAAGTGTTCCGAATATGACCTATAGGTGATACTCATGTACCTATAATTTCTTGAAGTACAATATAATTTCATAGTTGAACACAACCACACAAGTTTCCAAATATTATAGAAAATTTTTATTTTTTGAAATCAATAAACACTTGAAATTTGTTATTTAACCTGAATAACATCACGAAATAACCATATGGACTTTATCTTCTCTTAAAAACATTACATGGAATGTATGAAGGCCTCACTATGAGGTGGTGATATCCCTATCTCAAATGAACCACCAAAAATACTTGAGAACCTCTTAATTAACCAAATAGGTTTTCAATACATGGAAGTTGACATAAGTTTTTCAGAATCGTTTGATTCAACTTATGATAGTCAGTATATAACTGCAAAGATCCACCCTCCTTCCTGGCGAACAAGACTAGTGATCCCTAAGGGGATTTTATCAGTTAAATAAACCTCTCATCCTATAATTTATATAACTTTTATTTAAGATCAAGAAGCTCCATAAGAGCAATCCAATAAGAAAAAATAGAAATGGGATGATCTCATTGTAAGAGATCAATAGTGAACTCAACATCGTTCTCATTTGGAAACCCTTATAAGTATTCAGGAAAACCATCTTAGCACTGATCCACCATAAGAGGAAAAATAAATCATGGTGATTTCACTTCTACTATTTTTAAACTAGAAACCTAGTCCATAATCTCACCTAATTTCTTTTGGCTAGGTCCTATTTGAGCTTCCTCTAATCCCTATAATCCTACGTCAACATACTAGCTACCCTTAGAATATGTGAAAGAAACTCATTGATGGTAACATTCAATGTGAGTGTGGTATGGAACTAAATTTCCATCCCAAGGTTCATATTAAACAAAATAAATTTTAACATGAAGAATTATTATAAAAATCTATATCCTCCAATCTATAAGGAACATTCTCTACAAAGGGTTTTTTCGAACCATGATAGGGTGGAACAACATTTAGTATTTTGAGGGGATAAACATGACTACACAATACTTACATTGGGTAACTAATACTTTCTTAGATGGGTTCCAATGAGTTTTATTCAGGGAACTGGAAATACCCAATGGTTCCCTCATCTGTAATGAGATAAGAGCCTATTTTCCGAAGGTTGGAGGTTATTGGGGTTTCTTACCAATGAAACTTAGTAACTCACATCTGTTGAGAGGATGGAAGTTCAGACTCATCAGACCCTATTTGGGGGAATTATTTCCTATTCTAGGACTCACTTATATATTTAAATCATGTTCACAAATCTTCCCCATATCTCGATATGAGATTGGTTACCAAAACATTTATAAAAAATTATTGGATTACACAAATGTGAGTATCAATAAATATTATAGGTATCTTATCAACATGAACATATTTATGTATTAGGGGTTCTCCATCAATGAAACCTTCTGTAGGTATCATAATTTATCCATATTATTACCAATTATTACTTATTTATGCTAGGTTTGATAATTTATATATTTGAAATCTATATAACTGATCTCTCTAGAGTTTATTATCCCCTAAGAAGGTGGTGGGTGGTTATGGTATTGTTATTTTTCCCATAAAATGGACTTACTATGTATTATTATGAAAGGAATTAGAACCAATATTGTTTGGTTCCACTTAACAGGACACATTGTACCTTTTATGGTTATGTGACAAGGACTGATCTATGTAGTTTAACACCGTACCATAAGGAAAATAATGTAAACAATTCATAGAAATGGAATGTTTGGGACTTATGTATGGGTGTCCATTTTTTGTTTACCTAAAATTGAATAGGGGCCAATCCGTTTTAGTTAGTTTCATGATCAGTATAGACCTATGGAGTTGATTCACATATGAAATATAGACCGATAAAGATGATCATGAAGGATTAATGATATTATATTTGGACCAAAAAGAGGCATCCTATGTATCCCTCTATGATAGAAATCAAATACTACATAGTATGAGTGAAATATTTTAAGTTCATGTGATGATATTGTACCATGTGGTTTAATTTCATGTGGTAAGGACTTCTGTATCGCACAAAGTTATGATGATAAGGGATTGAATGCGTCTGACACATATGAGGATAACCATAAGACGATTAATTGAGAATATGGCCATTTAGAGGAATATATTGTAGGGAATATTTACCTTTGAGAAGGAGAAAATATGTTCCGGGATTACACCTATAAATATTCCCATAATGGAGGCATTTTAATTATGTTTATTTCATGATTATCATAAATATCTATGCCTAAGAGAGTCTTACTCAGTGTGAGAAAAAATAGATAAATGAAGAATAAAATTACTGAATTTGAGCGTAATTTTGGATTATAATGGGTCTTATACACTAAGGATTTCCTAAGGTAAAATTTCTTACGAGTTCTATGTATAATATATATCTTTGAGGTAAGACATGATATAGGAAAAGTAATATTGTAATGTAAAATATATATGGGTGTATGTGATAGTAATATCCTAAAGTCATTACACTAATAATGTAATGACCCTGAACCTAATAGCATAGAGCTAGTAGTTACTTTATTACATTAGAAATGGAAGTAATAAATCACATCCCAATGGAGTGAATAGTTCAAACGACTTGGTAAACCTGACAATTTCTTAAATCACAAATTACATTTGAAAAGAATAAAATATGACAGAGTATTTTATTTGAGAACACCATTATTACATTTAGAATATCCCTGAAAACCAATCATAATAAACTTCTAGGTATCCTAAAGAAAGGTAACATAATAAAGGAGTAATATCATATGCTCAGTAAGGGTATGTATACAATAGAATCTAATATGGATTGAATAATATGGAAAGAATAAATGATGATCAAATAATTCTATATAAATAATCGCATGATCTAGAAACTAATCCATGAATATAATAACTATTCAAATAATCACATGGATATTAATAACTAATTTATACTTATAGAATGAATAATTCCAGACATCTAAAAGTCATGATCGAGGCCACATTCCAAGACATATTACATAAATGGGAAAGACCTTGAACGAAATACCCAATCTAGTTTCTCTCGTGATTCCTACCAATAAAAAAATATATATTTAATTATAGGTGTCGCCTATCGCATAATATGCCTAATTAATTCATTATATTAATAATCAATACAACATAATCAACACGCCTTAAAAAATCAATAATATCCTATATTGGGAGAAGAAGATTACAAAATATCAATACTTTCCCTAACAAAACTAATCACAAAGCATACATATAAATAAGTTGGATGGAATCATTAGAGTATCTATATAGCATAAGATTCAATAAAGGATGTTTACCTATATGAAAATACTTTAAAAAGATCACTATTTTTTTTGGAAAGTACCATTTTCACTTTCAAAACAATTATTTAAAGTCTAAAATACTTCCAAAATACTTCAGAAAAAAATTTATTTAAAAATAAACTTATAAAAATTTAAATTAATCTTAAAATAAATAAGTGTTAATGATACCAATTATCGCCATACATGTCATATAAGTTAAAAAAAATTAATTTTACACTATTGTAGAAAGGTTAAAAAATACATCCTTGGGAAACTGAAAAGAATAATTATTTTAAACCATTTTTTAAAATTTAAATAATGGGTAAAAATGTCAATAATAAATCAAGGTATAATGTTAAAAAAATATTTTTTAAAAATTTAAAGAAAAATATGGGAACACAAGATAATAATTCTTGGCTGAATAGAAAAAAAAGGTTAATTTTCCATAAAAACATTCTTTTAGTATCTTGAGTTCTTAAACAGAGGATATAAAAAGAAAAAAAAATTAATTTATATAAATAAACATAAGGGAATAACATATATTGGGTTTAATATAGAAATAAAAAATAATTATTCAAGCGGATACTTAAACATAAATAACCCTGAATAATAATGAAATTGTGAAATAAAACCTTACCTCAAGTTTGACATCCTTTATATGTGTACATACCTCATGTATAAAGAATAATGATTTATTATGAATATATTATAGAACCATAATCATATATATCATAACATATATGATTTAATTATAATATTTTATCATCTTTTTATTGACAATTGTTTGTTAAAATTACTGTTCTAGGTAATAACTTCTTAGTTTTTTATATATGTTTTGGTTTGGTAGTTTCGGTACTTATAATTTGACCATAGATCCATAAACTCTATAATATTTATAATAATATAAATATAATATACATTAATTATATACATATTTAGTGTGATTCATAATATAAGATATAGAAAAATGAATTTCACCATTCATTGTGACGGTAGGTCATATGTACACATGAACACAATTTACATTTTTTCAATAGATGAAAATAAATATAGGTAAATATAGATTAAAATTTACAGAATAATTATTATATTATATATATCATATATATAATCATTAAATATTTTCTTATTCCAATCAATGTCAAAATAAAATGAAAAACATATCACATCACTTCAGGGAGGCGGTAGTCCATAGGTACACACGAGCAACATTACCATTTTCTAATGGATTGAAAGGTAAGAAAGAAAATATGATATTATAATTGAATAATTATAATTATATCATAAATATCATATACATACATTAAATCCATCATTTTCTCCATCCATGACATGCGGTGATGGAAAATTAATTACCCTGGTTCACGAGGTGGTAGTCCGCCATACACATGATCGGCATGCTTGTTTCCCATTTGATAAGATAGTAGATGGATATATGTTATTAAATTAACAAAATAACTGCTATTTATATGTAAGATAATAGTTTTATTATTTAATAATATTTACATATTATTTAATGGAGGTATAAGAATAAATAAAACAAAAACTCATGGTTAAGAAATGTACCTCTTCTTCAAAGAACCTCTTCAGGTTTATACATAAATAATTTCTAGGATGGTTTTATGATCAAAATAGGGACTATATGTTATTTTGAGTTATTTAAGGAATATATTTTGGTAAGTATTGTTCAAAACAAAATATCTTTAAGTGTGTCGAGGACAATAGAGGGGGTTCCCTTTTATAAATGAGGTGGGTGGCACATTTGTATTTTTTCAATGTTTTCAAATAATATCATGTCACTTTCTTGGAAAAAAGGATAAAAAATTGACCATTACAAAAAATTAGATGATATAAGGTTGAAATATTACTATAAAATAGAATTTAAAAAATTTTATATAATTTTAACCCTTATCTCTTTAGTTTAAATCCCGATAAACCTGTTTTAACCTTAACTGTGGTAACAATTGATTTCTACTATTTTAATTTTCATCATGACCAAAAATTAATTTGACCTTATTACCAAATTTTAATTATTCTAATTAAAAATATGGAATTCATTTTATCAAATTTAATTCATATAAGTTGCATAATTTAATTTAAATTTAAACCCGGAATCACGCTAATATGCGGTTTTCCAATGAAAAAGTTTCCTTGATTAGTTTTTGTATTAAAATTAAAAATAAAATTAATTCCAATGATCTAAATTGAATTAATCATAAAATAACTAAACTAAATTTAATTTTAATACCATTTAAAATCAAAACACAATTTTTAATAAAATCCATTTTCACTATTCATCGATAAATTAATCTTTTTCAGAAAATTCTCAAAATTACACTCTAATATAATTTTGAGGTTATGATTTAAAAAAACGTTTCTTTGTTTAATTTATTTTCTAAATATGAAAAAAATTATTTATATTATTTTCTCATAAAAATTAATAAAAACAATTTATTCAAAAAATATCTTTTGGAAACATATAATAACTTTACTAAAAAATATTTTATTTATCCAAAAACCATATTGTTTTAAAAAATTATTTATTTCAATTGACATAACAAATTTAAAAACTATTCTATAATTATACACTATAATATCATTCATTTAGACTCAGAGTTGCGTGTATCACAATCTTTTTAAGAGATTAAATTTATTTAAATATAGATATATCATAAAATATTAGGGTGTTACATTATACACCCATTAAAATTAATTTAATACATTATTTTTACTTAACCCAACACATAAAAATGAGGATATATCTGCCTCATAACATCCTAAGTTTCCCACACAACCTCTTTATAATTTAGATTCCTTAAGAGAACTTTAACAAGGTGAGTAGTCTTGTTCCGTAGCACATTATATCTATTATCCAAGATTTTGACTGGATTTTTTTCATAGGAATGATCATGCTCTAATGGTATGAACTCTGAGTTAAGTACATGCAAGAGATTTGATTTGTACTTCCTTAGGAGAGATACATAGAACACATCATGAACATGAGACTGGTTTATTGGATGTTCCAATAAATAAGCTACCATCTCTACTTGAATAAGAATCTTGATGGAAACAATATAATTGGGATAAAATTTACTTTCTTCCCAAAGATCATAACCTTATTCGATTGAGAAATTCATAGAAACACCTTCTCACCAACTTTGAACTCTAGATATCATCGATGATAATAAAAATTATTTTCTTATAAAATACAAGCTTCCATGATGTTTAGTGCATTGGTTTTTAATTTATCCACCATTTCATGAACTAGATCTGGTCCCAATATTTTTTTCTCCAACGTCATCCCAAAACATTGCAGTTCTAAACATATTTCTATAGAGGACATCATAAAGAGCCATCCAAATTCTCGAGTTGAATCTATTCTTATATGAAAAATCTATTTTAGGAAGGTGTTTATACCAACTACCTTTAAAATACATTGAATGAGATCTCATTATATCCTCTAGTGTTTGAATTATTCTCTCAAAATTACTATCTATATGAGGATAACAAGCTATGATGAAAATCAACTTTATATCCATAGATCGCTGCAGAATTTTTCCAAACATCGAGGTAAACCTTTGATCATGATCAGATATAATAAAATGTGGTACTCCATAAAACCTTACCAATTCCATAATGTATATTCTAGAAAGATAATTAATAGATAAATCTTCTCTAATATAAATAAAGTGTGATGAAATTTTAAGGCAATCAACTATAACAAAAATATCATTATGGACTTTTGATGGTTTGGGGAGTCTGATGACAAAATCCATGTTGTTGTTTTCTCACACTAGTACAAATATGGCCTTTAACAACTCTAGTGAAAGGGATTTATCATTACGTCATAAGTGCTGATAATGCGAGCGATGTTAAAGGGTTAGCTTTAACAGCGCTCAAAAAAGGTGCAGGTAAAGGCTCTATTGATAAAGGGGAATAGCTTTTTTATTCCAAACTATTCCCAACCCACATTTTATTAGCGCTTCCCACCCCCTTTATCATAAATTTAGATAATTCCACCCTCCCACAGGTTCCTTTGCCTCTAGTCATTTTTGGAACCCATACATACTAATCATACCCCAGTGCCTTTTCCACTCCCCTACGTTGTTTTTTCAACATTTTATGATATATTTTTATATTTATATATATTTCATTACATTTTTTAATACATATATTTATATATATGTTTATATATATGTTTATATATATGTTTATATATATATATTTAAATACATATATAAAATATGTTTGTGTGTGTGTATGTGTATGTGTGAATATATAAAAAATATGAATATATTAGATATTAAATAATATTACATTGTGAAAAATGATAAAAATTCAAATTCATAATATCAATATGAATGCAATACCTAGAAATAAATTCATTCCCTAGTGAAAAAATACAATAATTTCCTCTTAAAAGAGGCTGAAATTCCATGAAATGGTAAAAAATTGGGGTACCCCAACTAAAAACTTAGCTTTGGAGGCCTTCAGGGATTTTTCTGACCTTGAAAAATAGTGACCCATAACCCCTAAAGACAATAAGACAAAGATATCATCAAAGGATTTGATTTGATATATGGTAGATCCAAAAAAACACCTGAATCAAAAGTAATGGTCGTTTGAAGTTTGAGTTACATTTTCAACTTATTTATATCTTTTATTAATATTTTGATTTTTTTTCTTCAAATTATTATGAAATGGCTATTACATTATAAAATTTTTAAAACTATTAATTATTATTTTTAATTATTTTATAATCAATTTTCCCTAAATATCATATATATTAAGTGTAAATGACTTTTATCCTTATCTAAAACATATTTAAAAAATATATAATATATCTATATCAATATAAATATATTTATATGTTAATATATTATATTGAATGAAATATTTTTTTTAAATATAACCTTTATGAGCACTATTAAAAAAGCATTGATGGGAGGGGGGTCATTATCAGTGTTTTCAAAAAGGCATTGATAAAGACCCCCCCTTATTAGTGGTTATTTTACAAGAAATGATAAAGGCCACCCTTTATCATCTCTTTTTTTACTAGAGCTGATAAAGGTCCCCCCCCTTATTATAAATTTTGCAATAGCCTGATAAAGGGGGGCCTTTATGAGAGTTTTTTTTATAAACTCTAATAAAGGGCCCCCATTAACATCTCTTTTTTAGTGCTGTTAAAGACCCTATTTAATAATTCTTTTTTAGAACTATCAAAGGGGTTCCTTAACAGTGCTTTTATCTAGCATTGTTAAATCCCTAGCACTGGATAAAACCCGTTTTGTAGTAGTGCCACTACAATTCTGGTATAGGTAATGGATGTAACATCCCCTTAGATTTTAGTCTCTCAGCCTTAACCTTCTTGCGTACCAGGCACTAACAAATAATCTCTAAAATATATTTCTTCATGTTTCCCCCCAAAAATATTCTTTCAAATATCTATACATCATTAAAATTCTAGGATAAATAGATAATGATGGACTATGATCTTTATCCAAAATCTCTTTATTATAGTATGGTATTGATGGGATAAATACTTAATTACTAAACCTTATTATTCCATCAAAATCATGGTTAAACGAAAGAACATTTCTTACCTTTATTTATATCTATACATCTTCCTTATATGCCTCTTTAATCTTCACATGGATAGATGGTTGAACACTTATTTGAGAAAGATAGGATTTCTCCCCTTCCTTTAATATTTGAAGATTCACCCTTTGAAAATCTATAAATCATAGATTTATTATCCTTATCATAGATAATTTAACATGGTCTTTCTGACTTAGATACTGAACCATCTTATTCACCTTCTTAGGGTGATGATATATTAGGAAATCAAAATATTTGATAAACCCCAACCATATTATTTGGAACATATTCAACTTATACTATGTAAATATATTCTTGATGATTTTATAATCAGTATATATATCACACCTTTCACCATAAGTACAATGCCTCTATATCTTCAATGAAACAATTTCCATTGCCAACTCCAAATCACGAGTCAGGTAATTTTTCTCAAGAATTTTGAATTGGTTGTAGGTATATTTTATCACCATGTTATTATATATTATAATAAAACTTAGTCCTTTATTTGGTGAATCACTAATGTTCAAAAATACTTCTCCACTAGAGTATAATATCCTAAAAACTGTACTCCTTGATCCGATGATAAATGCATAAAATTTAAATTTTTAGCTGTGATATCTAAGGATTTGAACCAATTTTTTTCAATCAAAATGTACAATATAAAAAAGAAATATTGGGTAACTTACATACCCATGGACCTTTTAGGTTTAGAGTTTTAGAGAATTTGGACCAACTCATATCAACATGAATTTATAAACAACTGGTTCATAAATATGAACATCATCTCCCATTATACCCATATTTTCTTATTTTACATAAATTCAGCAAAATCATCCATATGAAATTCATTAAAAATATAATTAATCTAACCTAATTCTTTATAACCTAGGGAATAGGTAAAACTAAGGAGAGTGAGATCAAATTATCAGTAAGGGTAAACATAAGAATTAGTAATTAGATATCATCAATGAGAATAATAAGTGCATAAGGGTATGATGAAAAAATAATCATGTATGAGAGAATTATAAATGAACTCATATTCATTAGTACCTAGATCATAAAATATGAAAACATGGAAATGTAAAGAACCATCAAAATCAATAATCACAAGCCATGTGATATCAATAACGATTATGAGAAAAATTATAAACCCATGACAAGAAATTAAAACCCTTTTGGTATCATAGAGAATCATTTTCATAAAACCATTTCAAAAAACTCTTAAAATCAGAATAACCATATGATTGAATTAAAATATAATCATTTCTCAATGAACTAAAGATCTATCTAGCACACCCATCATATAATATATAATGGGATCACCCGATGCTATCTAGGTCACACCATGTTTAAGCAATAATAGGCTTACCCAACACTATCTAGGCCACCCCAAGTTTAATATTTAATGGGCTTACATGGTGCTATCTGGGCCGCCATATGATTTAGTTATAATAAGCTTACCCAAAACTATCTGGGCCATCCAATGTTTATATAATGTCTAAAAACGACAATAAGAATAAATTATATATTTCATCCTAAAGTAATATAAACAATAAATATTTCTTTATAAATTAATTAAACCATGTAAAATAAATGGGTTTCATGTTAATATATTTGAAACATGATTAACTCGTTTAAAAGGAATGAGTTCCATAATAATCGCGTTGAAACATGATTAACACATGGAAAGGAAATGGGTTCCATAATAATCTTTTTGAATCAATCCTAAACCATCCAGAAAATAAAGAGAATGGTATGAATAAAAAATAACCCCAGTACTGGATAAGTAAAAATTAGGTTTGTTGACAATGATGAATTGAAATACCGTCAAAATATTATTAAAAATCTTCTTGATGAAAATATCCTTTTTATTTTGAGAATCACTTTTTAAAGCATAAAATTTTTTGAAAATACTTTTATTTGAATTTTTTAATAAAAAATATTTTCTAATATATTAAGAAAACATTTTATTTAAAATTAACCTTTTAACATTTCAATATATTCTTTAAAGAAATTATGGTTATGTTAGTGGTTAGTTCCGTACATACCATAAAGAACATTCCCTTTGAATGATAAAAAGGTTAAAAAAGTGCCTTGTTTGGAAAGATAATTGAATATTACTTTGAAAAAAAAAACTAAAATAAAAAAGGGTAAAAATTCCTCTAATAAATCATTTTAAAAAGGTTAATTTTTTAAAAAACATAGTTTTGGATGAAAACAGATTTTCAACTGAAAAGAGAAGTAATGTCAGATTTTATTAAATAAACATTATCAAATATTTTAAGTTTAAAGGAGGGTATAAATGGTAAAATTACTTGAAAATATCATGAATAACTATTTCATATTAGATTTAATGAGAATTTTATGATTTTAACACTGGAGAATTAATCACACACAATCCCAATAAATGAGACGGTTATAATAGAATACTCTTACCACTTTGGTAACTTTGAATCATAATACCAATTCAATAATAACATTAAATGAAACTTTTAATATCATTAAAATTAGTATAATCATGATATAACACATCACAATGGATGTATACACACCTCCTAAAATAATATAGGTGTATAACATAACAAATGTCTCAAAGAAGGGAAATTATGAAAAAATACCCTTACCACTTTGGTAACTTTGAAACTATAAATACCATGAAAGCTAGATACTAAAATGGATATTTAATACACCATAAATTAATGATAATAATCATAAAATAAATTTATATTCATTATATATACCACAAAACAAAAATAAGTGGTGAGTATGGATTTTATCTCATAAAAATAGAAGTGAGACATGAATAACCCTTACCTTGAGTCCATATTGTCATGATTTTTATTTAACGTCATGAATAATAAAATTAAGTAAATTGTTTATTTTTTTAATAACTTTTTAAAATTTTATTATTATTTTTATTTCACTTATTAACATGTTATATACAATTACTTAATCGATTTAAGTTTATGTCAGATTTTTTGACCATATTCAACTTGTGTAACTTAGGTGGGTTGAATATAGACAGATATGAATTTATTTCTAAATAAATACAATAATAATCATGAAATATTTATAATATTTATATATAAATTATACTTTTAAAATAAATCATTAAATATGGTTATGAAAAATGAACAAATTATTGGATCCTGTAGATGAAAGATCGTACGTACACATGAGTTACGTTTCCATTTTTCAATGATCATTATGGAAAAAAGGTATGTAATACTATAAATTTAAATAGTTATAATTATTTAATAAATAAAATTACATTGTATTATATAAACTTATATATATATAATTATTGTTATGTGGCGATGAAGACAAGAATCACATCGCTTCGAGGAGGCAGTAGCCCACATAACCACGAACGACGTTATCACTTTTTCAGTGTATGAAAAGGTAAGAAATAAAATGATATATTATCTTTAAAAAAATATAATTATATCAATAATATCATAATTATGTCATTTATATCATATATATTCATTATCGTTACCTTAATTACCTTCTAAGTAACACCTTGGGGAAAAATACTTCACATCACTTCATGAGGCGGAAGTCTGCTGTACACACAAGTGACATGATCATATCCATTAAGGGATGAAATATAAAAAGTTTATATATGATATAATATCTCAATATGTATTATAGTGTAATAAATATCAAATATATAACTTATATCCATCATTATACCCAACCGTGAGAGGTGGTAATGGATGAACGAACGATATCATTTTGTGTGGTGGTAGTCCATCGTACACACGAATGATGATTTCATAACCCATTTGATGGAAGTGTGTGTAGGTGTAGGCAATAAACTTAACATATAAATAAATCAGTATATTTATTATTCTTATGTTATTATATAATCATGTAATAATAAAATTTGATGGGGGTAGAGAAATAAATAAAACAAAAATGCATGTTGATGAATGTTACCTTTTCTCCAGGTAACCCCATTTGGTTTGCACCAAAGGACTTATTTGGTTGTATTTATTCCAAAAGTAAGTCTTATAGGATGAAATTATGTAAGTGAATAAGTCTGGTATAGGCCATTCCAAAGGTATTTAGACATGTAAATAGATGAGGAGGTGGATAGTCCTTTTATAAGTGGTGTGAGTGGAGAACTTGTAAATTTTTGAAAGAGTGAATTTATCCAACATTTTAACAATTTAAAGTCTATAAAATAATGAAAAAAACATGATAATATAAAATATAAGGTATAAATTTCTATATAAAATGGTTTTGGGACAATTTTTAGTTCATTTGGACCCTTAAGATTAAATTTTAACCACTAAGTAAACTCGTTTTCCATTAATATCTGTAATTAATTTATATTATTTTAATTAATCACTTTGGTAAAAAATTAACTTGAAAATATTTTATATTATAAATTATTATAATTAAAAATATTTAATTCATTATTACTATTTCAATTCAGAAAAGTGTAAATTTTTTATTTAATATTAACCCCACAAACGCAGTGAGACATTGAGTTTTTAATAAGAGTATTTTTTAGAAAAAAGACAATTCTATGTTAACTATATGACTAATAATAATCATTGATGAAAATAATTTAATATGTAATTATATATATTGATTAAATTTAATTTTAAAAAATACCCATTAGGTAATATTTCATTTAATAAAATAAGAGAAACATTATGCCTTTTAAAATATTTTTTTATAAAAGCCTGTTTTAAACCAAAACACAAACTGATACTATAAGAAAATTTGATGTAGATTAAAGATAATTAAGTAGAATAAATGTGAATTAGGTTAATTTAAAATATATTCAAAAAATATTTTTAATTTTAATTTACTTAATTTATTGAAAATAAAATACTTTTCTAACTAAAATTAGTATTCTCACAATTCATTGAAAATTTAGTATTTTCTAAAAAATCCAAAAATTTCACCCAAACTATATTTTGATATTATTTTTAAAAAAATGAAGTTTATTTTTAATTTTTTTTCTAAAATGTTAAAAATTAGATTTAAAATAATTTCTCCATAAAAAGTGGACAAAACTACTTTTTTGATAAACATACTATTTTAAGAGAAATATTAGATTTATTTATATATCATGTCGAGAAAACAAATAGGATGAATTTTAAACAATATATTGAATATATTATATATAAATTTAATTAATATAATCCAATAATAATAATGTTTTTAATTTATTGGTATAAAACTCACTTGTGCATGTTAAAATATTTTTTTTCATAAAAATATTTCCTTTTATTTTCAAAATGGTTTTATTTTAATTTTTAATTAATTGGTCAGCAAAGAATATATGTAAAACAAATTTTACGATTTTAGTTAATCCTATTCATAACCACCATTCCATTGGATAGGTTATAATGATAATGTATGTCATGGGTTGTATAACTTGGGTGTCGTATTTTGAAAATGCTATCAAACATAAAAATATAAGGGTTGCGTGTAACACAACATAAAATGAGTGTTGCGTGTAATAGAAGATGAACATTCTGTTTCATGACCTTTATGATATCAAAATTTTTTTCTTTTTAAAATCTCAAGGTTTTACATATATGGTGGTGTAAGAACATGCACGCTGACCAACCTTATTTTTGGCTCTTTGAAACTCTCTCCATATTCAGCTATCAATAAATATTTTACCCCCTTCTGAGTAAATATAAAAAGGGGATAGAAACTCATGAGAAATCTATCATAAATCAGAAATAGTATCCATCCAATCCAAGAAAGCTGTAGAATTTGGTTACCATGGTTGGTCTAGGCCATTGCTCAATAACTTCTATCTTTGAGGGAACCACTAAAATACTGTCACTAGAGATTATATGACCGATAAATGAAATTATATGAATCCAAAATTCAATCTTCGTAAATTTGGCATGCAATTTACCCATCATATGGTTCTTCAACACAATTCTCAAATTTTCTTCATGTCATACCTTTGTATTTAAATATATATTAATATCATCTATAAAAACAACCACAAATTTATCAAGGTAATATCTTAAGAATAGTTTCATAAAATTTATCAAGATAACCGGATCATTGGTAAGTAAAAATGGAATTACTATAAATTCATAATTACCATAAATCATAAAAACGGATGTGTTTGGTTTTTTACTCCTTTATCATTAACTGATGATACCCATATTTATAACCAATATTAGAAAAGTATAAACCCCTCATAATTGATCAAACATATCATTGATATAGGGTAGTGGATACTTGTTCTTAATAGTGATCCGATTAACTTCTTGATAATCAATTCAAAGATTCATTAACCCATCTTTCTTCTTAACTTAAAGAATAGTTGAAAACTATGGAGTATCACTTGGTTGAATAAATCCCTTTTCTCGATTTCTTGGAGTTGATTATTCAATTCCTATAACTTAATTGAGGACATCATAAATGGAGTCTTTGAATTATCCATAACACTAGTTATGATTTCTATTGAAAACTCAACTTCCTGATTCAGCGGAATATTAGGAGCGTCCGTAAGAAATAAATCCAAATATTCTCAAATAATTGTCACAATTTCAATATTGTGTTTATCCCCAACCAATTGAGATAAATAACCCTTAGGTTTAGGTAGAAAATATATATGATATAAGTAATTTTTATTTGGTATTCAGGTTCATTCTCACACTGATAAAAGAATAATTTTTGATTCGAAATATCAAATGTAAATTTTATTTCTCAAAAATTGATATGGGATCTATACTGGGAGATCCAATCAATACCCAAAATTACATCAAATTTAACTTGAGTAAGGATAATAATATTTACACGAATAACCATCCCATAAAATCTATCCAAGAGGAATTATTGAATTAAGATGAATTCATCACACTGTTAAGTGTTTTCATCACCAAATCAATATGTAATAATGGGGGTGATTATGTGATACCCTAGGAAACATATTCATATATAAAGAGTGGGTTAAACTAGAATAAAATAAAAAAATTCAATCTTGTAGTAAATAATAAGTGTACCTTTCGCCATGTCTCAAATAACTTCCATGTCGGTTGTAGTAATTGCATAAGATATTTTTGTGGTAAGTTCCCTTGACATTTGGGTCATTGGTTTTTATAGTTCTCCATATAATTACAGTTAAATCACTCTAAACTAATGTATTCTCTCTTAACTATTCATTCATGATAATGAATGAATTGTTTTATACACTTCAACTAACTCCTTTTCCTTTAAGGCATGTATCAAGGTGTTTAGTTACACAAGTATTACTTGTGGGAAAATTACCCTTTCTCTTCTCACCCTTATCATTTTTTTACCTTGCTATTTCTATTTTTATTTCCTTTAAATAAATATGAACTAGAGAATTATTCCTCTTTCTTGATAGAACATGATAGTTTATCTTCATATGGTGAGAAAAATTTTGAGACTAGTGACATTTGAAGGATTAAAATAAAACCATCAAAGAACTGGCATATATTTCTCTTTGGATTACATATGTAGTCTATAACATGACTTTCTAAAATTTTAAAGTTTTATTAATGCATAAAAACATTTTCCTCTTCCTTTTGTCTTAGACTCAAGAATTTCCCCCCATATCCACTTGTTTTTTTGTGAGGGAAACAATTTTCCAACAAAATTTTGTTAAAATCCTTCCATTATATGCTTTATATTTCCCTCTCACCAATAATGTTTTGAGTGAATTGAAATAATTTATCTGTATCCTTTAATAGATGCTAAAAATTCATTAAAACCTTCCCAATTTAATTACTTCCTGAAGAGAGACATATCTTCTCAGAGGAACTTATCTGTTTCTTAGCTTTGAATGTATTTTCAATCCCATTTAATGATTTAGGTTTATAATGCATGGATAACTCTATCATTACTACACCATACTATGGATCAGTATGATATTTCAAATGGGAAATTTTATTGGTCATATCTCGATCCAGCTTCCCCAATATAGTTATAATTTTCAGCTCCAGCTGCATCTCTAGCTGCAGATTCATTATCTTACAAAGGAAGGAAATCCCTATATGGATTACATGCATTGATAAAGTTTCAGTTCCTTTAGTTATGAACCATTTTTAAAAAATGTAATACACTATATTAGATCATAACATTATGAATCATAATGTATAATTTCAAACTAGTGAAACACTTAACATAAATTAAAAAAATTATGCATAGATAATCTCAGAATTGGAAGCATGAAATGCTAGAAAATCAGCCTATATCAATGGTTCAAAACCTTTGGTATAGGCTAAATAACCATTGTTATAGCCTATACCAATGGTTCTCCAAACTATTGGCTATAATGCAGTTGGTAAAGTCCTATACCAATGGTTCTTAGTGAACCACTGGTATCGGGAAATCGAAAATTCACTTCAGCCAACAGTTTATAGTGAACCATTGGTATGGGGTTATCCCAATGGTTATGAACCATTAGTATATACCTATACCAATGGATTAAAATATTGTTATATGTATATATCAATTGTTTATAACTATTGGGATACCCCGATACCAATGGTTCACTATGAACCATTTTCTAAAGACTATACCAATGTTTATAAAACCATTGGTACAAACCCCACCATTTCTACAATAAAAGGTTACCCCACCCTTCCAACATAAAATAGAACCTCCAACATAGAACCTAAAAATATTACTTGTATCCAAAATAAAAAAAAAATTAGTCGAATAGAGCTTGAAAACAAATAGAGCTTGCAATGCAATAAACAGACCCTGTAATATTCATTTAGAACATCACATATATTCATTCAGAACAAATGATCAAACATAAAATGTCATTAATATCTATAGAAAATGAAAAGGATAATTTTGTCCCTTAATACCATCACTATCATCATCATCATCCTGAGCCTCATCCTCATCCTTTGTCTCATCCTCATCCATGGCCTCATTATCTCCCTCAGCTACATCCTCACCCTTTCCCTTAGCCTATTCCTTGCCTTCATCCTCACCATATTCCTCACAGTCGTCCTCAACATCACCATTTCCCAAAACAACATCATACCAAACACCCCTAAGACTACTTAATTATATACTATTTAATTTATATATCATTGATATATATTCATCACAAGTATCTACAATCTTTAGTGGATGCGATGGATATAAAACTTCTATCAGTTTCATAAATTCAGAATTTTCCATTTGATAATGTTCTTCCTCATGTATTTTACTTTTTTGGCCTTTTCTGTCTTACCCTCTGCATGTGATTCCCTTGCATTAACTTTTTCCAAGTCAGTGCTACTATAAATAGAACCTAAAGTGGGATAATACCTCATTCTAATAGTACTATTTCCTTGTTGACATGGAACTCTACCATGGTGATCATCACCCAAAAATTGATGTAAGTGACCATTTGGCCCAAAGTTTTAATTTTATGGGCTTCAAGGGTCTCTAAATAGGATTGTTAAAAATATAAATAGACTATTAACTTATAAATAAATATTATAATTTTAAATAAGAAAACAAAAACTGACAATCTACTTCATTGTCAGTTTGTTAAACGTGGTTCCATATTTTTTCTTTCTACTCAAGAAAAATAGTTTTTCTTGAGGCACGCATCCTTCAGTATTTAAAACCTACCTCTACAATGATATTGATTTTAGGAAACCTTAATTGAAAATAGGTTACTAATAATTAATTTCATAACTAAAATTAAATGTATATTAATTATAAATGAGGACGAAAAACTAAACATATGGTAGATGAATTATAACTGAGTATCAATGAATATGTTGGAATCCTCTTATTTTAATACACCCAAATCATGTAAATCATATAAATCATGTAAATAATGTAAATCATGTAAATCATGTAAATCATGTAAATCATGTAAAGTATTTAAATCACGTAAATCATTTAAATCACGTACAAATATTATAAATCATGATTACACTTGTTCTATTATGTTTGATTATGATTATTTTCAACCATAATCAATTTTATGAGTATTATTTTTTAAGACAGATGGTAGATAGTTGTCAGTGTATGAGACACTGTTTCTATGCCCAAACAGTCTCACTATTTGTCTAGAAATTGGCAATGTCCATGACACCATTTTCAAGACACCATGACCATGCTACCAGTTACAAAATTCACAAAGGACCAAACACAGTGACCATGATACCAGTTCCAAAAGTTGCAGAGTACCAAACATCATAACCGTGATACCAGTTCCAGAAATTGTAAATCACCAGATATTGTACCCATGCAACCGATTCTATAATTTTCAAAGGACTAGATACCATAACTATGCTACCAGTTCCAAAACTCTCCAAAGATGTGACCACTGACTGTGGCACCACTTCTAGCTCACCGTGATTGTGGAGCCATTCCTTTCTCACTACCAACTATGACACAATTCCTTACTCAATAATTTTATACCTTTCTCAATAAAATTTAAAATTAACTCTTACAGTCATATTTGAGTCATTTAAGGGCACTGGAATAATTAATGATATTTTAAAGACATATCTGTAGACAGTATGAGGTACGAGGTGTGGAGATCATGATCCTTTTTAGCCAAAACAACACCCAAGATAAAATATAAGGTGTTTCATGGGTTAGAAGTAGTGACAGAAAGAGACATTAGAGTGAACATACATGCATTCTAGAATGGAAAGATGAACGATAATAATCCATATTGATTATTGTGTACCATCCTACAAACATCCTTACAGCATAAACTCTAGGAATAAGAAGTGATACCAAGAGTTACACAAAAACTTGTTGGAAACCAGAACACACGACACAATTTCTGAGTCTGATTTCAAAAGAGGACCCAAACATCAAATCTCAGGAATCATAGAAGTTTAGAGCCGCATTGAACAACACAAAAATACTTCTAAACTATATCTTATTATCTTATGCTCTATTGTTTACAATTTTATTAAATTTAGAGCAATGTGTTCATCATTATATTAAACACACAATATATCCTGCACCGAATTGGAGGATACATGATATCCTTACAAAAATATTTTTTAAACCTTGTTTCAATCATATATAACTGTGGAATAGGTCATGTGTGACCTGGATGTTATATTTCCCACATAGAACTGTGGTTGAGGACTTGTGACCTTGACAGTATTGTTTTCTGCAGTGTAAACCCTGATCAAGGGTGCGGATCAAATATTTATATATATATATTTCTTGGTGGTAGGTGATCACCAAGTGGAGTAGATTCTGTCTTGACTTGATACTAAACCAATTTTAATCCTCTGTGTTTTTTAATTTTGTTTTTCTCAGTTTTAACTCATATTTCAGAAAATTTTGTTTCACTTTGATAGTTAGTCTTGTATAGTATTTATATATATTTCTATTTAGTAAATTTGTTTCAAAATTTAGTTAGGTATTTTAGGTTGATATAACTGAGATGTAATCAATCTATTGAAAAATTAATTGAACAACCAAACTATTATAAATTTACTACTTTGATTAACTGGTCTTTTTTTTAAATTGGGGGAACTTCAAATAATATTTTTAATAGAAATTTATATAAGAACGCAATTCACCCGCTCTCAAGTGTCCTACTTTGACCAAAATAATGGGTTATCAATTGATATAACATATATATAAGTGAAAAGGTCATCACATTAATCAATAATAAGGTGTTCATGTGATCACAATAAATAATGATAATATGTACTATTTACTACTACAATATAAAGGAATATGAATGAATGTGTTATTAACACTCTAATCATGAATAAAAGAATTATTTTTTATGATTTTTTCAAATATTTATATAATTTTAGTATATTTTGATTCAATATAGTTTATTCTAGTATAGTTCCATTCTATTCTTGTTTTGTCAAGACATATTCATTCATGTTTACTATTTTTTGTTTAGTACAATTTTATTCATTTAAATTCGGTTCTGCTCAGTTTGGTTTAGTTTGGTTATGGGTTGTTCAGACCTATTCAATTAATTATTAATCTATTTAATTATATTTTTTAGTTTTACTTATTTTTTTTCTATTCCATTTGGTTTGTTTTATTTCATTATAGCTTAGTTCAATTTGGTTTGAATAACTTTTATTTAGTTTAATTTAGGTTAATTGATTTTGGTTTAGTTAGATTCAGTTTCCTTTCTTCTAGATCAGGATGGTTCAACCAAATTGGCATAAAAAAAACTTACTTTAGTATAGACCATTTTGAGTGAATTCATGTTGGTCCAATCCAATTTAGTTTTCTTATGATTGGTTTACTTTATTTTTTTAGTTTAATTTAGTTTAAGATTGTTCAATTTTGTTCATATTTGGTTGAGTCTATTTATCCCAAGTTATTTTGATCTAGTTCAATTCAATTTATTTTAATTTTTTTAGATTTGAATTATTTAAATTTTATTATACACAATCCAAATTTGGTTATTTTTTTACAGTTTTATTCAATTCTAAATAATTTGGTTTAGTGTGGTTTATTTCGATAAAATTTGGTTTTATTGGTTATAGGTTGGTTTTAGCCTTTTTAATAAAAATATATTACTTTATATTCAATGTCATTTAGTTTATTTTTACTTGAATTTTTGTCGATTTTTTTCATTCGCTTATGTTTAGGTATTAATGGGATAATTAGTTTAGTTCAGTTCTATTTAATCCAATTTGATTAAATTCAACAATATTTAGGTCTAGTTGATTTGGTTTGGCCCCTTTAGGTGTGATTCAGTTGTATTTATGTCAGGTAATGTCCAATAAATTTGGTTCCAATATATTTAATTTAGTTATGTTTTATTTGATTCTGTTTAGTTCAGTTTAATTCATTTTAGTGTGGTTTGGGTTGAGTTGGGCCAGTTTAGGTTAGTTTCGTTTTTTTAGTCTTTTATGTTGATCAATTCCATTTAGTTATTATTGGTTGAAATTATTTTGATTCAATTAGATATATTTTAGATAAATTTGTTTTTATTTGATTTATTATGTTTTTATAATTTCTTTTAATTTGGAATGGTTCAACTTTTATAAGGCTAATATAGTTCAGTTTAGTATGAATTAGTTTAGTTTGGTTTGGTTTGAGTATGTTTGATGTATATAAAGTATTTTCATTAATATTTGGTTTTGGTCTGGTTGGATTGGTTTAATTTAGGTCAAGTAAATCCATGTCAGTTTGGTTCTATTAATTTTTATTCATTTAATTTCATTTTAGTTCAATTAAATTTAGTTTGGGTCTGGTTAATTTGAGTTTGTTTTTATTGTCTCAGTCCAGTAAGGGTTAGTTTAGTTTAGGTTATTTCTATTTTATTCCATTTGGTTTTGGTTTTTTCATTTCATCATCAACATTATCCTAAATAAAAATTATAAATGACTTTCATACCTGCTTCCTCTCATGGTCTGACATCGTAGTCCGCCCCAAATTATGAATTCATTTCGCAACATCCTTGAAATTTTATTTTTTCTTGATGATTCCTAAAACATTAAATAATAAAAAAACATATTAATGAAAATCATGGCAATTTTCAATTAAAAACCTTAAATTTGACTAATACCATGAACTCGGTACTGATCCAATGAGTAAACATTTCTCAATAATATTCTACCTGAAAATAATTGATGACAGATGTGGCCTATAAATCCACGCCAACTCTACCATTCCATCCACTATAGAACTCATTCTTATAGCCTCTCCATAGCTCACCTAATTCTATGAGTCGTGTTGGCCATGCAGCCTCACCATCGTGAAAATTAAAATGAATCTGCCACCAAAATATTAATTCATATTATACAATAATGATATAATGTTAAATCCAATGAATTTTTTTACCAATATTTGTGCCCAAGAATTGTTCTTTACTTTATTTGGTAGGTGTCTCCAAGAGTGGGGATGAATGAGAATGATGTCAGAGTATTTAGAAAGAGTCTCCAAAAAAACAAACATTCCCATCTAGTTTTTCCAATAATTTGGTTGTCTTCATTGTACTCCACCATCAGCTACATGAAATGGTTTCACACCACACACATGAATATAAGACCATGATTCTTATTAAATGATCCAACTTTTAATGTAGAAAACAATATATTATATCAATACATCTTATAATAAATATAAATTATCATAAAAAAATTATACTAGGGTTCTAAAAATATACCTGAGGTAGCCTAACCAGTGGGTGTCATTGGATCCCCATGAACTGATCAAAAATCAACATGTATAGATAGAGTGGGTCCTAGTGTATTCTTGTCATGCATAGAATGTGTTAGAGAAAGTGTCTAAGAATAATGAAGGTAGAATCATGGCGATAAGAAAGTAGAAGGAATAAAAGATGGAATAGATGTATGTGAAAATGAGTAATAAGGATGAAGAGTAGGAATAATCATCAGACACGGAAAATATAAGAGTGGAGGCTCAGATACAAATGTTGGTGAAAAAATGGGTGGCCTAAACACTCTGGGATCAAAAGTTGTGATAGATTTTACATCAGGGGGAGGGATAGAGTCTAATTGGGTTTAAAAAATAGGGCACTTAGATGTAGTAACACCACCCATCGTATCACAAACCTGAGTAATGGAACCACAAGGCTGGTCGGTGAATAACTGGATCCTTGCTGGTGGATCCTGATTGGATGTTAAAAACAAAATTAATCACATGAAATTATATGTTATTGATATATATCTTTTAAATAAAATACTCACAATGATAATTAAATGAGGAATTCACATTTCATTCATTCAATGATTTTTGTTGATCATCCTTTTTCTTTGTATTTTCTCAATTGTTTTCATTTCCTACATGTAACATAAAAAGAAGGAATTGATTAGAAATACACAACTAATGTATAACCCCAAAATTAAAGAATATGATATATGACTTAATTATGGAATACCACTTATGAAACTAAATACAGGATACATAGTGATATAATTAAAAAAAATATATCTAGTGGAAATAATATCAAAACATTATACATTTCATAGAAAATAAAATACATTCAAATTATCATGTTTATCATGTGTACGATATAGTTTTCTTATTTTTTGAATTAGATCAAATTCAATTTTGGTTAGGTCATTTTGTTCATTCTAGTCAATTGATTAGGTCATTAATACATTTTCATTTATCTTAGGCCATTTGGTTAATTTTTTAATTGATTAGGTCATTTATCCATTTTTTGTTATGTTATTATTTTCATTGGTTTTTATTTGTCATATAAATTATTTTAATATGTCCAAATTAATTCACCTTGTTTTTGTCACAATTTAATTTTGTTGTTGTGTTTGTTTGATAAGTTTGAATATTTTTCAATTTAATATTAAAAAATAAAACTCAAAGAAAACCGCAACTAGTAAATATTAAAAATCCACATGAAGGTCAAGTTGGATAAAAAAATATTTTTAATCAATAGTAAATAAATTTGAATAGAACAAACCTAAACAACCCAAATCAAGATAAACCAAAAAAATCGAGAACACATATGAATGATCTTATATATTACCCACCACAACTTCAGTATTAAAATAAAATATGACAATTTATATATTAGAGTCATCGTAAGTAATAAATGGATTGGGGAAATGTGAGTATCGTAAGTAATAAATGGATAGGGGAAATGTGAGTACGGATGATTTAAATTCTATAATAAAAAATATTTCTTGGGATTACTTCACTAATGACTCTAAATTCAAGTCAAACATGATATTTGACATAAGAAACTTGTTTCAACATTGATTCCAATACATATGGTTCATCAGTAGAAAGAGTGAGTGTCAAGTCAATAACTTGAAATCAACAATCATTAATAAATGTACCATGCCTCATCATCAAATCAAACCATTGGAATTTCATTATAGTGACTTGACTGTGAGAGTAATAACCCAATATTAGTATTTTTTCAATGATTCCACAAAAAGATAAATGTTCAAATTGTGGTCTATAATCCAATGCATTAGCAGAACAGTCTATTATCGTAGTTACCATAACACCATCATGTTGTGTTCTCATGTTCTTTTCTCATTCAGGGTAAATAATTATATACCCATTGGTAAAAATTAATTTTTAATCACAAACCCAAAAATTAGGGCCAAAATCCAAAGCTCTCATTTCTTTAGAGATAGAGACTGCAGACAAACTCAATACCTGAAATAAAAATTAATATTAAACTTAATTTAACATTGATTTTATTAATTTATTACATTAATATTTATTCCATCAATGTTAACCAAGAATAAAACTATTTTCTATAAAAAGTCTCTCTTCTTATCAATGATAATGAATAATTCTTTATATTTATCATTTGTTTATGTTTCTGCAAAAACAATATATATAGTTTAACACATATGTAAAATTACGTGAAATAACATAAGATATACATGTTCAATTTACTTAATTGATGTAGTCACTGAACAAACCATAGTTTAACAAAACTATGATATGTGACATCTCCCTCTTTTAAATGATTAATGTGATCAATGTATATGATCCAAGAATTCCCCCTATTTGGGGAAGTGATGGAAAATTGGGTTAAATCTGATCATTCCGTTCTTCTTAATTTATCATTGGATTCTTCTATCTTGTAGTCATATCAAACAAATACATTGAAAAGAAATAAATAAATTCTTGATCCAAGTAACCATTCATGATAGAACATTTGATATGATTTTTGTACCAAACATAAGACATCAATGTGAACAAGTTTGTTTTAGTTGGATACATCCAAAGAAAAGAAAAAGGTCCTCTTTGAAGTATTTAGATTGGATGATGGATAGTTAAAAGCAACACGCATGTGAAAAATGATAGAGGAAATATTTTCTCTAACTCACACAAAATTAATGGTTCTTCTACATATATTTTTTACAAAAAACAATTCGAAAAGTTCTTACCAAAAATAACTCTAAATAAATGGCACAATCAAATAACTAAGATGCTTACATTATTGTAGAATATATGATGGATTTTTATTCAAATAAACTTATATAGAAGGATGTGATAATAACGAGTGTTCAAATATTTCATCTTGAACTCTCCTTTGTTGACATGTTTTGATATGTTGCTTGAATATAAATATGGAACATTAATAGTATCCAGTACTTCCAAAAATTGATATTTTTTATGTAGGTGTCCTGACATAATAATCATATGGAACTATCTATTTATTTTCACCGACAAACTTAGGGTAAAACTCTAGTATGATTCCCCAATCAACCAAGTCACATTGAGATCACAAGGCATATATTTCATCCCCATTGATATTAAAAATAATTGAAAGAAACATTTCACATATATTCATTTCAATGTGAATTATTTCTAATCAATGACATAAAAAATTGATCTAAAAATAGGGAAACAGAAAGAAGATACTCCACTTCTTCCAACTGTAAAAGGTTTTAGTGGAAACATACTTCCTCTTTCTATATTTCATATGACCCTTCTTGAATAAAAAACTAAAATCTTGAAATTCATTAAGCACGTCAGTTCCAGAAATAAACTGAATTGGATAGTCAGTCTCCATGGTATTGTCAAATCTTTGACGATTATTCAAAAATAGATGGTGCATTGGAATGAATCGTTGATGCACCATAAAATTGAAAATATGATGATATTTTAGTCTTCAGGATCATGTATTATTTATAGAAATATGTCATGATAGTTTTCCCTACGTGATCTATCCAGAAATAATTTCATAAGTAGGAAAACCATTGATCATACACATAAGCATAACACACAACTGAAATATACATTTCAAACATGAATTGTATGTGCACACACCCACATTTCAAAAATTATTAAACTCTTTTATTAAAGGTTGTATGTATAAATAAATATCATTGTCGAGATTAGAATGTATGGATATGTGTATACTAATTAAATTGAATGATTTTTTCATAGAAATCCATGGAGGAAGGTTATAAATGTGTATCAAAACTTTTCATGTGATGCGCGATGTAAGAATCTTCCCAAACAGATTAAAACTATCACATGAAACACCCAATCTCACATTACACATGTCAGTTATGAAATCGGGATATTGAGCATAAAATCTCTACCATGAAAATCCATATTTAGATTGAACTAACTCATCATTATTCTTTATTCTATCAGTATAATTCCATTTCATTTTTATCGATCTTTAATTAAACATGAAAAGATTATAGAGAATTGGGATTAATGGAAAGTGACAAATTACATTATATGGTATATGAAATGGTGTCATATTAGATTTTGGATTTGTAACAACCCCAAATGATACAGGGTTAAATGACTAAATGATATGACTCATGTCAGCAAGGTGCACCTTCCTTTTTGGGAGCCTGTCTGATTAGAACTCCACAGTTAAGCATGCTTGGCCTGAAGTAGTGATCAGGATGGGTGACCTTCTGGGATGTTTCTCAGGGTGTGTGTGAGTGAGGACAAAACACAATGGAAAGGACAAGTGTTGGCCTGTGGGGACTATCATTAGTCAATGACCCATTCAGGCATGTCGGTGGACCCTGGGGTTGGCCCCACATGTCTGCGGAGGCAACTGGTGGTACCTGGTAGGCCAGGACCTGACAGGCTTGTTAAAGCGGGGTGTCTGTACTGTCACCGGGGCCCGGTTGTCCCATTTAAAAAGGAAGGTGCACCTTTTTGACATGAGACATATCATTTAGTCATTGTAACATCCCCAAATGATACAGGGTTAAATGACTAAATAATATGACTCATGTCAACAAGGTGCACCTTCCTTTTCGGGAGCTTGTCTGATTAGAACTCCACAGTTAAGTGTGCTTGGGCTGGAGTAGTGATCATAATGGGTGAACTTCTGGGATGTTTCCCAGTGTGTGTGTGAGTCAGGACAAAACACATTGTAAATTACAAGTGTTGGCCTGTGGGGACTATCATTATTCCGATAACCCGTTCGGGCATGTGGGTGGGACCTAGGGTGTGGCCCACATGTCTGCGGGGCAACTTGTGTGCGGGGCCCAGTTGTTACAGGATTCCAGGATGTACTACATTTTATACAATCATCCCATTCAACAATTTCCACCTAGAATAAGTTCCAATATTTCAGAAAAGCATGATTTGTTTTTTTTTAAATCCATGACCTTCATCTAACTCATATTCCATACAGTGGTATGAAGGAATATCTACATCATCTGGAATAAATTACTTCAAAAGGTAGAAATTTAATCTATGGTGGTATTAGAAATCCCATAAATTATTTTCCTATGAGACAATCAGATTAAAAATTACAGCTTCTTCATTTTAACACATTTCCATTATACTAGAGTTGTGGCAGCATCATTCAATTTTTTCACCCTATAAACACCATTATTTTCATTATATTCATCATGTGTGCTCATGTATAATTCTTCTTAGGTTTATATCTCTTCTTTATCATGACGAGGAATAAATAGAAAATAATCATCTAAGAAATTCTCCAATCCAGTCATCTCATTGGATCATGATCATTTTGAGATTTCATATTTATCCCATTGTGATAGCACACATTATAGTTTTTTTAAAACCATATTTTGTTATATGTTTGATAACTTCTTCAGGGATCAACCAAGGTCTTCCAACACAATTATTACATTATAAGTGTATGTGACCACTATTTGAAGCGTTGTCAAATGAAAAATCTAAAAATCTCTCCAAATTGTTTTGAAAATTTCTTGATATTTGATTAGTTTCATACATCTATCTTCTATAAATTTTGTAAAAAAAATTCATATGTAATTTTATTAAAGAAATTAAATAAGATTTAACTTTATTCAAAAATATATTTAAGGAAATAGAAACTATTCACTTTATATGAAACCATAACTGACACACTAATATATATGAGAATCCTAATGTAAAAGAAAACAAAATACTATATATATATATATAATAATACAATACATATAAAAGCATGATATTGAATTCAATTATATCAATGAGTAATAAGTATACATAATACTATACAAAATTGTGTTTATAATTGATGATTTTATTTATTCTCTTATTTTGTTAACTTTTTAACTAATGTTATACTTATTCATTAAATTTATGTATACAAGATTAATACTTCTTGGTAACCATATTATATTTTATTCAAATTAGTTTTGGTTGGTTTTGTTTATTTATGATTACTTTAGTTCTGGTTGATTTAGTTTGGTTGGGTTTGGTTTTTTTATTTAGATCAAGTTAGTGCATGCCTATTAGGGTTTTATTAAATATTGTTTAAGTCGATTCATTTTGGATCATTACTATAGACTTTATTTTAGTTAGGTTCAATTAAGTTCACTTCTTTTTATATTATTTTAGTTTGATGTAGTTTAGTGTAGTTCAGGTCTTCTCATGTCTACTTGGGTTAGATCTAGTCATTTAAATTCAATTAAGTTGGTTTGGTAAATTATGTTCGGTTATGATATAGATAGGATTTGTAAGTTAGGTTAGTTTTTAGTGTGTAAAGGGTTTATAAACCTCCTATAGATTGTATTTTTATCATAATTGGGGAGGATTTCTGGTGGAAACAACTAGTGATTTTCGAATCTTGGACTGACATTTGTTCTTAATGTTGTCATTTGGGAAACTTATAAAATGTGTCTCAGCGTGGTTGATCACTTAACCTAAAGGAATCAAAATAAATTCCATATATTGGGTCTATATCTCCTAAGGTTCGCACTATTAAAACTATAGGTTTCAAGGACTCAGTGATGGAATTTCATCCCCCGAAAGAAAAGTGTCCTAATGATCCAAAGATCTATGAAATTTTTGATATATTGTTGTGTGACTTGGGTGTCAACCAACAAGCATGACATGTTATATAAGAGGATCATCTAATTCATCCATGGGTCTCTACTTCATTTGTTGAGACTATGATGTTTGTAATCTTGCATAATGGGTAGGATCTCTCCTATGGTTCTAGTTTCAAGGAGGTGATTGATGGGTCTTTAGTTTCCATCCCCTCACTTCTGGTGGCGCCAGACTTGAATGTTTCAGAATATCAGGAGATAGTCTTATTAGGATAAAAGGATGGTCCAGTTCACCCTGTTCATGTCCCTGATCATGTAGGTGTGGCACATGTGGCATGTAAGGGTGC
The DNA here is from genome assembly GCA_963277665.1 of Viscum album. Taxonomy (NCBI): domain Eukaryota; kingdom Viridiplantae; phylum Streptophyta; class Magnoliopsida; order Santalales; family Viscaceae; genus Viscum; species Viscum album. Next base: position 1,370,096,015 of record OY728145.1, read on the forward strand.
TCCTTTAGGCTACAAGAAGACACAAGCTACTGGAAATAGAGCTAATGCAATGTGATTCTTCAAGACAAAAAATAATACAAAAATCCTTGGCCTCATAAAACATTTTTATGGCTTGGTGGTGGAAGGCCTGGTCAAGGAGAAGGAATCAGGCCAGTCTTCCAGTGGAGGATTGAAAGATGCTTATCAGGCTCAGGGTCTTGGGGATTCTCTAGTTTTTCAATCACGATTAATAGGGTAGTATCCCTTGGTTGAATAGGTTCTCACTGAGGGTGATTAAGAAGATAAGTTTTCCTGTCAATTAATAGTGAGGAGGGATCAAGTATTAGAGGTCTTCATAGACCATGGAAGCAGAAGATTTATAAGGGGTAACAAGATATGGGGTGATGCATTGTGATTAATGGGAAGGGATCTAAAGGGAGGAAAGGTTTCTCCCAACTGCCTAAGCCGATGTAAACAAGATCAGCTAGTAAGGCTAAGGAAATGGTATGTGATCCAAGGACTCAAGTCCTGGAAGGAATGTTGGGTTCTGGTATAAGAAGTGTAAAACCTAATGCAAAGTGTGTGGACATTATTAATCAATGGAAGTTCAGCACAACAGGAAACAAATAAGGAGATCCAAAGGATTTTCTTGAGTTAAATTTTGATTATACGAAAGACATGCTTCAAAACGCCATCAAAATAATCTCCCCAAAGTAGGATATGGAAGTAATTATTGAAAGATATGTTAAAAGGGATATCATTAAGTATAAAATGGACTGTATCAGCAAACAATATATGATTTTTTCATTAGGATTCAATGAAAGTAAGATCAACATGGTAGAGTACATCCAGACTTGGGACAAGCTAGAAACCTGCTTTCAAGACTTAATCCGTTAAGACACGAGCATGAAGATTGAAACAATCTAATGAGGCCTATACCTGGTTAGTGATTTTAATAATCTTAGTCTTGTTTTCAATGACTTTGTGATTTTTTTTTGTGTTAACAGACCTTCGTCATGGATTGTACTTTCACGATTTCTCACTTTTTCTACAAAAGCATTTTATAATAAAATTTGTATTTTATGTCAGTGTGTAAGGGGTTTATAGGTTAAATTAATTCATTTTCATGCCTAGTTAGTTTGGTTTGGTACAATTTATTTTTCTTAGGGTTGGATCAATTCATTTCAATTTAGTTTATTTAGTGGGTCATCATAATAAGGATTTAATAGGGAGATCATGTGAAACGTATTGGATATGATAGAAAATCATTGTATAAAGAAATATCTATCGAGGATAATTTTGAGAAAATAGTTGGGACTAAGTCCATATTTATAGAGATCATTGTATGGCATAATTAATATTATTTCCAATCAATGATGACCCTCAATAAAATATATTTTTGTAGTTTAAAGAATTGAAACTATAGTATTAGTGATCAATGAATTCATAGTAGGATCTTATGATGACAACAATCATATAAATAAGGTGCATATGTTAAATATCTTCTACACCATTGAAGATGATATTTTTATAGGGTGTGTTTTTTAAGGAATCCATCTTGTAGAAACCCATTATTTTTTTTATTTGTATTTATCAATTTTTATTATATTGATTGTTAATGAATTTCATGGGACTCATATGGTTTTATATAGGCTTCTATTTGAGTTTGAATTCCTCTATAGATGAGTATTATTATAATATTCTATATCTTATAAAATGTGATAGGATTACCATTTTATGGATATTCATGACTATTATGGCTTATCCAATAATGTGTGTGTGATTTCCATTTTTTATACACTCTAATATTTATTCCTATTCAACAACATTACCTCTTAAAACACTCTACATCATTTTAGGATTGTAAAACAAGCAATAGAATAACCCTTATAGTGAATTTTATAATATATAATGATTATTAAATATTCTAACATGATTTACCCTATTAATATTTATTTTTTTTTTATCAAAAAGGGTTATTTTATGTAAAATTTTAAGAATATAAAATAAATTTTTGTCACTTTTTCAAGTTATATTTAATTTGTAAATATTTAATAAAATATTTATAAATCTAGTGTAGATGAGGTTAAGGTGTATAGTGTCTATAATATTCAGGGAATCGAGACAAAACACCATATTGGTGGATGATGTCCTTAGATCCTAACTATGAATCATCCCCCATTGACACTATATTTTCCATCAATCTTTTCAAAAAACCCCAAAATTTAATAAAATTTATGAAAGATAATATTATAAATATCTAACATTTTTATAGATAAATACATATTAGATATTTATTTAAATAATCATATAGCATGTATATGTCATTAAATACATTGGAAATCATTATATAAAACTCATTACAGTCGATTATATGTGATAGTGTCACCTAGAAACTCACTCCACCATCTAACCCAAAAAACCCATAGAGTACAGTTAATCTATTTACAAAAAATCTAGAAATATACCCCACCCTTAGAATATATAAATTATTTGGAATATGAAAATTTCAAAATCAATAATAATCAAATGAAAACCTGAATAGATGAACGATTGCAGCAGATGGGCAATAAAACTAAACATCATAGATAAAAATCCAAAATAAATCTATGAATAAGATATAACTCATTTAAAAATCACCAATTTTAAGTGGAAGACACCAAATGAATTCAACAAAAGGATTGATCATCGGTTGAAAAAAAGAGGAACGGTCGTCGATTGGGAAGAAGAAGAGCACTTAGGTAGGGCAAAATGTTGATTGAATCTAGAATGGGGAGGGAGGGCTAGCCGCACTGTATTTATGGAAAAATTATCACAATGGTTTTAAAAAATATTTGGATAGCCTTATATAAATAGGAATATCCAAAAAATTATTCTAAAATGATTAGATATGACCCCCTATACTAATAGTTTTATAAAACTGTTGGCATAAGGGCATTGGTATATATAGGATTTCTAGTTGTGATGATTTATTTTGGAGTATTCTTAAATCATAAAAATATTTTTAAATTCTTCATAATGGGTTGTAAAGAAAATTTTAATTAACCAAATAATATTAGATGGGAGTGTCAAACTAGGTTCATAGTTGAATCACACTCACTATGCCCTACAATAACGACCATGATATACTCAACCAACTCTTTTTGTGGTTATAACACCTAGATGCATTTATGTTAAATAAAAATCCATTTTTAGTGTCTAGAAATGGATGTAATTCTAGAAAACCACATAATATCTACCTTAACAAAACTTTAGGATTTTATCTTATACTTACACTTATCCTCAAATTAAATCATATCACTATATTACATTTTACAGAATTCAGTTCCCAAGGTCTCAACTAAAATTTCTATAATATCAATTGTAAAGACACTAAACCTATTAGCCCTGAGTTTGTGGTAACTCTATTACATTGGAATTGTATATAGGAAATCACATAATAAATGATTTAATATTTTTGTAGTCTTGGTAAACTGGATATTTTCTTCAATCAAAAATTAAAATTTAAGGGCATAAATTAAGAAAAAAAAATTTGATAACACCATTATTTCCTTAGAAATTCCTTAGATATAAATTATAATACACTTTCGAGTATCCTAATGAAATGAAACATAATAAAGGGGTTATTTTAGATTCTCAATAAGGGTATGGATATATCCGAAGCTAATAAGGCATGAATAATTTCAAAAGAATAAATAATGAACAAATAATTCTATATAAATAATCACATAATATATAAAATTATCCATGTATATCATAACTATTAAAATAATCACACAAAAAAATAATTGATTTCATATTGATGGAATGTGTAATGATGAATATCTGAAACATACTGTCGAGGCCACATGCCAAGAAAAATTACATATATGGGTAATACTTTATCCAAATACCCAATATAGTTTATATCGTGAGACCTAACAATGCATCAAGGGAATATGTAATTATAGGCCCTACCCTTCACTTAATTAGTCCAATTAATTTATCATTTGAATAATTAATAAAACATAATCAACATGCATTAAAAAATCAATAATTATTCATATTGGAAGAATGATCATACATAATATTAATAATTTACCCAATAAAACTGATCATAAACCATCCAAAGAAATAAGGTGGATGGTATCATTAGAGTATATCCTTAGTATAATATTCGATAAAGGATGTTGAAATAGATGAAAATAACTTAACAGGATCACTGGAAAATGTATTCAAGAAAATACCCTTTTCTCTTTGAAATAACTTATTTAATGTATAAATTACATCCCAAATATTAAGGAAAAAATTTTATTTGATAATAAAATAATAAAATTTTAATGGAATCATAAAATTAATGAATTCTTATGATTTTAGGTAAATTTATACATGATTTATAAAATTAGAAAACATTCCTTTCACACTATTGTAAAAAGGTCAAAAGGTACCTCATTCAAAAAACGACAAGACACCCCCTTTTAAACAATTTTTTTAAAAATTTAATTTTCTTTAAATTTTTTTTTAATAAATCACTAGAAAATTCTAAAACTATTCCATTATAATTTTTAAATAAATATAAATAGAGAAGATAAATATTCAAGGCTGAGTAGAAAAAAAAGACCAGTTTTCCTTAAAAACATTATTTCGGTATCTTGAGTACCTAAAGGGAGAAAATTGGAAGGAAAAAATTTAAATTTATACAAATAACCAGATTAAAGTAATATATTTTTGTTTTAAGATTGAAATATCAAATAATTACCCAAGTGTAGACTTAAACATAAACAATCCCCAATGATAATGAGATTGTGAAATAAACCCTTACCTCCTGTTCAACTTCCATCATTTGTGTCTGAACCTCCTATATAATAAATATAGATATATTATACAATTATTAAAAAACATTAACATATATATCATACCTTATATCATTTACTTATAGTACCTTATCACCCATTTATTAACAATTTTTTTTTAAAATCACTATTCTAGGTAGTAGATGCTTCATTTTTCATATATGTTTTGGTTTGGTTGTTTTGATCCTTATGATTTTATCATGGTTAAATCACTTAAATAATTTTAATAATTATATAAATATTATTTATATTAATTATAAACATATTTATATTCATCGATAAAAGTTGAGATAAAAAAAATGAATAACACAATTCATGGCGACGGTTGGTCGTACATATGGATAAACTCTATTTCCATTTTTTCAATAGATAGAACAAAATAAAGATAAATAAAAATTCACCATTAAAAAACAATTTATATAATATATTTCATATAAATTCATTAAATATATCCCTATTACCATACATTCCAAAATAAAATGAAAAATGTATCACATCGCTTCATAGAGGCGGTAATCCACACACACAGACAAGTAACATTATTATTTTCCAAAGGATTTGAATGTAAGAAGGTATAAGTGTTATTATATTTATAAAAGTATAATTATTCAATAATTATCATATATATAAATTCAATCCATAATTAAATCCATCCATGTGAGGTGGTGATGGATAACTAATTTCAATGATTCGTGAGGTGGTAGTCTCTTGTACACATGATCGACAGTTTTGTTTCCCATTTGATGAAAGAATAGATAGATATAGGTTATTGAATTAACATAATAAAATATTATTATATTCAAGGTAATTTTTTTATATTTTATTATGTTTAAATATTATTTTATGGAGGTATAATAATAAATAAAATGAAAACGTATGGTTAAGAACAGTACCACTTTTTCAGAGGCCTTCTTTAGGTTTATACCTAAAGCCATCGCTAGATAGTTTTTTGATAAAAAGGGACTATATTTATTGGGTATGAATTCAAGGAAGGTATTTTTGTAGGTATTTTCTGATACAAAAGGTTATTTAAGTGTGTAGAGGATATGGGAGGGGTGCCATTTTCTAATTGAGGAAAGTGATACACTTGTCATTTTTCAAAGCATTCAAATAATGTCATGTCGCTTTCTTAGAAAAAATGATCCAAAAAGGATCCTTAATAAAACTAATATGATATAAGGTTGGAATATGTCAATAAAATAGAAACTAGATAATTTTTTAGTTTACATTAATCCTTATCTCTTTAGTTTATCCTCCGGTAAACATATTTTAACCTTAAATGTGATAACACATTTTTTTACAGTTTTTAAAATTAATTATACCAAAAATGTAATTTTACATTATTAAATAATATTAATTATAATTATTTAATATATTTAATATATTTTATCAAATTAAATTAATATGATTTTTGTAATTTGATTTAAAATTAATCCTGCAAATGCGTCGAAAAATGGTTTTCCAAAGAAAACATTTCCTTAAGTATAAAAAGTTGTTGTATCAGAATTGCACCTAAAACTAATTATAGTGATCTAAATTGAATTAATAATAACATAGTTGAACTAATTTTATTTTTAAACCTATTTAAAATAATATGGACCATTTCAAATACTTTAAACAAAAATATATTTTTTAATAAAAATCTATATTTTTAACTATTCATTGAAAAATTAATCTTTTCAGAAAATTCATTAAAATTAACTCTAAAATAATTTTGAAATTATTATTTAAAAAATTAATTTAATTATTTCAAATATATTTTCTAATAGTGGAAAAAAATTATATTATTTTCATTCAAAAATCAATAAAAACTATTTTTAGGAAAAATCATATTTTTGAAATATATAAAGACTTTACAAAAACAAATATTTACTTTGTCTAAAATGTTTAAACATTTTTTAAATTATTTATTACTATTTATAAAACTAATTTAATACATATTTTATGATGATATTATATATTTTAGTTCATTTAGACCTGGGGTTTCATGCCATAAAATCTATCAAAGAGATTAAATTTATTTTAAAAGAAATATATTATAAAATCTTCGGGTGTTAAAATTTATAGGGAATATGGATATGTAGGAAGATATGGTATAGAAATATATTTTATAAGAATCTATATCCTTGAAAATTCATCCTACATATCCGAATTATAATAGGATTCAGAGTCCTTACAGTGCATAATATGGGAGAAGATGACGAATATAGATTTAGGAGGTTTAAGTGGATGACATATTTTGGAGGTTTAAGAGGAATCCATATGGAATAGGGTCCCATATTTTCTTCATGGTAATTGGGTGATTTCATTAAGATCACAGGGTCATGTGATCTCATAAAGGGCCTGGGGTCATGCAATCACACAAAGGAGTTGGGGTCATGTGATCACGTAAAGGAAAGGGGTTCATGCGATCATGTAAATGCAAGTGGATTTATGGGATCACATAACTAATGTTGGATTTTTTTTATTATGTGACATGGTTTAATCACAAAGCATTAATCACATGATCAACAATTTGTTAATTTTTTTTTGTGATTTTCCTATAGTCAACCTGTTGTTAGCTTCCAATCATTGAAATTACTCAGTGAATTTTTAAATTGAAAACATTGAAATCTAAAAACTCTCTATAATTATACATTTAATACATGGGTGACTATATCTATCAATTTTATCTTATATATTTTGTCATAGGTAGTTTTTATAGGAACTTACACCCTATATCTATAGCACATTGTAAGGTAGAAGTGCTAAACAAAAAAGTTTGAGGTGGTGGAAGAAGTTTATGTATGTCAGCATGAGCTCAGGTGCTTCATGTGACTAAGGAAATATGCATATTAGGTAGCCACATATCAATTGGGTTTGACATGATAAAGAGTAACTTGAGAATATACCATCATGGAAAACATTTCCGTTAACAATTATCTCATGAATCATTTGGGGTTAGGAGATCACACAATGAAGAGTGAACCTAAAAGAATCCCATCATAGAAATCCTATCTTGAATTGGGCCACAAGAAGATGATGGAGTTTCATAATCACATATCTCTAAGGAGAATGACATGGTAGGGAGTTGTTGTGATAAAGATATCTCATAGACACCATATCCTTTCCACAGGTCTAATGAAGACACTAGGGTCTAGTGATTATGTAAATATGAGTGCATCACGTGATGCTTTATTAGTTATGAGATCATGTAACCTGATATCATGACCCTCAAGGTGTCATGTGATTTAGGAATAAAGTGTGTTTTCTATAAAATTAATTTCTATTAAAAGGGTTCTTATACTTTGGGTATTTTAACCACTTATTTCTAAAAATGTTCATTTGGAGGGAATTAATAAATCCACCCTTAGAAATGAAGTTTGGGAGAAGAGGGGAGGACTGATTTATGAGGAAATAGATTCCCACTAAATGTAAAAGTTATCTGATTTTCAGTTTTCACCTTAGTGATTCACATGATTTGAGTTTCATGAACGATTCACATGACCCTATTTCACAATGCTTTTAAGGTGAATTAATCCTATAACACTATCACATAAAAAACAGTAATATTTATCTTGAAAATTGGGATCATGTATCCTAGGAATGTTCATCTAATCATGTTATTGCCCTATTTTCATGTGATCACATTCTTCTCTTAGAGTTATGTAACTGCATGACCCTGTTATGGTCACATGATCACATGAATTCAAAAAATTCATGTGATTTACATGAACTATAAATCTTGAGGCACCCCAGTATTTTATTCAAGTATTTATTAAGTTTAAATCCCTCCTTACTCATGATTAAGCTAAATATTCCCCTTTTATTCTATATATCACTTCAATAAATGAAGATGGAGAGGATATGGATCACTAGAGTTCCATTAATAATAGTGAGAAAGATGATTAGTGTGAGGTTATTTAGTTTACCAATTACCATATTATGACCCTAATGGGGAAAAATATTCTAGACTACCCATTATCTGGATGGGTTCCCTTATATGGATTTGGACTTCATAATAATAATCTAATCCTTCCACATCATGCAGGTATTGTACACCATAACCTAGATCATCCAGACTCAGAACACATTCAAAGATAATATTTTGTTGTTGGTTCACCTCATCCATGAGGAGGATCACTCTATTGGAAATGTTATGTGGTATCTTTCAAAGGGGCCTGGTATGAGTGTAAGATTGATAACCATATCTACTGGTTGGTAATGTAGAAGTTTTTACTAGATTATAAATTTATGTGGTAATCCAGCAAGGATCTTTGATCATGCGGTAGTTCTAAGATGGATTGGTTAGGTCACTTATGGTTATAGAATACCATCATATAGTTTTACATTGGGGTTAATAAAATAGTTAAATATGAGGTCTTTTGGGTTTTACAAACCCTTTCTTAATGAAATAAATTTATTATGGTAGACCATGTCCATCAATGAACGCTGGACACCAGCACATTTGACTGGATGCATAAAAGTTTGGTATTAGTGTTTGGGATGACAAGAATATCATTGGTATTCTAATATTGAGGGACACATGTGATGAATCACCCAATCCTCAGAGGATGATTTTGAATAGTCTCCACCCATCACGAAGGAGCTTATCAAATTAAACAATGTGTCACTTGAGAAGGACCTGTGTTTGAGGGAAATAATCTAATTTAATAAGTGGACTATGTTATTCCTCAAGAAGACCCAAAATGAACATATTGTTAAAAATCCTACAGTTTTTTCACTCTATAAATCCCATGGGGTAGAGGGTTCTTACTAGATAATAGTTGAATACGGAATGTTCAATAACTAGTGATGGATAGTTATCTCCGAAGCCCATAGCCTCATCCAGCTGGATGTAATCTTGATGATATACCTCAGTGGGAAGCTATTCCTTGTTCGATACAAGGGTGGAGTAGTGGTTTCCACCATCATGATGGTAGTAGAGATGGAAAGTGGTACGTATATTGGATTTTCCATTCCTATGATGGCCAAGTTTTATCCTTAGTTTCACCAAATTTATATGGTAAAGGACCCATTATGGATTTCAATCCCTAAAGTGTTGTGGGGTTAGATAGGAGAAAACATGGGTGTCTATGAATTAAAAACACCCAGATAATTACCAGGGGTGATTTAGTACAATACTTAAAATAATTAGTTGGTCCAAGACTACTATAATAAAGAGTTATGAGATAAAAAATATTCTAAACTGGTAAAATAATTTCATATTCATGACCTACAGAGAACCCACCTACACTATCATCGATAATGAAAAGGGTGAACTTGAAGATCAAAATTTATTGAGAGCAGTTCAAGAGGGTACCTTGTACACTCAAATAAATGGAAAATTTCTTATGAGTGGTATTCACCTTAATGATATAGGTAGTAGTTCATATGTATCTAGATAAATTGCCCTGATCTTCCACACATTTTCTTAGAGTGGCACTCGATGGTAGATTTCTAGTTCTGTATGACGCTTTCCACGTAAGAGACCCAAATTTAGGTGAGTTTTCATCCAATTGGTGTGGGTTTCTACCACTTAAATTCCTATAATAACATCAATATCTAGTCCTATTTGAATAGACAATTAAATATACTGGTGAAAAATTCCATAGAGATTACAATAGTGGTTGGAGATGAGGCTACGAGGGCTCCATCAACAACAACAAACCAAAGCATTGTAAAAATCTAGATTCTGGTATACCAGTTGATCTATAGATTCCCCATAAGTAAACTAGGTGCTTCGAACCAACAAATTTATCAAGTAGGGAATTGAAGGACGTGAAAATAATGGGTGGGGAACTCAAGAGAAATGTTTTGGTTGGTGGTTATCTTACTCCAGATGTGGCGTAATTTCCAATTTCTTGCTAATAATCGGATTATTGGAGGAGAAAAAAATTAGTCACTAAGACTTAAAGGGTTTTGTTTTAGGTGGTGAATGAGATGGAGGGATTTTGTAATGTAAGAACTCCCAAATGAATATCCTATGAGAGACATTATACCTAGGATGAGACACTTATTTAAGACCTAAACATGGTGACAAATTATGCCAAAGGATAGGTTCATTACATGCATAAGGTGTTGAGAATGATAATACATAGTACACTAGTAGCTAGTGAAGATAAGGGAGAATAGTGTAGTAGCATCGAATAGGTGAAATAAATTTTATTATTATTCAAATATACTACAATAATTATTGAAACTATACTTGTATGTCCCTTGGAAATTTTAGGAGGTTGGGGAAATTCAATCACCTCTTTCTTTCTTTATATATTATCCTATGGGGAATGGTGGTTGAGGTTGGCTTTAATGATGAATAGGGACCTAGTGATTAGGGATCCCTTAGTTAAATGATGCTCATTGGAATGGTCAATACTGATCCAAAATCAATACCTCACTTACCTATACTACCACCACCTCCAACACCTCAATATCTCATTCCATATAAAGGTATTTCCTCAAATAAGACTAATAATAGGAAATGGGTAATGTTGTCAATGGAGTAACCTCAATCAGAGTTAATAATAAAGGTTTATATTTAGAGGCGTCGTTCATTAAATTTTTCCAATAGATTTTCCTAACCTGGTTAATTGTAAAAATTCTCATCAGGCCCTTTAAAGGAAACATATGTTTGCAGTTGAAGTAGATAAACCTTCTATCCATAAAAGGGAACCACGGGATTTAGACAAGGTCCATGGTTAGATTAAATGGACATGTTCCAAATAGGTTCTAAACCACTGTTTGATGGGGGTGCACTGGACCTCATGCCCTTTGTTTTGGAATGGGTGAGTTCACTCTTGGAGTCTTATGATGTAGGAGTATATTCTTCTAATGATTTTTCAAGTATATAAAAATCATTTGGTTATGGTAGGTATTTCTTATATAGCTGAGTATACAATCGGGTTCGTATTATAACTTTTGACCTCTTTTTGTTCATATATCCCTTTAGGGTGATGTTCTCAAGATTATTAATGATCATACTTAATTAGTGGAAGGGAAATAATTTGTAGCTCATAATTACACACAACATGAATATATTTCTATCTACCCTAAATTATTGTTTGAGGAGACATAAGTAGTAACTGGTGTAGCAGATAGAGGTATATTCTCAATGGTTAACATGGTTTTTGATTATTTGAAAATAGTATTTATGTCCATATACTAATATTATTAATGTTATTTAATTATAATAGCTTTATTTCAAGCCTCAGAGATCGCAGAAAATTATACTTATTGATATCACCCACCAATAATAATTAATATATAAGTCTCTCTTACATCAAGACTTCAAAGGGATGTGAGTATGGGTATCTCTCTTAGTGAATTGGCCTTAATATACACCTCTGTTTATAGGTAGGTCTTTAGATAAGGCTCTCAATACACAAAATTTTAACAACAACTCAGGAGAAAAGTGTGGGGAGATATTCATATCTTGATCTTGAAGGGGCCCTTAGAAGAGCTCAGGGACTGATTGTCCCCCTCCAATATAGTTTCAAAATCCTTGTATTTGGTGGGTTTAACTATCGAGCACTCTATGCTAGGGTGGTGGAGGTGGAAACCACTAGGTAGAATAAGAGTGACCTTAAATTGATAGTATCAATAATTCATGCCTCATCTTTTATCATACAAAATCAATATGAGTTCCTGAATGAATCCTCACAACATGAAATTGAAATAGCGAATCACCAATGTTTGATTTAATGCTGGGAGAGAGAAAATTAACAGGCCTTAACAAGAGTCGTACCACCTGTTTTACATGCTGAATGCTATGTAAAAGTTGGTGAAAAAACATAAAAATAATATTGATGATGTAAAAGGTCAAAAATTGATGTTTTTTTCTATATTAGACTATGAAAAACTATAGAGGCATAAAATTCATTGTTATATCAATTTAAATAATCCCTAACTAATTTGGTGTATGATATGGTGGAGATCAAAGATTCTTTTGATCACATGATATCATAGTATTTTATTTTTTGGTGCTCCCTTTTTTGTGAGATCATAGAAGAGACTCTAAGATGTGGATGTCACACCCTCCGTATGAATTATCAAAAAATAGAATCTTTTGAATTCCATGTGTTTTTATCAAGCACCTTTGTTTATTATTAATGACATATTAACAACCTAATATCTAGTATGTATATGTTAAGATTTTATAAAATGTTATGTTAACCCAAATAAAAAGTCAAACACTCAATCAATAATTAATTCTTCCCAGCCATGGATCACATATGAATATCTGTATAAAGCACCATTGTTGACACAATAGAGTTGGTCTATTCAGAATAATGATGAATTTTTTAGTTCAAATGGGCGAATTGGTAAAGCATATCATGGAAAAGGAGTGCTCTAAAAAATTTATAGTGAAAGGGACTTGCAAGCATAGATTGGATATTGTTGGGATCATTATATAGTTGTCCTCAAGAGCTTGATGTATCTTTATTGTATCACCCTTAATTTTTCGTAAGATTCACATAAGGATGGTCTAGTGGGAAGGGATATATCTTTTTCTTACTCTACTATTTGTGTTTTTTGACCTAATGAGGTTAACGCCTTTTTGGGTTATTGAATGCTCAATTTTTCCTAAATAATGTATGGCACATTTCTAGCAAATAGAGAGTCAACTTTTCCTTGACCGCCCTTTATATGTTTTTATTTTGAAGAGTAATTTGTCGTTTCCCTTAGGAATTTTATGTTCATGCCAGTCTATCCAATGATTTTTTGATTTTCATGAATAACTTTTACCAAAAAATGAAAATTGATAGTGTTTTACAACTTTTACCACATGTTTCTATAGATTAAGGTAATATATCTTTTACTGTGTTCTTAAGAACAAAGCACTATGTCTTGAATGATGAACTCATGTAAAAGTTAAATCATATCATGAAGAGCTCAAATTGGGGTGATAATATGAGAGATATATACCAAGGAAGATCAAAAATTACACTACGAAGATGATTTCCTCTGTAATTTTATCAGGGAACATATAAATAAAATTAACTTTTTCTAAGGTGGAAATGACTTCATTGAAAAGATAGACTAAAGTCCAATATTCTGGAGCCAACTTAGAGTGTGCAGAAATAATCAAGAAGAGAGTCTCTTGAAGCTAGGTAAACTCCTTACTGATGTATTTGAAATATTTATAGGGATTAAATAACTCAAGGTTTGATGTGGTTTATGGGAAATGAGTATTCAAGAAAAGTTCTAGCACCATGGAGATATTTTATATGGAACGGGATGAGAAAAAACCTCATGAATGGAGGTCCAATTTCTAGTATAGTCTACCTACAAAGGGGGAATTTAGTTTATAGTAATCAATCATATACCCTGTATCATGTTGTTTGTTTTCATGTGATGAGTAAAATTAAATGGTTTAATAATGAGGTATCACATCCTTTCCCTGCGAATGAGTATGATATATAGTGTCACAATGTCATTGATATTGAATATTCTTGAATAATTGGATTATGGGTTTTGTAAATAAAATCTGAAGGAGTTTGAATTGATGATGAATAAATGGGATATAAATTATTGGGATGATCATGAAACACACTAGGTTGATGATTTCCACTGTGATATATTTGGGGGACATAGTGATTAGAGGACCTTTTTGTAAGAAGAAAATGTCTATAGTGGATAGGCTAAACTGAGGGCTTTTATATAGGATCCATCATTTGGATTACTTGAAAATTCAAGAGAATTCCATGAATCTGGATATGATCCTTATCTATTTTCATGAAAGTTTATTAAATAATCAAACACTTGGAAATTTAGGCATTTTATTTAGAAAAGGCTACTCAGGGAGGGTTCTAACACACTAAAAGTTACATCACTATATAATGAACACATTATCAATTTGAAGTGATGTGATAAATAATTTATCTAACATTTTCCAAGATCATAAGGGTCCAACAAGCATAGATCAACTTTTTTAGGGACATAGGATTTTATCTACATGGTTTACACCCTTTTATTTATGTTTTAATGTTTTCATAAGCTCTGGAAGAGTGAAGCCTAAACATTTGAGACTGAAATTTTTCTCATAGCACCCATATGGGTTTTCTAATTTGAAAATTTGAATATCTCGTTTAGTAGTAGTTTATGGTCTTCATATTTGGACCATACATGGATAATGTTTAAGGTTTTCTAGCTTTGACCAAGGTTCACACAGTTTATGTTCATGATATTTGACGATAAAAAGTGAGAAGTGTAACACAACAACAAAATTAGGATTCCCGGTAAGGAGAATACTCTAACAATATTTAAAATGGGGGATGAGGATACTGTAAATTATAGATCAAGTTTATCAGATAATCATAATTGGTATGGGATATACATGTTGTTGATGATCTCGAATCACACTTGGGTGGTGATTTCAGATGCAATGTTGTTGGGGAACAGAGAGATTATAAGACCCTTTTTACAAGGAAGAAATTAATTTGATTGAAATTACATAATATGGGTGTATATATAGGATCCCAAATAAGTTTACATGCAAATTTCGGAAAAATAATCCCTTTATTCCGAATACACTCCTTCCTGATAGCCATGAAAGATTTGTGGAAACCCAAGAGAGTCAAGACACTAAGTTTTATTTATGGACGAAGGTGTCCAAGAATGGTGGGGGATGTATCTCAAACCATGGTTAAAATGGTTAGGATATTGGGTTCCTTTGATAAGGATTAATATGGATAATGGTTTGTGTAGTTTTATTTCAAGATATAAGGACTCAACTTTTAATGCAGTTTAGAGTCATGCAACATGAACTCATGTGTTCTATAGTTAATGTTCATGCAGTGAGGACCTTACTCTATGTAGTTTAATTTCATATTTCTTGGACATAAGTCCTAATTTTTGATATTATGTGTCTAGGAATTTGTGAATGTGGTGGGAATTTACACTGTTGTATGAGGTTATGGATAAACAACTATACACTGGGGCTATTACAAAGATTTGAATCATATACAAATAAAGAGGGTCACTAGGACTTGTACATTCCATATTAGTTTAATGTTTTATAAGATGGACCACATGGATTTATCCAACCTTTGGTTTTGTTTCTTCTAGTTATGTCGAATAGAGTGATATTTCAAGAATTCCTAGCTCACATGAGTCATGTTTGGTGAGAGAAACAATAGGTGATCAGAGAATAACCCATATTGTGCTTCCTAGGGGTATATGAAAAATAAGGGACTAGTGATATAGGGAACACCTTATCTTAATATGAGTTCATAAATAGAAAAAACTTATAGCCATAGGTCTATAATGGAGGGAACCCATGATGAAGAATCTTGTGCAGATCTAGCACATATATAGGAGGGTAGCCTTTTACAGTTTATGGATTTGTATGGATTTTATTTTCATGTGAGGTAAAATAAACTCATATTAGTAATGATAATTGATGAAACCCATTATTAATTAAATATGATTTGACGAGGCATCAAGATGTGTTGGAGGAATTTTCAATATCTATGGCTGGACCCATCTAGGTGTCACTACATATCCTATAAGGAAATGAATCAATCCACATGCATCTCCTATATATAATTGATTATCTATGTTATGATCTTACATAGGGTTCTTGTAATTTTAAGCATAGTTTCATGAATAAATAATAGATGAAAACTCCCACATATATCAGGCTTGTATACATTATTATAGTGATATTCTAAACATGAAAGTGTCATTGGTAGAGCCATAATGTTAAGGTGTCAAGATGTATTATTTTGAAATTGTGGTTGGACATAGGACATAGAGTCTTGGATTCACTCTATATCTCATTATAATAGGTATAAAGCCTCAAATAGTTCTTATATGGATCCCTATATAGACCAAAACATATATTAAGAGAAGTTCAATTTATTGGGTAATTGTGGCTGGTCCCATGATAAGAAATATAGGAATCACTACATATTCTATTGAGATAGAAATAAAGACACATGTAGTTCTTAAGTATGATTTATATATAAATAAAGCTCATGAATAGAAGATATTTCTTTCCACATAGGTTCCTAGATGAAGAACTCTACAATGAAATTTTCTATAGAGATATAACTCATATATATAATGGGTCATTTTATTAATCCATACACAATTTTTTGTGAGTCTCATCTACACTAACCTGTCTTACATGTAGGGAAAGATAATTGAGACTCTCCTTAGTATAGTTCCATCAAAGAAATAAGTTATTACTATAAAGACTTAAAACTAAGGAAAAAGGGCATATTTGTTCAAAAAAATTGGCTGAACCAAAGGGAGTAGGTTTAGGAATCACTAAATATAATGTAATGATAGAAACAGAGCCACATATATTTCTTGAAGAGAATATCCCCTGTATTGATTTGGCTCGTGTACAAGGGGAAGGAAAAAAGAGGTTTCGCCTTACCATATGTCCACTTAATAAGATGAGGGATGCTGACATACAATGATTAAATGAGACATTATCATACTTTGTTTTTCTAATGATGATATATTTGTTTGTACATGAGATAAGAGATATATGCATCACCATGTATCATATAATAGAATGAATAAAGCCATGTGAGTTTTTATAAAATTTCCCCTACACAGAATCAGATTACACATAAGGATAAGAAGTGGCATAGGGGGAGGGGTATTGTTTTATTTAAAATTTGAGATTGGGATTAAGAAAAATGATATAGTAATCACAATGTATATTTTGAAAATAATAATCAAGCCACATGAAGTTATTGAAGAGAAGTTTCTTTCATAGATCTCACTTGTATGCATGGGGAGGTAATATTTTTTAGAGATTACAACTAAGCCATGTATAGGGGATTCATGGATCACTATGTAACATGTATTGATAGTAATCAAGAAACACATAATTCTTTTTGAAAAACTACCATAAATAGGTCAGGATCATGTACAAGAGGGCGCATTAATTCTCTATGAAATAGGTGGGTTGTGTGTTAAAGTCATTTTCATGAATTGATCTCTCATATAGTACTGAAAGAGTCTTTAGATAATGTGCCAATCTGAGTATTTTAAAGTTTTGTGAGATTGAATTTCACCTCATAGTTTAGCATCATGTAGTAGGGATACAAATCAATCATTTTAACATCATATGGTAAGGCAGTATGTTTTATGAGGTTTAATGTCTTTCTAATAGGACTTAGATACTTTGTATTTTATAGTATTTCTACTAGTACATACATTTTGTGTAATATAGAGTCTTACATTATATATATATATTCTAAAATGGAAATTACACAAAGTATTTCATGAAAAAAAATTCATTGGCAGGAGGTGTGATACATTCCACTCCCATTATAGTAAAAGATTAGGCTCCATTTTAATAGAATTTATAAACGATGTAAGTTCCTTCCAACCATGGTTCAAACATTGGAGGGTTCTTCCTTATTATAATCAGGGTTTCTAAAACCAATACCAAATCTATTTTAAGTAATACACAAAGGCATCCTTATTGAATGGCCATGCAATTTTATTCCGATGAAATTTTAGATTGTGTAATTTATGAAACCTCTTCTCATCAAGTCATTCTAACACATCAAGTGACTTTTATGATTGTTCATATTACGATAATTGAACCTAGATAGTGATTCAACGTGAATATGATGATAATTTAATGGGAATCACTTCTACTACTCCATAGAAAAGAGTATATGGGGTCGATTGTGTGGCAGTACTGGTCATGGTAAGATAGGGACATAAGTAAAGTAAGAGTTTTTCTATCCAAGATTTATTATCTTTATCCACAATTTTCTAGAGTATATTTTATAGTGTATTATTAAAAGCCTATGTTTTCCTATTTTTTACTACATTACAGTGAGAAAAATTATTGAAATTGAGGTTTTATTCCAAATGAAAACATTTCAATTAAAAATAATTGATATTAGTGACATTGATCATCAATATGGAATGAGGGATACTAAATCTAGTAATGATGTGGGACTTCATGAAGTGCATGATGTTATTCATCATGACTTCTTTGAGGGTTAAAACGTTGAACCATTTGAAAAATTAGTTATCCCACCTATGATGAGGCAGGAAAACCACTTCACTGAAAACTATTGGCAAGAACACCATGGCTTGACTCCTCATAATTATGATTCTTTCGGATTGAAGATATTCTAACAAAATCCTAAGTAATATAAAATTTTCCTAAGTCTTTTCCATCACTCAGGTTCCTTTTTTATACAAGCACTAAATTCACAGACTCATCAAAGTATGATGAAATATGGTCACCAGAACTATAATCCTATACAGCATGACTTACTCCAATAATTTCTCCCTATCCAACACAAAACCCTACTAGAATATGGGAAAGAAATTTTAAATCAAAAAAAAATTATCATAATCCATGAGAGAAAAATATCCCATTGTTAGATGCATGAATTCTATGACTGTTTCCTCTCTCAGGGTATATGAAAACTATGGGTCAAATAAATGGGTCTCAAATTACTTCCTTGTCAACCCTACATACTAGATTTCATAGACTAGAACATCCCACCGTCACTTCAACAATCCCTGAGCATATAAATAGTCAATTTCACCCTCCCATCCTAAGGTATATTAGTACGACAAAAAAATAATCATAACAGACTCTATCCAATACGCAACTACAAGGAGACATCCCTCCCCCGTAAAAATATATAGATTTTATAGATAGAACAACCTAGTCATATCATAAATCATTACTACAGGTCAAGTAGTATCTCTCCACATAGCATCCACCAATCTAAAAAATATTTCTCAGAGTTGAGTTTATATCACTTACCCTGGTACCATAGAAGGCCATGGACAAACTACCATGGGGGTTTTCTCATCACTACTATCCTGGGGCTCATTGGGTATTCATTGTGGGGGAATTTTTCTATAAACATATGCCATATAGAACATCATAATAACAGTTCATGATATCATAGTTTAAGGAAAAGTGATAGATTTCATCTGACCCACTATTTTCTATGGATTTCTTCATAGGAACATTATAACTCGGGCACTCTCACTTTCCCCCACCACCCATACACTGGGTCACTTTATCACAAAGTTTCACTCTGTACACATAGGATCCAAATTATGAAAAATACCATTATATATTTACCATAATTTCATAATAAGAACTTAGCAAGATAAAATATTAATTACACCTTAATAAGGAAAAATTTTAGTTGTTAAAAATTTCATTTTATTCACCTGATGCTATATAATAACTTAAACAAGTGATCATAAAATAAAATTTTAATAAACCAACAATATTAGCTAAAAGAAACTTCTAAATAAATCATGTAGATAACTTGTAAATCCAAAAAACCTGCTATGATGCATTATCACACACCATATTTATATTCATTCCAAAAGACCAAAATATCATAAATCATAAAATTCAAAATCAAGTAAATAACTCATGGTGAAATAAGAGAACTATAAAAGTGAAAAATATTAAAATCAATCCCATACCAGGTAACTTAGACTTTCCATGTACAAGAGTTAGATAATCCCAAGAACAAGTTACAAAATAAGTTTTGATACACCCTTTCTCCAGCCTAACGTATCCAATAAAATATAAAAAATACAGATATAAGATTCCACTTTATAATGTCCCATGGATCTTGGACACTAAATGGTGCCAGAATGGGGTATTCTACAGGACCATAGGTGTTCCTTCCCATACTCTAGAGTCTATGGACTAACATCAATGGTCTATTATGGTACAATGTGAATACTATACCTTAATATTAGATTAAAATATCATAAGAAATAACACCAATCATATATAACCATCTAGATATGTAAGTAAAATAAATAAACATACAAGTTACAATTATTAAGTATAACTAAAACAATATCAAGGTATAGCATATATGTTAGGAAAACAATAACCAAAATAAAAACCCACAAATATCCTAAAGAAAAAAATTAAATACAGAAGACTCTAAATAAAGGTCTTGGACACCAAAGTGTTATTCCTAAATAGGATCAAAACCATTGGGGGAGGGTGGAATCAATGGTCCCTTTTTCATTTATAATAATGTTTCCTAACATCTTTAGTAAACCTTATTAACCTATGAAACTTGTTAATGTTACAATACACTAAAATAAAACTTTTAATCCCCACATTTCTTATGTAAAAAATATAAAGATAAGGTAGTACATGATATTTACAAGGTTTGTTACAATGTCTCACTTCTTCTCATGCTGGATAGTCCCACAAATATGGATTCTTTCAATATATTCATTCTAGAAGACCAAGAAACAAGTTGAGAACAATTCTACAATCCCAGTAACAAATTTCTTTCTATAGTTTCTTATAACCCCAACTATATTTTTTAGTATCCACTTTCCCTCAGATGTTTATACACTCCAAGAAAAAAATCAATCCCTTTCAGCAACAGGTAAGTATATACAATTAGAAGATTCATTTTCCTTCTTATTTTCTGATCCAATTCAGAAAGTATTCACATCCTCCAAAATTAAGCCAAGTAAAACTTGACCTATGTACAATAATAAAGAACTTGAAAAATTATATAAGTAACTTTTTGTCCTTGAAGCTTTATCAAGAAATTATTTTCAAAAATTTACTTAGAAAAAGTTTGTCTGATCTGCCTCATTCCGATAACCTCTATTCGATGGTCTCTATCCAATTAGCCTCAGTCTGATTAACCTTATTCAATTACTTATTCAATTGAGTAGGTACTCAATCAGAAGATCACAATTCCTCTGTCCGATGGAACTTTGTCTGATGATCCTTACTCTGATGGATGTCACTCTGATGGGCTCACTCCTATGGACTTCCTGTGATGAAATGTCACCCATTGGATCATGCTCTGATGATCATATTGAACCTCAATCTGATAATAGTCATCTGTTTCAACCTGAAAAAAAAGTCTAGTCAGGAACTCAATACATATTCCACAATTTCCGTATCTCTAGCTCACATGAAAAGTGCATGTTGATGAAGTGAAAATGTATTGTGCTCTCCTTTTGTAGGCATTCCATAATGGAAAAGGTAGGAAAGAAAATTCCATTACCGCTCAATGAAATTCACAATTCATGGATTTATCACTCATTTATTTTTTCATATATGACTTATTAAGACTTATCAATACTCTTGGGAGCTCCTTGAATCTTCTCGAATCATCTCAAAACATCATAATTATTATATTTTAAAAACATTTCCAAAAACAATTCATTATTATGACTCTTCACGTTATTGACACCCAAAATATTTCGTTAGATGATTCTGCTACCATCACTGTCCCTACCAAAGGCAAGAAATTGCATACCTCAAGCCCCAACATGTCAAAAAATGTCAGAAGATCAAATAGACATAAAGGCTCGGATAGTAAGAAAAAAGGGAGTTCTAACTCCAAACATAGATTTAAATGAAGGTTCTTTATTGGAACTGTCAAGGTATTGCAAACTTTGAGACCTTTAATTTTTTTACAAAGAATGGTAAATGTTCAGAAGCCTTTAATTTTTTCCATTGCTGAACCTAAAACAATCTTTTCTACTGATCTTGTTCACTTTTTTCGCTTTGGATACACCTTCATCGGTGCTTGTCAAAACAACAAAAATTTTGATTCTCTTTGGACCTTTGCTCATCCCTCCCTATCGAATGTTAATGTTTTCCACATTTCTGATCAAAGTTTCACTTGTGACTTTATGATTGATAATTCCCATATATTTTGTTCCTTTATCTATGCCAAGAACAAATATCAAGATATGAGATCTCTCTGGAGAGACCTCTCCTCGCTGAACTCAAAAATTCATTCCCCCTGGATCGTTGCAGGTGATTTTAATGCTATTATTTTAGCTGGTGAAAAAATTGGTCCTCTTCATTCTAGTTTGTCTATGAGGGAGTTTAAGGCTGAAATTGAAACCTCTATTCTTACTGAGATTGCTTTAAAAGGCGCCAAATACACTTGGTATAGTAATCACTACAATAGAGTGGTTTCGAGCAAACTCGATAGAGCCTTTACAAATGACCATGCTTTAGATACATGGGACTCCATTTCCAGTACCACCCTTCCTAAGCTTCATTCTGATCATCATCCTATTTTAGTCACCATCTCTCTCAATACTCGGAAACCCTCTTTCCCCTTTAGATTCAACAATGCTTGGTTCTCTGATCCTGACTGTTGTAATCTCATAAAAAATTTCTGGTCCTCTTTGAACCAACCCGATGATGATTTCCCTTGTCCCCTTAAATTAAAATATCTCAAACGCAAGCTCAAAAGTTGGTGCAGCACTAAGGCAATTCAAATTGATAATGACATTCTCTCTCTTGAGAATGAGTTGCATCAAATTCAAAACAATATCACCCACTCCGACTTCGCTTCTGATCACCATTACGAAGCTCATGTTACTATGAACCTGAATATGCTCCTGGCTTTGAAAGACAACATCCGAAAACATACTTTTAATCTCAAATGGATTACTGATGGTGATCGTAATACCAATTTCTATAATTCTTTACAAAGAATTCGAAAAGCTAGTAGACCCCTTGCCTCCCTTAAAAATGGAGACAACATTTTGGATAATGAAGAAGATATTGCTAATCATGTTGTGTCTTACTTTGAATCGTTATTCAATGAGCCTTGTATGAATAAAGACCTCATTAATGACATCATTCCTACAATTGTTACGGATGTTGATAACAGTTTTCTCTTCAGTGTTCCCCTTGATCATGAAATTAGAGACACTGTTTTTGGTTTGAATCCTGACAGTGCCCCTGGGACCGATGGATTCAATAATGGTTTCTATCAAAATTATTGGGATATCATTCATGCTGATGTTTGTAAACTTGTCAAAGCCTTCTTTGCTAACGGCTTCTTACCTCACAGTTTAAATGCCCAATTCCTTGCTTTGATTCCCAAAGTAGATAATGCCTCTGAAATTCACCTCTTTCTCCCTATTGCGCTGATCAACACCCTTTATAAAATTATCACCAAGATAATTGCTAACAGACATAAAACTATCACTGATAAAATTATCTCCTATAATCAATTTGTCTTTATCAAGGGGAGATCTATCCAAGACTGTATCTGTCTTACTTCGGAATGCACTAACATGTTAAATAATAAGAATAGAGGCGGAAACATTGCCATTCAACTTGACATTCGGAAAGATTTTGACACAATGGATTGGAACTTCATTTTCAAAGTTATTCATGGCTTTGGATTCAATGATAATTTCATTTCTAGAATTAAAACCCTCTTCCATTCAGCTGATGTTTCCATCCTGGTTAATGGATCTCCTAGAGGATTTTTCAAATGCTCTAAAGGAGTAACACAAGGTGACCCCCTTTCTGCAATTCTTTTTTCCATTGCAGAAGACTATTTTAGCCGTATGCTCACCCAACTGGTTGAGCAAAACAAGCTCAAACCAATTCATGCTTATAGAAATGTGAATTCCCCCACCCACCTCCTTTATGCTGATGACATCATTCTCTTTTTAAAGGGTGACATAAAAAACATTAGAACTCTTAAAGCTGCTCTCAAGCATTACGAGGAGGTCTCGGGTCAAGTCATTGGATGGAATAAATCTTTCATTTACTTTGGAAAAAACATCCCTACTTCTAGGAAAAATAATATCATCAATGAGCTTAACATCAAAGAAGGTTCTTTCCCCTTCAAATACCTTGGCGTTCCAATTTTCTAGGGTAGACCTAAAGCTTGCTACTTTTTTACCATTGTTGACCAGGTTCTTAATCAGCTTTCCTCCTGGAAAGGAAAATCTCTCTCCATGGCGGGGAGAGTCTGCCTTGTCAAGTTTGTTATTGTTTCCAAACTTGTCTATTCGATGATGGTCTATAAATGGCCAATTAGTCTCATAAAAAAAATAAATGTTCACATAAAAAACATTGTCTGGACTGGAAGCACCTTGGACAGGAAACTTGTGACTATCCCTTGGGCTAAATGCTGTAAACCTCTAAACATTGGTGGTCTTGGCATTAAAAACATTAAATAATTCAATAAAGCTCTTCAAGCCAGATTAACTTGGAACCTGATACACAATGACACCCACCCCATTGCTTTCATCAAAAACAGGTTCATTGATAGATTGAAAAGATCTAATAAGAGTTTCATGACCTCCTCCATTTTTCCCTCTATTAGAGACACGTTTGACATTATTATGCACAACGCTAGATGAATGGTCTTGAGAAACTCTTCCATGAGATTCTGGTTGGACAACTGGACTGGCGCTCCTCTTATCTCTTTGATCCCCCTTGATGATATCCCTGATGACATCAACTCATCCATTTGTAATGTGCTTAATTCTCACATTGATAATCTTCCTGAAAACATTTTTCAAATTATTGATTCTTACCACTTTTCTGCCTCGTGTGACTTCTTGATTTGGGAACGTTCTCATAATGGGATTCTTAACTCCAAAAAGTTTTATAATAACTCCTTACACAACGCTGATAATGATTTGAACTGGATAAATTTTTTTGACAAGCCCTGGATTAAACCTTCCAGACTCACTCTCATTTGGTGTCTTGCCTACAATAGGGTCCCCACTGATGCTTGTCTTCAAAGTTTTGGTATTCAACTTTGTTCAAAATGTCGTTTTTTCAATCAGCATAGAGAAGATACTAACCACCTATTTCTGTCTTGTGCTACTGCCACTTCTCTTTGGAAATAGATTTTTGACACTTTTGATTGCAGATGGCCGGTTTATAACTCTATTGATGAGCAGATTAAACGTTGCGTTGCTATGGACTGCTCTCACCAAATTAGAAATTTGTTCCTAACTGGGGTTGCTGAGCTGATTCATTTGATTTGGTATGATAGAAACTCTATTCTACATAATAATTGCTCACACAACATTAATGCAGGTAAAATGAGAATTCTCATCGCTATTCGGGAAGCTGCTTTGATCCAGAATGGTTCCTGCAACAATTCGGTGGCGGACTTTATGATCCTTCGGCGTCTTCAAGTTGAGGCCATTTTCTTGAAATCGTTGCGCACCTTTGAGATTTTATGGAGACCTCCATTTCCAGGTTGGATTAAAATCAATGTGGATGGCGCCTCTAAGGGAAATCCAGGTCCTGCGGGATGTGGAGCTGTCTTCAGAAATCATCATGGTCACATCGTGGGATGCTTTTTTGGAGGCTGTGGTATTGCATCCTCTCTGGAAGCTGAGATGCTAAGTGTTATTCATGCCATTGATTTTGATCTTCGACATGGGTGGAACAACTTATGGATTGAGAGAGACTCTACTACTGTTGTTCAAGCCATTTGGAAGGGATATTTTCATCTTTCTTGGCCGATTACTACGCGCTGGATGAACTGCCTTCAATCTCTCCACGACGTCAATTACATTGCAACTCATACTTACCGTGAAGCTAATATGGTTGCAGATGCTCTCGCTAACAAAGGCATTAATCAGGCAATAACCTGGATGGAGGAGCTCCCAAAAAACCTGACTCCGTTGCAAGTCAAGGATTGTAATTTGATCCCGTCTTTTAGACTCTTGTAATCTTTCTTTTCTTTTTTCTAATAAAATTGCTTTGGTCTTTTGACCAAAGCGCCACCTTCTGAAAAAAATGACTCTTCATTCTAATTCATCATTTTGATGAAGACATATGAAAAACAAATGATAGACCTTTATTATGACCTCTTGTAAACACTGAATGTCTTCTCATACAGTTTCCCAGTACTATCAAAAAAAATCTTGAAATAATGGGAAAAATTTTATAGCTTTCAAAACCTCCTTAGATAATACATTAGAAGTAAGAACATATCTAAAATATCTTCAAAGTATTTCTCTTTTTACTTAATTCCTCAGAACAATAATCTTATGTCCGATGAATTTATGCATCCAATGAATTTATGAGTACTAGCATGCGTCTGATAGATCAGTCTCTACCTCAATACTTTTGTTCATTTTCTCTTGACATAAATAAAAGAGAACAAATTATGACTCCTTTTCTTCTCGACCTATTTGAAATATAATTCAACCTGATGATAATGACTCACTACATTTCTTATCTTCATTTGTTTGATCGGTATTTGAATGATTTATATGGACCATCATTTCCAATAGTTTAAACTATCTCAAACATTTTTCCAATGATAAAACTTTACATCTGATATACAAAGGATACCTACAATATGAATTTTCATTAGAATCCATTATGATGTATTAGTGTTAGAAGTGACTTATTTACTTTAGAACTATCAATATTTTATCCTTATCATACTATTACACTGATGATTCTCATACCAATGATCTCCATCCCTCTATGTCCGATGTTCCTCACATGGATGAGAAACTACTATACATTCTCATTATTTATTCTTAGAATATATTTGTCTCTCTACTAGTGACTGAATACAATATATCATATTCTTTATCTTCTTCCAATTATATCATCTCCACATTTCTTCCTCACATCTTGGATCAAATGTATTATCATATTACTTATAATGTTTAGAACCTTTCATACAAAAAAAACATCATTAGATTTTTTTGGAAGTTCAATGACTATGAAATTTATTTTCCTTATTCTAAATGTTAGGATCTAATGTCCTATTGTTTGTGGATTGGGTCTTATTCTCATGTCGATAGGCTGGATCCTATGAATCCCTCATATTTACAAGATTTATTGACTCATATAGATGGGCTATGTTTGATGATCAGTCTGATGGGGTTATTCTATAAACTAAAACCCATATTTTCTTAACAAGTAATAATATATTATCAATTTACAATAAATAAGACCAAACAAACATTGTCCTAACACCATGATCTTTCATATCAGTCTAAATCATGCACCATAAATAGGGTTCTTGACCTTATCCAATCCCACAGTCATGAAGTATGCTTGGGTAACAATGACTACCCAAGTAGGGTGTGAGTAGAACTCAGTGAGCCAATAACAATAATGTTTATAAATATATCTAGTATGAGTAGGTTCATATAGAAGTGATGATTATATCTAAGTATAATATAAATATAAATAAATAAATAAGAAGTCTTTATTTGTTCAATGAGTTCTATTATAACACTCGGGACCAACCATACCTACCTTCACCAGTTCAAAATGTCTCTAAAATATAGGAATTTCACTAGGGAATTATGTCTATCCCAGATTGCAAGTCACATCTGGGGAAATATACCCATCCAAGAATAAGAGTCACACTCAAGGAAATATACCCATCCCAAAAGAATAGAAACATTCTAAGGAAATATGAAAGTCTTAGAAACCTAGTAATACACCAGAAAGAAACAACATCCAATAAACCACAAAAGAACTACCTCAAAAAAACTCCAACCTGAGAACCATAAAAACAAGATACTCACAATTGGTTAACAATGTTTCATAAAATATAAATTTCCCTTTTATAATTACAATTTAATTTTAAGATAAAACATAGCTAATTTTACCTCTCAATAGAGGTCACACATTAATAATTCATTTCCCATCCCCTACCAATCCATTAAAACAAGTTTAAAAATTTACTTACCAACAATCATTACCTTTTAAATTGGGAATCATTAACCATTTCCCATTTTACACCTCAAATTCAAGTTAACCAATTTTACCTTTATAATTTATGAGAACACTATTAAATTAATGTCCATGAATTAAGATATATAATTTATTTTAACATTAAATTCCTAAAAATATGGCATGCACACACAAGTAACGTACTAAGAAAAATGAAAATCATTGTGAAAAAAATCTAGGCCACCTACCTTGAATTCAAAAATTCTTAATCATTAAGAAACACAAACTGAATCAAACCCAATAATATAAGATCCCTAAATAAGATTAAAATAAATAAATATTAGATTTATGAGAAAGGAAATAATAAATTGAGTATAAAAGAGTGATATAACAATCTAGGGCATAGATATGGTTAAAATTTCCAAGAGGAATCAATCACAATGAACAGTGATTAGATCCACCAAGTGTTAAGTAATAAGAGACCATAAAAGACAAAATTAATAAAAAATAAGAGGGAGTTTCAAGATCATAATCCAATAGGAGAATCATGAGGTTTAAGGGTTATTTTTTAGTTCTATAATCTAATTTTAGAATTCATTAATCTCATCGCGTGGTTTGGTAAACTGTGCACCAACTATGAAAAATGACTATATCCAAAGAATCTAAAAACATTTATAGTTACCTAGGTAGACCCACACTATTTAAAATACTATGTGACTTCATCTACCTCTTATAAGGTTATAAACATGTTAAGATTAACCATAAACCCTATAATAACTATGAATTTCATAATTTCATACCCTATGATTCCAAAAATACTACAAGTGCCTTGTCAAATTATATAACCACATCATTAATAGTTAAAATTATAAAAATTAAAGTATCAATGAAAAATTCAAATAAGAACTAACCTCAATAAAAATAAAGGAGTTTTAATTTTTTTTCTAAAAGGGAATTTAGAATAAAGGAATATATTTCCCAATACTTAGATAAAACAAAAGGGAAATGAGATATCTCGTAAATTCACACAACACGGTAGTGCTCCTTAAGGGGTATAGGAACTGAGCACATGTAAAATATACACCCCAATGGTGCACCCCAAAAAATATGGGTTGGGTTTACAAACCAAACCGTTTTTTAGCCCTTACAACCCCTGGGTCTTGCCTCCCTTGGAAGAGGTTATATACGTGTGTTCAGTTAATTTATAAATGTGTTCTATAAAAATTTCTCTACTTAGATTCTAAGTATTTCTGATATTGTTATTTTCCTATTGATATTTTAAAACATTGTATCTTTTGATAGTAATGATAATGGAAGAAATGTTCTATCATGGTTATTGGACTCATGTGTGAACCCCATAAACCAATTTTTTATTGACTTTACTATTTTCAACTTGATTATTTATGTGAATCATAATTTCCGTAAAGTTTGTTTAAGGTTGAAATGGTGAATTATTTAGGGTGTGAGGTATTATTATGTTCCAATACACATATCATAAGGGATTCCTTCTGATCAAAGTGATTTTTATGGTAGATAAATCCCCACTGTGTACTTTATTCTGGTGGGTTTTAACTTCTCATGGATTATGGTTCTTGGATTCCCAACTAGTGGTATCAATGATTGTGGATCCATAAACTCACTCATGAACACAATCATAGGTAGATCATGTAACAATCACTCTTTTTATTTTAAATTAATCACACATCACTGGGAATTTAATATCATCAGAAGGTATGGAATCATAAAATGGTAAGGTTAGAATCAAAAAGTTTTATGATATAATATTTTTCTATAGAATTGAAATAGTGTATTATCTCATTCAGAAGGACAAAAATGTTCCAATGTCTTGAGTTAGACATTATAAATTAAAGAAGATAGAATGGGAATTGTTGTATAGGTAATCTATAAGGTTGGTAAGGATGTCACTCTCATAAAATGTAGAATTTAATATTCAAGAAATAAATAAAATGATTGATTAAATAAAGGACCTCTTATAAATATATAAGAATTAAAAAATACACAATAATTTATTCACGATGCATAGATTGTTCATCATGATTATTTCAAAAGGAGGACCTATGGAAAATCATGTGAATGACTTCAACAAGTTCGAGAAAAGCTAAAAATAGTGAAGGTAAATGATTAAAATGATGAATGGGATCTTCTACTACTATTATCATTATCAGAGTCATGGGATGC
Organism: Viscum album; assembly: GCA_963277665.1. NCBI lineage: Eukaryota > Viridiplantae > Streptophyta > Magnoliopsida > Santalales > Viscaceae > Viscum > Viscum album. Next base: position 1,370,126,450 of record OY728145.1, read on the forward strand.
AAATCTAACAATACCTAACGATTACTATAGAAAATACTACATGGTATTTGAATAAGTTAGTAACATAATCAAGAAGAAAGGACATAGATATAGGGAGATTCAAGAACTTTCAAGAACCATGCTAAATAATGAAGGAATGGGAACTCACTTATGTGGAGAATTCATTGAACACTAGAATATAAATCCATAGATAGAATTCAAGGTCAATCAGTATATCATGTAACTACTTGTTGGAAATGTGGGAAGAGAGTAATTTTCATGAAATACTATAAAGAATCATAGGGAAAATACTATAAGGGAATATCTCATAAGATTAAATTACATGAAAATATATAAGGTAAGTAGTATCATGTTAATAAGTTTCAATGTTTTGATATAGTCATGAATGATTGACTCAAGAGAAACATTTCCCTCTAAGATAGAGCAAGTGTGTATAGTCAATTATGTATTTAGATGATTCAAAAAGATTCACTTGGTGGATGATGAATATCTTGAATTCATAGGGAAAATTGATGTTAATATCCAAATAAATAATATAAGATTATTAATGTTTAAATAAGTTATAAATATCATGGGACTATAGAATAACATATTTTCCACAGGTCAAGAAGATATAAAAGGCTATAGTACTAAATTCACCAATAGAATTTTGATGGTGAATTGAGGGTTTATGTCAGTGGTAAGAGGAGTAAAGGATGGGACCCTGTATCTGACAAGAAGATTAGATAGAGTGATATTTTCTAGAGAAAAAACTTTTGATTATCCAAGGTTATATGGAACTATCTATTCAGATAACTCAGTTAAAAGAACATGAAGTCTTTAACAGAATTGTTTTACTAAATATTGATAAAATTGAAATTAGAAATTGTGAATGTTTTATACATATAATATAGAATATAAATTCATTCAATCTAAATGGTCTGAATATTTGGACTAAGTATTTAGAACTTATTTACCTAGAATTATAAGAGCCTTCCCTAGTATAGTTTCAAGGTGGGTCAATTTTCTTCATCACTTTAATTGATGATGATACAAGAAAAGTATGAGTTTAATTTCTAAATCACATGTATAATGTATTCAAAGGTTTTTCCTAGTAGAAGTCCATGGTGTAAAGGAAAACCAGCTAAAAGTTAATATTCATAAGATCTAAAAATAATGTCATGTACAATGAAAGGGACTTCTAGAAATTCTGCTGGAGGAAATTGATTTTTCAGAGATGATTATGATCGGCATACCATAGAAGAATAACATGGTAGAGAAAATGAACTAAACATTGATATAGAAGATGTATAACAAGACTGTAGACTCTAGAATTCCCAAGTCAATTTGGGTGGTAGCTATGACCATGAATGTTTACCTAGAAAATAAAAGTCTATCCTCTCTATTGGGACTATAAATTATAAATAATCTATGGTTTGATAAACAAACCTATTCTAGAGTCCTTATATTTTTTAACAGCATATCCAATGCCCATGTAGGGTCCAAGGATTTAGAAAAAATTGAGGCTATGACCAAAATATGTTTCTTTGTGGGATATAATGATGAATATTTTAGTTTTTTGAATAAATATGATGATCGTCAAAAGATTTTCAAGATTCAATATTTTCTCTTCATTGAGAAGGTATTATGGAGGGACTAGAACTTGGTTGAATCAAAAGTTTATAGAAAATATTCCGTTGACTATATCCAAGGTGATCTGAGCAGGAGGACCAGCATAACACAAGTTCCATTGAGTTTAAAAGGTTGTAAGGAATGTATTGAAGTCAAACTAGTGGAAGGTATACCTGAATGTTCTAGTAATACTAAGGAAATAAGGAAATATCTAAAATATGAAGCACTGAAAATTATAGATCAATACATAGAATAATAGTAAGTTCATCTATGACAAAATTCTAGGGTAAGGTGGCTAGTTCAAAGATTTGGGTCTGACATGAACTTTCTCCTTCTAATTAATAAAGAGAACTCAAAATCCTATATGAATTGAAAATTATTAGTCATTCTGAAAAGTGGTATTAAAATATGTTGTAATAAATGCATTCATTGAATTTCAATGGAATGTGGGAGTTGAATATTTTTCCATAGTGGAAATGTTAAGCTTAGAGAGTATTTTATTTAAAGAAGGAAGATAATAGGTGGAAGAGGTATACAATATGGATTATGGTGAAGGGATTCTAATAGAATGTTGGAAAATTCTAAAAAACATTATCACTAATAGTTAATGATTCCACCATTCAGATGGTTCTAATTCTAATAGATTTTGAAAATATTTAGTTAGAGCATATTGATGTAATGAAATAATTTATTCATGGGGAATTGAAGGGGGAGATTTAGATGAATTTACTAGTGGGTTTATAAACTTTTTATAATGGGGTATGAGTGTTTAATCTAAAGATAAGCATCTATGGTTTAAATAAATCACCAATGTAGTGGAATCCAAACTTCAGTTCTTTCATTGATAAGTATGGTTTCACTAAGGGTACATCAGATCACTATTACAACTAGAATCCATGGAATGATTAGTGTATAATCATACTCCTCTAATATATGGATGGCATGTTACTACATAGATTATAAATTAAAAGGACTCATGGTCTTCATCATGAATTGTACGGAATATTCATGATGAAAGATCTGGGTCATGGCAAAAATATTTTGGGAAAAAATATTAAGAGATATACATATACAAAGAATTTAGTTCTATATTAAATGGAATATATTCAAAAGATAGTAAATATATTTTAGAAATATAGATGTAATATAGTTTCTATTCCATTATTTAGATACTTAAAATTGTTTATGGGTAAAGAATATGAAATGGAATATGAGGTATAAGACATGGTGAAATTTCTATTTTAATTAGTGATAAGAATACTAATGTACTCCATGATATACAATCAAACAAATAAAATTCATTTTTAGTGCGAGTTGTGAGATATTTCATGTCAAATAATAGAATAGAACACCAGTAGCCTATGTAATGGATTATTTGATACATGAAGGGATCAGAAGATACAATGTAACAGTTGGGGATAAATGATCTACTACAATGTTTTGTTACTACATAATTTTCTATGGATATAGACACCCGAAGAAGCACTATATGGTTTTTTAACCTAAGAAGGAATTTTAGTTTTTTTATGTTGTGGATGAAACAAGTAGTTATATTTTCCATAATAGAATATGGGTTCATGGTAATAACATAAGTAGGAAAGAAACTAATATAATTGATAAACATTCTAAAGGGACTATAAAGATTCCCATATAGTGGTGTTCTACTATGGAATAGACATTGTGTAATTATATTAGCTCAAAAAAGAATATTCCATTCAATATAGAAAAATAATTACTAGAAATATCACTTTATTTAGAATTTACTGGAGGATGAGGTGTTGGAATTGTTAAATTTTTGGATATTTTTAATCAAACATAAATGATCACAGAGACATTAGGCTAAGAAAATTCGATGCAACATTATGTCTTGGTAAGACATGGGTGAAAATAAGGTGATAAAGATAACTAATTATTGTTTTTTAGATTATTAGTGGATATTAAAAAGTGTTAGAGAGTTTCTATGGATTTATTAAAGAAATATTCAAGTGGGAGATTGTTTGGAATGTGAAGCATATTCTAGTGTGGAGTCAATGAACCAAAAGAAGGATACATAAAAGATACACATGAATTATTCAGTTTAGATAAAATAGTATATTTTTTTAGTAAATGAGATGTGATTATAATATAGTATCTTTAAATGGTGTGAAACAGATAATTTCATTGGAATATGTTAAAAAAAATCTACATAGTCTGTCCTCATGGATTTGCAACTAATATTAGGTTGCTTTCCTCTGTTCACCATAAGTTTTTGTTCATGGATGGAGTTTTTATAGGTAATAAATTTTCACTAGCTTCAATAGTGGGTTCATAAAAAAAATTGGAGGTTAGAAAAACAAGATGACCAACTGGGACCCACTATTTAGGAGGGGTGGGACCAATGTTACATGTGTTATGTACTTTCTCTATCACTGAGATTTTATGGTTTTCTAAAACATGTAATTACAAATTATGATTGTAAATCATTTTATATTCTTATATTAATGTGAATAATAGATATGTATACCCATGGATAAAGGAATCATGTTCAAACCACCTAAGATAATTTTTTATTTCATTTACTATTTCCAGAATGATTGTTTGTGTGATTCGTGAGAGTTATAGTGTGTGTGAGAGGTAAAAGTGGTTGGTGAGTTTAGTTGTGAGGTCTTCCTATGTTTTGATACAACTATCTTAGTAGATTACTTACAATCAAAGAGAGTTTCTGGTTGATAAATATCCACCATATGTTATCTCATAATTATTTTTATCGTCTGGTGGATCAGAGTTTGCAAATTATTGACATGGTTTTATATGATAATTTATTATCAAATTAAATATACTGATATGTGAATTACCTCTTCCTCCTTTATTATGTATGGTCTTGATTGTCCAAGGTTTATTTTATTTAACCCGACACCCTGGGTACCCATCATATATTAGTGAGTAGACAATTATAAATGTTGGAGCTACAATCAATAGGCGATGATTTATGACCCGGTCTAAGGTGAATCTAACCAATGAGATACATAGGAGAACAGAGAAATAATAAAAATCAAGACCAGACTGAGCACATGGAGTAATTTATCAATATGATATGGTTATATTATCTATACTCGATAAATAAATTGAAAAACATGAATTTACCAAAAATGTGTAGATCATTGAGAGTGTGGGGTGGGGCGGGGGGTGTATTAGTGATGATATTTTACAAATTCATTTCTCTTGAAATTAACCCATGAAACTTGTTAAATCTTCGATCCTCTCAATTTTACTACTAAACCTTACTCGTATGTAAAGATAAGTAAATAAATCATGTTAAACAAGTTTCTACAAGGTTTAGTTATAACGTTGGTACCTAGTCTTTACAATGTCAACTACCATCGATCCATGGATATCCACAATACAATAAAGTGAATCCAAATGATCCAACCCCTATTAATATCCTTCTGGATATCGATAAGAAATTATAATAGCTCCCAAAATGTAAAAAAAATTCTTATAATTTAGATCACGTGAAATAAAAAATATTTAAAATCTATTCATTAAACACGATGTCCCAGAATTCTCTATCTGGTACAATCAGTTCATTACACCTCTGTCTAGTGCACCTCATTCTAGTAGGCCTCTGTCTAGTACCTATGTCTTATGATGTTGTATCTGAGGAACCTATATTAGGCAGACATCTTTATGGGGATTCTTTTTAACACCAAAAAAAGTTACTTAAAAAGAATACCATGCTCGACATATTTCTTTTCCATGCAACATCGAGCTTTAAAATAATTGTGATATACTATAAAAATATTATTATGTGACCATAAAAACATAACCACTAAATTGGTTGTTTGAATGAGAATAATTTTTAAATATATATATATATAAATGTTTCACATAATTAAAACATATTGATTAATTTTTAATAAATAAATTCCCATTTTTTTGAAAAGTAATTGTATGATTAAAAACTTGTTTTCTTAAAAAATGTTTTTCAAATAATTTTGTGCGTAAGAATTAATTTTAATTTATAAATATTTTTATTTTTTATTTTAGAAAATTAAAATAATTTTTTTGGATTTTTATAAAAGGTTGATTCCTGGGCAAATATTGAAAAAATGTGGATATTTTGTAAAATTATAATTTATCTTTATTAAATAAAGTAATTTAAAATCCAAATTATATTTTTAATTTTATATTAAATTAAATTTATCCTTGTTTAATTATAAATATTCTAATTGATCACATAATAATCAATATTACATTTGATTTTGGTATATACACTTTTTTATACATAAAAACACATTTATCTAAAAAATATTTTCATTGCATTTTATGAATTAACATTAATATTTATTTATTCTTTATATATAAATTGATTCTTTAAAAATATTTTCTATATTATGAATCAAGTTGTTCAAATTGATAAATATGACACTTTTATTTTTGGTCATAATGAATGGTAACCTTGTTTAATATTTTTCACCCTAGTAAGGTTTAAACAAGTAAAATAAGGTCAAAACCATAGGATAAGAGATATAAATCTCCAAAAGAACTATAATTTATTTCATTATATTGGTTTATTTAAATATTAATCATATTATCTTCTAATTGCTTTCATTTTCTTACCACTTTACATTGATAATGACTTTAATATTATTTAAAGTAAAGAATAAATAAAAAACGACACTCTATATGTTTTATTAACTCTAATATTTTTTCATATAGAAAAAATAGGTTATGTTATGTTTTATATTTTTAATTTAAATATGTATGAATTTTTTATCATGTTAATTTATTTTTAACTTTTAGTGATTGAATAAGAACATTAAATGCTTATGTTACACCGAAACAATGCTTATTCAAGTAATAGAAAAAGAAAATGATTTGAAAAATATTAAAACTTATAAAACGTGGATGAATTATTATGTTACGTATTTTTTTAGATAAATATAACATATTTTTTATGTGTTAAAACTATACATTCAAATTATATTTTTATCTTGTTATCCTTAAAGTCAAACTATGTGAATATTTAAAAAAATAACTTCAATGGTATCTTATGTTAAATAATATTTTATCTAATAATTTAAAATTCATAAAAAAATTATCTTTGTAAAAGTCAATGGGATATGGTCGATGATGTCAACCATTTTCCACTTGTGGGTCACTTCTCCTTTTAGTGTAACCTTCATGACCCCTAATTTAAGATCATGATTTTCACTTGAGGTATGAACCCTTTTAAATTTAAATTTGAATATTTCATTTTAACCATATACTTTAGATTAAAATATTAAGGATGGGTTATGGAGTATCCTGGGATTGTTCATAGTTTGAAGCTCCAGTTTTTAAAGAATAATTATGAGTCACAAGGTTGGTATACCATTAGTAGTAACCATATAGATCAACCATGAGACTCAAATATGCAGTTCAACCATGGGTCTTATATATGTAAGGGAGAACAGTTTTAAAAAACACGTGATAGAGGACACATGCCCATGAAAAAATCTGAAAAAATAGTTGAAGAGTTGAATTACATGATTATCAGATGGTTTTTCTAACAACACAACTATCCGTGTGAGGGGGTGACTCTCTTGGAAAGTGATGGCATACAGTTGGTGCATGGTTTGACCAACTGTGTAGCCAAACCATGCACCTCTTAAATTTTGGGTGAAATGAAATTTTTGACCTCCTTCTACTTAAAACTAAAAGGACAACATTTTCCTTCATTCTTTAGCAACCTCCTCCCACATGATGATCTCTATAATGAAATCCTCCTTGGCATTGAGGTTTATTCCTCATCCTGAATCTGATCAATACATCATCTATCACATTTGAAGCATACAGATAAGATATTTAATTAGCTACCTTCCTTTATCAGTTTATCTTTACATATTTGATGGTATTTATATGACTGATAATATACCCTTATTTATTTCATTTGTTTTTCTCTATTTTTTCCATTATAGGCCAAATCAATATTTGATATTGGACGAGGGTTTATCAATCTCAATAACACTAATACAAAATGTATTTACCTTGTCATACTTTTCATGTTGGTTATATATAACAGACCTGAAAAACCCATGTATTTTGATTTATCATGTTAGTTATTATATAATCGATGAGAAAAATCCATTTATGTCGGTTAATAACATTTGTTATTATATAACCAATGTGAAATATCCATGTATCTAGGTTTATCATTTGAGTTAGTACATAATTGATGTGAAAAACAATATTTTTCATGTTAGTTATATTATAAATGATGTGAAAATAAAATTTTCCTTACTTTATCATGTCAGTTATATATTAACCAATGTTCTATCAGGGTGTCATAAATGTGGTACATCATAGTATAATTTGAAATAAAAACCATAGGTTAATTTAGGAGTTACAGAGTCCCCAACCAAGTCACATTTTGTATATTCCAATTATTCCTCATTTGAATTTTTTATTATAAAATTTACATGATGAAAGAAGGTTAAGATGGAATACAGATGAGAAGATATGTTATGGGAAATTATGAAATATATTTGATTACCCATAGTGAAGAAAATTGATAATAAGTTTCATACATTTAGTAATGAAGTTAGAAATCTCAGAGTTGGGCCATGCATGGATGGAATGGATCCATATCAAAGACTTAATAGTACACATAGTTCATGTAAATTTTTTTTGGTAATTTAAAAATTATCTCCTAAATTTTGTATGAAGATAAAAAATTTCATGTTGAGTTTAATGATCTATGGACCAAAACTTCTCAAAAATGATATTGATGTTTTCTTGTCTCCATTAATTTATGATTTGAAACTTTTATGGGAGGAAGTTAATAGGGTGTATGATTCTTATAAAATAGAATATTTTCAACAATATTTAATCATTATGTTTACCAAAAATGACTTCCCAGTATATAAAAATTTTCATGGATACAATGCTAAATGGAATAAATCTTATAAAATTTGTAAACAATAGACTTCATATTATCAACTATATCATTGGAGAAAAAATAGTATACAAGGTTCATAGAAAGATTTCTTTTATGGATAACACTTATATAAGATTAAAAAAGGAATTAGATGGATCACACAAATTTTATATTTATCCAAAAACTTTATCCACTAATTAATATTTTTAGATGGTACAAAATATTGATATGAAATTGAAAAGGAATCATAAATCCAATAATGATAGAAATATTTGAAAGAAACAATGAATATTTTTTGAGCAACCATATTACAGATATCATGAGGCCAAAAAAAATACTGATGTCATGAATGTAGAGAAGAATATCTATGACATCTTGATTAGAACATTGTTAGATATTAAAAGAAATAAGAAACAGGGTTTAAATTAAATATTGGAATTAATTCAATTGGAATTCATTTGAATTTAGATATCATTTCTGATGGAATGTGAACATTCCTACCCCCAGCTTATCCTAAATTATCCAAGAGGGAGAAAAATATCTTTTTTATAATATTCATGATATCAAATTTGCATAGATTTTTTCTATAAACGTTAATGTTTTGTGTCTTTAGAGGGTTTGATGTTGAAAGGTATGAAATCTATGGATTTTAATTTCATGATAAAACCACCCCTACCAGTTTCATTATGTTAAATATTTCCTATCCCTTTTAGAATAACTATCATAAAGGTGTATTATTTTTTCAATTCAATTTATAATACAGTGATTTATATAAATGATTTGAAAATTTTGGAGTATGAATTTTTTTCTATACATTATCAATTGGAAATGTATTTTACACCATATTTTTTTAAATCATAGTTCATTTAATGGTTCATTTGGTTTGATAAATAATGGTTTTTAGACATGTATATCTACATTTAATGAATCCTTTTTAAATGTATATTAATATATTGAATGGGTATGTTAATAATCCATATCATCATGTAGCCTCCATTATTCAGAAGTATATTTCTGATGAGGTTGTATATTTTTTGACAAGCTATTTTTCTGTAATGGAGCTCATTAGTTTTCCTACATCTCATCATGAATATGTTAATTATGGGGGGAAGTGGCTCTATGGCTTGAAATCCAAATTTTTTACAAATGAACAGATAAGGAGGGTAAATTTATGTATATTGAATGACATATATGATGTTGATCCATGTATAAAATTAAATATTAATGTGTTTAAATAATTTTATTCAAAGAATAATGATCTGTGGATTTTTAATGAGAAGAAAAAACCCTTTCCCCAAGTTTAAAGAGATAGTAATTGGTAGAATAGATGCATCAAGAAAAATTAAGATGGTTAGTGGATGGTCCCAGTTTAAATTTGATACCATGGTGTGGGCATTATAGTAATGGATATACATTTCAAACAAATGATCAAGACAAGAGAAGTTTAGTTCAAAATTTTAGTGTATTAGTTTTCTTATAATCAATGCATTTTTTGAGTTCCAAAAAAAATCCAATCTCTACATCTAGTGCATATTATGGATTCATAGAAGAAATATGGGAGGTTTATTACATTAAATTTAAAGTTCTAATGTTTAACTGAAAATGGTTTATCAGTAAAAAATGTTAGACATGATGAATTTGTAATGGAACAATTTAATTTGATTATATTGGAATATAAAAGAGATCCTCTTATAATGGAAACACATGAAAAAAATAGGTTCTTGATCAATCTGATATGCAGTGTTCTGTTGTTTTAAAAGAAAAAAAGTTTTCTATTGTTGATAAACTGGATGAACATGAAGAATTATGTGAGATCCCTATTTCCATGGAAAGATTAACACGTAATATTGATGATCACATTGTAGACATGGTTTTTTCCGTACAGAACGATCATGATGAAGGAATTTTGGAAAAGAATCCTTTAGCACAATCCTTATATTACAAGTAACATATTCTTATTTCTCATTTTCTTTTTAAATTTTCATAAAGTCTTGGATACTTTATTTTTTTTCTTTATTAAAATATATATTATAACTAATAAGTTAAATTGTTTGTTGATATTAGATTAGTTTTGTTTATTTTACCATGTTTACCCTTACATAACTTATTTATTAATTTATTTTTCTGAAAAAAAATTATTTAAAATCAAATATGTTAAAGAAAAACAAAAAAAAAATTGAATAATATTTTATTCAAAAAAATTATTATTTTTAGTGTAAAAAGTGATTTATTATGTTAGAAAATTTTTATTATTTACACACCATTTTTTGGATTTGTTTTTATTCATTTATATGTTATTAAATATCTCATTATTACTGTTATAATTTTAGTTCACTCTAACATATATGAAAAAAATGTGTAAATTTTAGTTTACTTTACATTTTTTATTATTTTTCATTTTCAATCTACATTAGTATGTAATATTTGGATTTGGATATTTCCTTACTAATTGTTTGTTTCTTTGATTGATGAAATAAGTATAGATCAATCACATAATTCATCACATACTTCTGGAGATGGTCATACTCATTCATATAGGGTGGAATGTACACATGCCCTAATTGATGAGCCTCATCCTTATTTACTAGTGACATCTACTTCTACAGGGTTGATGAATAGTTTGAGGGTTGGTTAATGTGGAAGCACACATTTACCAAAAATATCAGTTACCCATATCCAAGACTAGAGGATACTTATATACATTAATGATAATGATATTCCAATAATTCCAAATTCAAAACAATTTAATACTTTTACAGCAGTACTAGATAAAAGAAAAGTTAGTATTGTGATTGATGATTAGACAAATGTTAAAAAATTGAAAATATATCACATGTGGGAGACCGTTTTGGTAATATTTTTTTTATTATTTTACTTATCTTGATATGTTTATAGTAATAGAAATTTCACCCCATCTTATTAGATAAATTATAATATAACTGATACTAGAGGATCTATAAATTTTTATTTTATCATTGGCTGTTAAAAGATGAAGGGATTTTAAATAAACCCTCACATTAGATTTCATTTTTTGGCATCAACAACATCATAATCTATGTGAAATATATCCATTTATACATTAGGATACATGGAAGAAATTTATTGAAATTAGAAGATGGGAACCATTTTTGGTATGTTAAATGTTTCTTTTTAGAAGTTTTTTCTATTAATGTTTTTATTATTAATTTACTAAAATCATGGAGATCTCATCAGGAGATTGAATCTTGAAATGTATACCCTCATTCATTATCTCAGGTAGGGAATATGTTATTTGAAGAAAAAATTATGGATGAAAATTTTCAAAAACCGGGAGCTGAGTCTTCAGGCTCTGTAGAGGTTGACACTCCTTTCCCTTGCAAGGCATGAAAAAAGAAGGGGTTCAAATGACCAAAGAAGGAAAATATCTTACGAAAGAGTTGAGGGTTTTAACTGAGAGGATTGTAAGATGTTTACTTTGTGTATTAATTTAAGCTAAATAAATCTTTATATATTGTGGTTCATTATGGATTCTTTAAAATATTTCAAATAGGATTCTCGAAGATCAAATCACACAAGGGGTCTTTATAGTGGGGATAGGGAGGATATTTTAGCTACAACATTGGGAAAGCCCAAACACTAGGTTGTGTATGAGGATACCTGAAAGGTGTATCAATGAAAAAATCAATTCAATGTTCTAAAGATTCTTTAATGGAGTATATTTATTAAAAATAGAATCATTAGAATCTAAATTTCGAGATATTCAAGTGACGATGTAGGAAAAAGATCAGATATTTGGTCCAATCAATGTTTTAAGACATGAAAATAATGTTTTAGCCTACTGATCCCACTCATCTACTTTGACAGTAGCTCCCACTCCCCCACCTCCACTTTTAGTACCCACTTTTCTTTTCATACTCATATACCCCCTCCTCCATAGATTCCTAGTTATTATGAGTTATATATTTATGATCCACAAATAAAATATCATTACATATGGAATGATATTTTAGCTTATATATACTATTAATCATCTACAGATAGAAATAGAGAATCATAGTGTCCCTGTACAAGAAAATATAGACTGATAAACAATAATACCCTTACATAAAGATGAGGTGAGTACATTTGGATAAAGTATCGACCACTTTTTATTTTTCCCATCTAGACTTTTTTGATATATTACCAAATGGGTATGTGTACAATTTATATGTTATTTCATTTTTTATTGAATTTTTTAACTTTTTAATTTTTATATATTTATCTATTGCTTACAGGAATACATTAAAGGTAAATAAATACTGTATAGACAACAAAAAATACAATGTGCTATGTCTTCAGATACAAATTCTACTAGTCTAGTTAGATTGTCAACATATTCAAATTTTTTGTTGGATGTTTATGAGATTCCAATTGAAGTTGGTATTCATGGGTGTGTAATTACTATGGAACTTTTGAAAAATGTTGTCCTGAAGCTTGTAATTATAAATCAATTGGGCATTGACACAATAAAAAGTTTTTCCATGTAAGTTTAACAAAAAATATTTCCATCTATTTAATTTATTGAGAATTTATACTTTTGTTTGTTTAGTATTCAGTATAATTATATAATTTTTAAGGATCCTAAAAAGACTTTAGTATTTGTATTTATGGACCGAAAATTTATTTCACATATAGAAAGGACAATGACTCATGTAGAAATATAAATTTATATTACTAAAACATTTCAAAAGAATGCAGTTATTTAATGCTAGATATTTTTTAATCTTCAAGAGTATGAAACATATATCTCAAAAATTGTTATATATATATTAATATAAATACCAATAAAATTAAATTTTATTTTATATTTGTGTCTATTGGATGTTTGGTGTTTTTTTTCATGGAAAAAGGACATTTACTAGCTATGCTCTATCCATGGTGATGTGTGAGAAAATTTTATGAAAACATTGGACACATAAGTTGGAATTTTGTAATAATTTTTTATATTACAATGAATTTATAAAATTATTTTGTTCATCTTATTTTCAAATAGGGCATGCAATTTCTTTATATAAACCACATAAAAGTGGATCTCCAAGATCAAATATGTAAAATGAAGGTTAATTTTCATTTACAATTAGTAAATTTTATATATCTTAATTAAAAAAGTTATTTTGTATTGAAAATTTATTTTAAACATCATTTTCATAAACAAGAATGTGTAAAACACTCTAGATACTATATTTTAAGGTTTATATATGAAATAATTTCAACTTGAAGAGTTATGATGTTACAGAAGGATGTATTTCTTTAACAACTATTCCTTAATATTTCATTCATTTTATTCATAACACATGTTAATTAATTTCCTTTTAATATATATTCTTTTGATCATCCTCGACCTTATAGTGAATGGGAGCTGAGACACTTACAAATTAAATGGGAGAATAATTTCACAAGTTTTACTGAATTTTAATTTATTTGTGTAGATATTGTAAACATCAAATTTCAAATTATAAGTGTATTTTTTTTGGTTTTTTATTGGATTTTCTTCTTGTTTTCTACTAGTTTTTATGCTTTTTTCTATTCATGTATTCCATGGAGAGGTGGATAAAATGAAATTATTTAAAAAAATCTATCTTTCATTTTAGTTATCACTTAACTGGCTTGAAAAAACCCTTCTATATTGGTTTTTCATATAGTGACCCCTGCTTTTTACACACATCATTACATGATTTTAAGTATAATTAACCATTAAATTACAATCCAAGGATTATAAAGTCTATTTTATTTAAAATAATAGGTACATAATTATAAATTAGGAAAAAATATTTTATTTAATATTTATATTGAGATCATAACTTCCATTTATCACCTATATTGGTATAGGATAACCTGGGAGTACATGAACAAAAGGGATGATCTAAAAATTCCCGTAAGGAAATAAGCATAGGAATAAAACAGAGCACAAGTGTTAGAAGGCATAACTTGATGGCATAAAAGTCACAGAACATGAATAAAAATAAGGAAGAATAAAATATATAACATAAAACATATAATCATGGTATCATAATAATTTTCCAATAACATTTAACATAAAATAAACATGAGTCAATTCTAACCACCAAGAATATATAACACAGCAGACAATGTCCCAAAAAGGAATTGGGTTCACTCTTTATCCCAACATGACCTCTCATGATACTAAACATTACCCAATCCATTGGAGTTCTATTTGGGAAAACCCATCATAAAATGTCCATGAATATGTGTGTCACATGAATAGTCATACAAAATTAATCAAACATAACATAAGGTTTACCCATGCAAGAGAATGGGTTTCATAATCTTGCGTAAGGCATTAAAAATGGGCGTATCAAAAAAGTGTCCATGAAAGAGTGGATATAATGTAAATTTATAATAATAAAGGAGCATTGGAACATACTATGATAAATTGAATCCAACTAAAATTTAAACATTTAAAAAAAGTGTTTATTAAACTTTATAAATAAGCCACTTCAATGTGATTTTAAGGGAAAATACTAAAGGGTCTTTAAAATGGAATAGGCATAATTTTTTGAAAAAAAACTAGAAATGAACCATGATAGTTTTTCATGAAAAAATTAATGATTTTATAAAAATAATGGTGGCTAAAAAATATTATGGATAGCACATGAGAATGGGAAAGAAATTGAGAAATTCAATTTAATCAGGCTTGCTTATCATGAAGATTTAAGAAGGGAACCTTTTAAAAAACATGTATTTCCCACCATAGAATAATGATATAATATTGATATATGAGTTTCTAATATATAAACGGAAATTATAATAATTATAAAAAAATAAATAAGAATTACATTGGAGTAATGGGATAGAAAGACAAACCTGAAAGAGAAAGGGGGTTTCAGGTAGAATCCCTTACCCTATGTCCAAAATGGTTCTGCACTTGATCTTAATGTCATGAATAATCTAATAATATTAATTAATTAACAACTAAAAAACTGGTTAAACACATTGTTGATTTATTATAATACTATCAAATTCATTTATGGTATTTTTACGAGTTATATTGTTCAATTTCATCATTCAGGAGTGCTTGTTTTCTTAGTAGTCATGATCGGTTTGCTTATATAAGAGTGTGGAAGTAAATGTAAAATGGAAATTGAAAATTAGAATTGATATTATAAGTTATTAATGAAAACAAATAATGCTAAATGATCTTATAAATCATTTGGGTATTTGGTAAGAGGAAGAATCATTAGACAAAAAGTTAGTGATAATTGTTTGGATTATCTTGGGTGTTTTTCACACAAAAAATTTGTTTTATTTTATTATTTAACATCATGTTTATATAATGATTCAAGAAAATTAAATAGGATGTAATATATATACTTATATATATATAATTTTGTTTAACCATAATTTTTTTTATGACCTTCCATGAAGGCGTTAACATAAAATGAAAATTCGTCATCTTTAAGGCGATAAATTATCACCCCATGAAGGAAATTTTCACTTTTCGAATAAAAGGGAGAGGAGAAGTGGTTTGATGATATATTATTCCATTAGCATAATAAAATTATATTATATATAAGGAACTATATTTTTCATTCCATTTGGACGAGGATATGGAAGGAGAGAATAAGAATAGAAAAAACTTGGAAAGAATATAAAATAAAAGGTATGAGGAATTTACCACATGAATTTCTCTTCAATAAGAACCTCCTTTGGTAATAGTATTTAATCTTTTAATGAGACTAAGAGATTATGGACATGGTAGAGGGATTTGGGAATATATTTGTGCATAATTCGGACATATCCCATAGTTTTATAGGTGTGAGGAGAATAGGTGGTGATGAGTGATATTTATAGGGAAGGAGAGGGTTGTTTTCTCATTATTTTATTTATTAGTTTATTATTTCGGATCAAGACTATCAATAGTTTTATAATTGGCACCAAATATAATAAAATAATGAAGGTTGGTTATATATTATGGTTCTTAGATTAGATATGACTTAGGTAATAGTGTATTTAATTTTATAATGTATATATACCATAAGTTACAGTATTTTACTATTCACAAAAACTCAACTATTTTAGAAAAATCCTGAAAATTCACAACAACCATTTTTTTATGTTTATAATTCAAAAATAAAATTTAAAATATAGAAATAAATTTCTAAATATTATAAAATTAATTTTTTTGTAAAAATCAACATTTACATGGAAAATACCCATATTAGAATTATAACTGATTTTATAACACTTTGGAAAAATTATAGAAGGTATCATATGATTATCTAATAATCATCAGAGAAAAAATTATTAATTTATGAATACATTTTATGGAAACAAATTTTATTTTAAATCATTAGATTTATTATAATAATGTAATTAAATATTTATAACTTAAAAAAATACCAGCACTTAATTAATAATTTTTAACACATTTTTTTTCTTATACTAGGATATAATTTTATCATACTTTTATTTATGGGATGTATAAATATTATTTGTACTTTTATTGGTGAGGTTACTATTTTATTGAACAGTTTTTTATTCACAAGGGTCATATTACTATTCCAAAGGCAAAGTTACTATTCATTTAGTATATGTTTCTTAATTTCTAGAAATAGGTCTTATTTCATTATTTACTCATTTATAATGTTATTTTTGTGTACATAATGTGATTTATACTATATGAAATATTTATAAGAAAGGAATTTCCATTTATAAAAACTTCAGGTCATTACATTCTTCACCCTTTATGAAATTTCACCCTCAAAATTTTGTTTTACATCCTATATTGTAAAAAGGTGTGGGTACTTATCCTTCTTTTATTCCTTAGGTTCCCATGTTGCCTCTTTATACATATGGTTCCTTCATAGTAGTTTAACCAGGTGAGTAGTCTTGTTGCATAAAACATTATCTCTACAATCACAGATCTTCATTGGTTGCTCCTTGTATGAAAGAACATTTTCCAACTGTACCACCTCTGAATTCTATGAATGTGAAGGATCCAGTATATACTTCCTTAAGAGGGATACATGGAATATATCTTTTACATGATACATGGTTAGAGGAAGTGGAAGTTGGTTGTCCATAGCTCCAATATGATAAAGAATCTATAAGGGGCCGATGTACCAAGGACATAACTTTACTTTCTTCCAAAATATCATCATGCTCTTCTTGGAGATATCTAGAGGAATACCATGCATCCATCCTTAAACTCAAGGTCTCGTTGACGAGTGTATTCATATCTCTTTTTTCGACTCTTGGCTACCTTGATGTGCTGTTGAATGGTTTTCACCTTGTCTACAATTTCTTTAACCATTTCTTCGACCATTTCATGTCCTTGAAGATTATATTCACCGACTTCATCCCATAATACCTATGTTTTAGATTTATTTACATAAAATGATTCATATGGATCCATTTGGATGATTTAGTGAAAAATATTATTGTAATAGAACTCGACCAGAGGTAGATGTTGGTCTCATCCTTCTATGAAGTCCATATAACACACTCTCAAAATATCTTCCAGTGTCAGAATAGTCATCTCATATTGGCCATTAGTTTGAGGATGATAGGCCATTATAAGTTTTAGCTCAATGCTTAAATCATGTTGAAGATTTTTCAAGAACTTCGAGGTCAATCTCTAATCCCGATCGGATACAATCGATAGTGGTACTCCATGAAACCTTACCACTTATATGATATATATCCATGAAATTTGATCCAATGAGAAATCCTATTTAATTTTGATAAAGTGAGTTGTATTTTTAAGATGATCCCTAACCACCCATATAGTATTGTTTCCTTTGGATGTCTCCAGAAGTCTAGTGATAATGTCCATGGTAATGTTATCTCACTTCAATGTTGGTATGAGTAGTGGTTTTATCATACCCTTATACTTTATCATTTCTATATTCACTTACTAACATATTGGGAACTTTGATGTATACTCAGTGATATCATTTTTCATATTGTCCCACAAATAATTCTCTTATAGATCTAGATACATATTTTTTATCCCTAGGTGAATATAGAATGTTGAGCTATGTGCATCATCCATAAGTTCCTTATTTATTTTTATATCGAAAGGTACACATAATTATGTTCCAAATCTTGAAACTCATTCCTCATCAATTTTAAACTCTAAGGATTTACCCTTTATCATAGCTTCCACCTTCTTTTAGATTTCCTCATCATTTCTTTGAGAATCCTTTATTTTCTCCACAAGGGATGGTTGATTAATCATTTGAGAAAGGATTGATGTTGTTCATTCCTTAATGGTTCCCATGTCCATCATTTTTAGGTCTAATAAGTTTGGATGCTTCACAATTATAATCAGTGATAAATATGAATAATCCTGTCTACTTAGAGCATCTACGACCATATTTTCCTTGCTAGAATGGTAATGGATTGAGCAGTCATAATTCATGATGATATCTAACCATCTTCACTGGTGCATATTAATATCATTCTATGGGAATATATATTCGAGACTCTTTTGATCGATATATATATCTCACTTCTCCCTGTAAAGATAATCCAAATTTACAATGAAAAGATAATATCTCCCAACTCCAAATCATGTGTGGGGTAGTTTTTATCATGAATTTTAAGTTACCTTAAGGCATATGATGTCACTTTATAATTGTTTATTAGTCAATATACTTGGCCATTACTTGAAGCATAACTTTACACCACAAATAGTTCCCCACTTTTTGGACGTGCGAGTACTGGGGCAGTGACAAACCTCTTCTTAAATTTTTTTAAAAAATCTTTACATTCATTGGTCTAGAAAAACTTAACTCATTTTTGAGTCATCTCAGTTAGTTTGTTTGAAAATCATGAAATGTTTTTCAAAAATCACTTGTAATACCTATCTAGACCTAGAAATATATGGATATCCATTACAGATGTTGTCCTAGGACACTCTTCGATTTCCTTTATCTTGGAAGGGTCTACAGATATCCCATTTCTAGTGATTATAAGCCACAATAATGATACTTACTTTTTCCAAAACTTGAAATTACAATAATTTACATATATTATCTCCCTCCACATAGTATTCATCACAGTATTAAATTTCTCTTCATGTTCCTCCATGATCTTGGTGTATATTAGAATATCATCAATAAATACAACCAAATTTTTTTTGAGGTAATCTCTAAAGAGTATTTATTAAGTCTATGAAAATTGATGGTGAATTTGTGAGTCTGAAGGGAATCACTATGAACTCATATTGTCCATACCCTATTCAAAAGGTAGTCTTGGGAATATCTTCCTTACTCACCTTTTATCGGTGATATCCCTACCGAAGGTCCACCTTAGAGAAACAACTAGACCTCTGTAGCTGATCAAATAATTCATATATCCATGGTAGGAGATAGTTGTTCTTTATTGTGATTTTTTTGTGATAATAATAATCATTGAAGAGTCACATTGATCCATTATTATTCTTGATGAAGAGGAATGGAACACCCTCTGGTGAAGAACTCAGGCATAAAAACAATTGTCCCAATTCTCTTGTAACTACTTCATTAGTTTTTACAGCTCAATGGTGGCTATTCTATCATGTGTCTTCAATATTGATAGAGATCCAAGAATATGTTAAATTGAGAACTCAACCTCTCAATTAGGAGGAATACCAGACAACTCTTTAGGGAATACATTTATATAATCCCTAATGATGGTAATTTCTTGGAGCATGATTCCCTTCTTTGTCTCAATCATTTGATCTAGATATGCTTTCTCATAAGGAAAAAACATCCACACTTGAGAAAATGATTATGTAGGATATTTTTCCTCCTCGTTACACTTGTATATATTTGGAGGATACTTCAAGATGTGAAGTGTAATATCCCTTTCTCGATAGTTGATGCTGGATTTGTATAAAGTTATCCATTCCTTACCCAAAATAGCATAAAAATATACCAAATAGATTATAAAATGATTTTATAAGAGGTTTAGTCCATATACATTAACTAGGGAGGAGTTATAAACTTTTGATGTAGTAATTTCCCCATTTTCTATTCTCACATATCAATTAACCTCTAAATTTTGTGGTGGTTTTTAAATTGTTTAACTAAACATGAAAGATATTAAATAATTCATTATCCTATAATCAAATAGTATGTTCACAATTCTATAATTAATAATCATGGTAACAATAACCACATCCGTTTCAGGACCTACATCAGTAGTAGAGACAGAATATTCCCTTCCTTGCTACCCTGGAGGTTGTTGTTGTTTATTTCCTCCAACAACCCTTGGATTAGGGAAATGGTTTTCATAATTACCATGTTCCTTGTAGTTGAAAAACTATATTATGTGATAAGTTTTGATATTAACCTTACTTTATTATTACTGATTAGTGGGATTATTCATATCCCTTCAAAATTCATTATCCATTTTCCCTTCTCTTCCACATTTCAAGTATATCTTGGTTCCTTTTAAGTAGTTTCCATGATGCATTTTCCCACTCTTTTGACATGTGATATGTTGGGTCTTCTTTCTATCATGTAGTTTTTCACCCATATTAAACTCCATTTTCACCACTTTTTTCTTCATGGCTATGAGAGCATTGAGAGACTTCGATCTCCATTTTAAACTTAAGGTTACAACAAAAAATATCCTCATAATTGTCAAAGTATGAAATCAATAACACTTTTCAGAGACTAATATTTATTACACTAAATAATAAATCCACCTTTCTCTCGATGTTCATGAAAAACTAGAAGGTCTGTCTTGAAAGCCTTGTGAAATTTTCTTCATATTCCCTAATAGACCCATCTTTATTTTTCTTTAGTCTAAGGAATTCCCTTTCCATCTTGAGATAGAGGGTTCAAGGAAATTATTTATTGAAAAATATATTCATGAAATATTCTCATTAAAAAGAATTTATTTCCTACTGGAATTTTTGTTCTTGATCATTATCCACCACTAATATGTTTCCCCATAAAAACAATAAATGGCCATTACAACATTCTCTTCCTCTAAGTAGAGGAGGAAAAGAATATCTTCTCAATGTAGTTAATCTATTTTTCTATAGGGACGGGATTGGAAGATCCACTAAACATGGGAGTCCTTTTCCTCATGAAGGATTCTACATAAACATTCTCTTTATTTAGAGAATTAAACAATTCCACATGGTACAAGTTATTATTCATAACATGATCCAGCTGAGAAAGTATTGTCATAAAGTTATGATCACCTGTTGCCATCATATTTGGCATATCATTTGGTAAATAATCACATTTCCTATCACATTGATTATTGGAATGGGTTCTTATATTTCTATCCATTAACTAAGAAAAATAATGCACAATTAGGGGGCTTTAATACTTAGAAAATAATAATATAAAAAGAAAACATTGCACATATAAAAAAAACTTGTAAATGAAAAGTGTATCAAAACTTGTGATTCACTAGGTTCCAATCTAGGTTATCCAAGATTTATTTACAAACATATATTGTTATGTAATTTTATTCATTTAATAATTGTTCTTAATGAGATTATGAACTTTCCAAAGCATATCCCCTAGGTGTGACAAACTAGGTGTGCAATAAGGATCATTGTCATTTACCAGGTTACCCTGAGTTAGGCCTGAAACAACTTGTCAGTGCTATTAATCCTAGGTATATCTGTTCTAGAACCACTTCCACTTATTGTATCTAGACATTGATGTATTTTCTTGATTAACCATCTAGTTTATACTAACCGAAATTAATGAATTTTTTCTTATAATTAGTCTTATCCCTATGAATTTTGCTAATTTTTTCTAGTCATAAGCCCAAAAATAACTAAAACTTTCCCATGATTCCAACTATAGAGACCCTAACATTTTACACATATCATTACAATATTTTAATAATAATTAACCGTCAAATTACAAGACAATGATCGTAAAGTCTTGTGTCCTTGGAAGATTATGTATATAATTAAACATCATGATTTTTTATTTTGTAATCTCTATGTTGAGTTCCTAACTTACATTGAGCTCCTATATCT
The DNA here is from genome assembly GCA_963277665.1 of Viscum album. Lineage (NCBI taxonomy): Eukaryota > Viridiplantae > Streptophyta > Magnoliopsida > Santalales > Viscaceae > Viscum > Viscum album. Next base: position 1,370,148,937 of record OY728145.1, read on the forward strand.
AAATAAGATAACCTGGGAATTCATGAACAAAAGGAATGAAATAAAATGCCTAGTATGGAAATAAGAATAGGAATAAAACAAAGTACATGGGTTAGAAGGAATAACATGATGGTATAAAAGGTGTGGAACATGAATAATAATTAGTAATAATAAAATTTCTAACATGGAGAAATATAATCATGGAATCATTGAAATGTCGAAACAAAATATAACCTGACATAGACACAACTAAAGGGTAATTTCATAGACTATATAACATGGTGGAGAAAGTACCATAAAGTAATCAGGTTCACTCCATGTCGCAACGTGACGCCCTATGATAATAAACATTACCCAATGCATTAGAGAGCTATCTGGGTGCACCAATCATAAAATGTTCATGATTATGTGTGTCACAAGAAGAATCATACGTAATGAATCAAAAATAACATAAGGGATACCCATAGAATGGAACATGTTTTATAATTATGTCATAAGTCATTACAAATGGGCGTATCACAAAATTGTCTATGAAAGAATAGATTTAGAACATACATGGACAATAATAAATGAAAATAGGAATATATAATGATAAATGGTGTTCAAATGAAGTGAAAAAATTTAAAAAAATTGTTTTGGAATATTTATAAATAAGCTCCTTCAGTGCAGCTTTAAGGGAAACTATCATTGAGTCTTTAAAACAGAAAAGGAATAATTGTTAAAAAAACAGAAATGAAAAATGGTAGTTTTTCTTAATAAAATGAGTGATTTTATAAAAATAATGGTGTCCAGAAACAAATTATGGATACCACATGATAATGGGTAAGAAATCAGGTAATTCCCATTAATCAGGCTTGCTTATCGGGAAGATTTGAGAGGAGAGCCTTTTAAAAAACAGGTATTTCCAAAAAAATAATAAGGATATAATTTGAACATATTATTTTGGAACATATAAACATTATATATAAGAATTAATCAAAAATATTTAAAAATTACAACACATTAATGAGATAGAAAGAGTAACCTGATGGTAAAATGGGGGTTCAGGTAGAATCCCTTACCTTATGTCCGAAATGGTTCTACACTTGATATTAATGTCTGAATTCATCAAATTAGATTGATTAATTAATAGGTCATCAAAATTTTCAACATATTATTGATTTATAATAATTTTATTAAGTTCCTTTATGGACTTTTTGATGAGTTATAGGGTTTAATTTAATCATTCGGGGGTGCTCGTTTTCTTAGTTTTCATGATCTGTTCATTTATATAAGAGTATGGAAGTTCATGTAAAATGGAAATAGAAATACAAAATTGAGGTTAAAAGTTATTAATGAACATTCAAAAGGTTAAATTATCCTATAAATAATTTGGGTATATGGTATAAGGATGGATCATTAGATTAAACATAGTGATAATTGTTTAGATTATCTTGGGTGGTTTTTGATCACAACAAACTTATTTTGTTATATTATTTAACATTATGTATATATAATGATTATAGAACATTAAATAGTATTTAATAAATATATAATGAGTGTTTTTTACCATGAAAATGTTTTTATGACCATTCTTGAAGGCATTAATGGAAAATGAAAAATTTTCATCCTTAAAGGTGATAAATTTACATCTCATGAATGACATTTTCACTTCTAGAATAAAAGGGAGAGGAAGAGGGGTTTAATGATGAATTATTAGATTACCATAATAACATTACAGTATATGTAAGTTACTATATTTTTCATTCCATTTGGATATGGATATTTGATTAGATTATAATAAAATAAAATAACTTGAAAATATAATAAAAGAAAATGAACAAGGAATTTACGTCTTTAATTTCTCCTCCTTGAGAAACTCCTTTGGGAAAAGGTTTTGGTATTTTAATAATAACAAGAGATATTGTATTTGGGGATAGTTTTGGTTATATATTTGAGTAAAATATAGAAAAGGCTCAAATCTTGAGAGCTTTGAGGAGAAGAGGTGGAGATGGGTGATATTTTTAAGGGATGAGAGGGGTGTTTTATCACTATTTTATTCACTAGTTTATTATTTTGGATCAAGACTATAAATAGTTGGAGAATAATCACCAAATATTAAAAAATAATGGAGGGAATTTATATATTCTGTTTCTTACATCAGTGATGACTTAAGGAATAATGTATTTAACTTATAATGTATATATACTGTAAATTATTGTATTTTACTATTCACCAAAGCTTCAACTATTTTAGGAAAATCCAAAAATTCACACTAACCATTTTTTGATGTGTAGAATTAAAAAATTAACTCCATTTTATGAAAATAATTTTCTACATATAAGAAATTTAATTTCAATTCAAATCATAATTTACATGGAAAATACTCATTTTAAAATTTTAACTGATTTTGTAATACTTTGAAAAATTAAATAAGGTCTTATAGAATTATATTATAATGATAAGATAAAAAAATACCAACACTTAGTTAATAATTTGTAAAACATTTATTTACTTATACTATTTTATAATTATACCATACTATCATTTATAGGATGCCTAAATTTTATTTATAATTTCATATGTGAGGTTACTATTCTATTAGATAGTTTACTATTCATAATGGTCATATTACTATTCCAAAGGTGAAGTTACTCTTCCTTTGGTATATATTTTTTAATTTCTATAGGTACCTCTTATTTCATTATTTTTTCATTTATAAAGTTCATATTGTTTTATTAATTTGATTTATATTATATGACCTAATTATAAGAAAGTAATTTCCATTGATAAAAATTTTGGGTCATTACATTGCATGTCAGTTTTATAATAAATGAAATAAAAAACCAATATTAATTGGGTTTCACATCATTTACCAAATAACTGATGTGAAAAAATCACATACAATTATTTATTTACAACAACTATTTTTATTATAAAATGTAAATAACTTACAATGTCACCAATAATAACATCGCGTACTTTGTGATGTTAAATATAACAAATTGGGCATGAAAAATCATTTTTTTACTTTTTTATGGTATGTTGTATGTATTTTTCCATCAATCCTTGTTCTCTATAATTTTTCCATTGTGATTCCCATCAGGTTTTCCCACGCTTTTCCCTTAAAAATTAATCATCTTTAAATTACATATTGAAATGGACACGCAAACTCCCTATTAGACTCCTTTTTTACCACTTGAGGTCAATGAACTCAACACGAGACACCCTTTTGGTGACACATGCCACTAACTATATGAAAAATTATTTATATTAACCAAAACATCCTTCAGTGTATTTAGTTTTCTTTTTTAAAGAGATTTAAATAATTCAAATTGATGAAATAATACTTATAATTTGGAAAGTATATTTCACATGGATATTATTAATTCCCAATTAAATGTTAAATGGTATGACACAACCTTTGAATATTGTAATTTATGAATGAAATAGTAATGGAATGAGTTAAATAAATTAAATTATTTGGAATGGTTGTTACATGAAAACATATTATTTATTCATTGTATGGTATCTATAATTATTATTATGGACATTTTTCTTATTAAAGGAGTGGTCAAACTTGATCTATCCTCGAATTCCCAAGGGAATTACTTGAGAGCTCAGAGGATGACACCTTGATTCATTGGTATGGTTTCCAAAGGAGATACCCACCTTGGAACTTGGTCAATGTATTATTAGAATGGGAATGCCTTAGAAAAGTACTAAAAATTCACTTGATTCATCTTTGTATATTATAATGCCTTGGATACACTTGTTGGATTCAACATGATGTCTTTGGATAGGATGCACCATGTATTCTTCCCTTAGGCACCATTCATGCCTAGCTCTGTGTTTACTAGGGATGTATTCCATGGACAAAGTCAAACACTATTCTAGTGAAATTCCTTGGTTATAGACCTTGGATTAAACTTAAATCCATATAGGTAAGTATAATAGTCTATTTCAATGAGTGTGACCGACTATCTAAGGTCAAGGATTCCTCAGTTTCACGTTTGGTCATTTTCTCCTATTATAACTACTCAGATGCCTTGGTTACACATTATATCCCATTATATTATTAACTATTCTTGGATTCCATAGTTACGCATTGGGCCTCACTTTTTACATATTGACACTACATGGAAAAATTGGTTATATATACTAGACCCTGACCATTTCACATCCCATATGCATACAATTTTAGCTCAGGATGAAGTAGGTATGGTTCGTCGAGTTCCCCATGAGGATCCCAATCCAAAACTATAATTATTTCACACATATTACTCCATTGATTATTATTATTATAAATTCACATTATTACATTCATACACACAAACTAAAATTGTTATTAACACCAATGGGGGTGGCCTAATGAGTATATCTCACACCCTATTCAAGACACTAATTGGTACCCGAGCAGAATTCATGGATGCAGGTAGGGACAAGGAAAATCACTGAATCATAGATGATTTATTTATACAAATCATGATATATTAGTATCACTAGACTAATTCTTGTCTTGAGATTATAGGAGATAACTTTTGGAATTTTGTTCTTTTATTATACATGTACTGTATTGAGTTCCCACTTCCATGTATGCATGTTTCATTTTTGTGTAAAATCATGATAGTGACATTGTTTTATATGCAGTAATAATTTCTATTGTTTAGTTGATTTATCGTTTAGGGAATTTTACATCTTCTGATGCTTTTAATTGATCATTATTATGCTTATTTTGTTGTGTTAGATTGTTTTTTTATTCCATTATTTATCTATTTATTTTCACTCTACCATGCTACACTAAAACCAAAGGGAATAGGCTACCCATGGACACACCCTAGGCCCTATATTGTAGTTGAAAACCTCTTGTATATGGGGAGGTGTGCTTGAGGCTATGTGTCCACTAGTTTGGAAACTGTTGTCAAGTGATCTGGGTTGAGACGTCCCAAAGTGGTATTAGTGCCTTCTTTTCCTTTTGGTCTTACTATTTTTGGTTGGTATAAAAGAAACAATAAATGTTTTGGAATTTAGTAATGAGCCTATGATGTGGAGTAAATAACCCACATATTGAGAAAAAGCCAAATTTCATGGGATAGGATTTATTATTTTCAATTATTCCTTTTACAATTGTACTAATTTCACTATTGGATAACACACATAACTTTTTTTCTTTTTTTACTATTGTTTATTTTATTATTACTATTTTCCTGGTATGGTAAGGAGATAATGTCTCATGCATCTGTATAAGAATTTTATTATTAAAATTTCTTTTATATTCCATGCAATTTTTATTTTAATACGTTCATTTCCTATAGCATGTGTAGTTACTTGATTTATATATTTATTATCAAACTTTCAATTCTTGCGGGGATAAAAATAATTTGATTAATTAAAGTGTATGCACCAATTAAAATGGGTTTTGTTCTATCACTTTAGATAATCACCTTAATGAACCAATTATTACATGTATAATCCATGGACTATTGGTCGCATGAGATAAAGCTCTATTTGGTAACAATTACATGGATTCCAATTGTAATTTAAAGAGTGTTTGTCCCTCTAAAAATTGGGAATGATGATCCATCTAATTAAATCATCATAAAATCATAGTGGTGGTTACATGTAGAGCCATTTTCAAGTTATAAAGTGTAGGTATTTATAACTTGGGAATGATAGATACATCTAATTGGACCGTTATATATATATATATATGGGTATACTTATAAACTGTTGAGTTTTAAATTTAAATGGACATGTTTTCTATTAAATTTTGATGCCAATTGAAATATAAAGAGTTTTTTACTCTATAACATTTTATTGAAACATTGTATACCAGAACCCTTATTTTGAATAGTGAACTTAAAGTAGACCTGACCTTAGAAATAGGTAATAGGCAGTGTAACTAATGATTCATCCTGGTTTTATATGTAACCATGGCCTGGAGTTACAAGTAGAAAGAGGGTTATGAATATAATATGAGGAGGCTTGAACCTATTCTAATCATATATCTTCAATTTTTTGTTAAATATTATCTAAGGTGTGTTCTTGGAATTTATAGATTTATTCCACCATTATTTACTCAGGTTGAGTGCCAGGATGGTGGCAATGAACATGCTCCTAAGGTGGTGGGACATAACCCTATAGTAGTGCCACCTACAACACATCCTGTTATGACTTACTTGGGTGTTGATTCATAATTTCAAGAGTGTTTCCTAAGGCTCATGAAAACTATGCAGATAGCTCCATGAATTTTCCTTATTATGGACTAGATTACTCGATAATTCCAACAAAAACATATAACCAAATTTTTTGGGATGGCGGCCCATTGGCTAATGGGACATGGCTAGAGGACATACTATATATCTTTGAGCATATGGAGATGTCTCCGGAGAGGATGGTCAAGATAACCAATTATATACATCTTGGTTCTACCAATAGATGGTGTGACATTATAACTTAGTTAGACTATCAATGATATATGGTTTATAGATATTTCTAGGACGCATTCTACGACTATTTATTTCCCGATACCTTGAGGGTTGAAAGAGCTTGGAAATTCAAACACCTAGAGTGAGGATCCCTATCAATTATGGATTATTTTGCACTCTTTATTGAACTTATTTATTTTACACCATCCTTCATTAATTATGATATTTCTAGAGTGAGACACTTTAAGGATGGGATTAGGTATGTCATTTGGGCTGAGGTAAATTTTTCCCATTTCACTATAGTATAAAGAATTGAGAATCATGCCCTTATCACTGTGAGAAATTTTGAGGGAAGTTGATAGTACATGTCACAATGGTTCAACACTGAGGTAGGTTATTAGTTCATCTAGTGGTAGGAAACATCATCTAGGGGTTCTCAATAGGGTAGTGATAGCCAAATTATATAAACTGGTAGTTCTGTTATATGCTATTAGTGTGGGAGGCATGACTACATAAAGCCTTAGTGAAACTAAGACCCAGTTGAGTGCCAAGATTTCAGAAGAACATGGAATCTTTTGAGATTTTACTGGACATTTCTATCTATCCCTATTGGTGGAGGATCCATGCCAGTTCCACCTTCTAGAGTAGGATCTGTTGCACCACACTAGGATGAGAGCTGGACTACCACTACCCGTACAAGATGAGGAGGTGGATGTGTTTGAGGAGCCTAGAATTATGACATGAAATGTTATCTATGAAGACCCACTCAATGTTTTCATGTTGAAGATCAAGTTCATGCATCAAGATAGATATATTTAGTACAACCTATTCCTGAGGATCATGGTGTTAGTCCATATACAATATGTGGTACAATATTCGTAGCCTCTAATTTAGTATCTTCCCTTTTTGATACCAGTGATTAAAATTATTTTATATATGTTTATATGTTGTAAATAATAGGGTTTGATATTCAGTATTCATATGAAATTATAACACATGATATTTCCTTAATAATTTAAATAGAATGTGTAGGCCAATGTAAGGAATAATCCCTTGAGGTAGGAAACAATCATTTCTTTTGGTAACTCTTCATCCTATAAATGATGGTCTTCAATGTCATTATTAGGATGGACTAGCTTGTCCCCTATAATTCTTATGTTTATTTCTATATCCATATGGTATCATTAACATCACTATAGGGTGATAGTTATATTAACAAGGGTAAATTGGATGTCCAAGAATGTAGAGTTAGAATAGAGCATCAAGGGATGGGTAGAGTGACATCCCAGATCAATATCCTTTATATAGATTACCTGGGAACATGTCAGGTTGATTTAATTACTATAATATTTAATTTGAGTGATGTTTTACTTTGTGATTTTTCTTGAAAACCTCTCTATAGAGGTATTTTTTACCATCAAGCTAGTTCTAGGAGTATCACAAATATCTATTTCTTCATACAGAATGAGTACTGTTGAGTTGTAAGATAACCATAGGTTGCTATAGGACATAGAATATAAGTGTTTTATATAGAACAATACTTCACCTTAGAGTTCACCAATACTTGTTTCCCAATAAGATGGATGGGATCCTCAAGATTTGTGTGGATTACCATAGGCTAAACCAACTTACTGTTACATATTAGTATCCACTTCCTAGTATAGATGACCTATTTTACTATCTCTGAGGTTTTTTAGTTTACTAAAAGGATAACTAGAGGTTAGTTTATAAACATGTATGAGTTAGACCTTTTTATATACCTCGTACAACATTTAAAAGTAGGTACGTCCTTTATGAGTATCTTCTATTCGGTTTGATGATAACACCTTCTGTTTTTATGGATATAATGAATTCGGTTTTCTATCTATATCTAGATTAATTTTTTGTAGTTTTTAGAGAATAAATATTTTTTTAGTCTCTCAATAGACAGGATAAAAATTTTAGTGCACTGAGTGAGAACCAAATATTTTCTAATATCACCAAATTACACTTTTGGATCGACTAGGTGAACTTCCTCGGTCAAATTATTATAATGATAGGAGTGTATTTTTACCTAGATAAATTTAGTACCGTCATTTCCTAGGATTTTCATAAATTTTGTTATGTTTTTATAGTCCTATGTTTGTTAGAAATCCTTTTAGGAGCTGAATTTGATACTAAATTCAAGACTAATCCTAATTATTTTTGTTCAAGGAATAATCTATATAGTCTAATACGACGCATTAGGGATTGGGATAGGAGAATTTATAATGCAAGAAGATCGAGTCATGGTAGAAAAGTCTCGTTAGTTGAGGCTGCCTAAGAGGAATTACCTGATGCCAAATCGCGAGATAGAAACTGTGGTTCATGCCTTATATTTTTGGAGGCATTACATTCTTGGAGATAATTTTGGGGAATTTATAGACCACATGATCCTTAATTATAAATTAACACAGTGTTATGTAAATATTATAAAGAGAATGTGGGTTAAATACATATATTTCCTCAATTTTGATCTTTTACAATGTCCTTAAATAGATTCAATGAGCTATAATAATCGTACACATGTAGTTTTTGAGGCTAATAGTGAGTGGAAGTTGATGAACATACACTATGTGATGCACTTGTAGGTTTAGGACCATCATGGACAACCTGTACTTGCATTGTTATCAGGGACCTCTTCACTTCTGGATGAAGTGAAGATGATTCAAATTTTTGATCCTGAGGGCTTAGTCATGTGAGAGATAATATTTGGAAAGGGACGACCACCAGGTTTGGTTGTTGATGGGGATGAGATCTTTTTCATTCATGGATGTGTCTGGGTTCTAGAAGACACACAAGAGGAGTTGATGAAAGTGTCTCATGCTTCTTATTGGGTGGTATATCCTATCCTTATGAAGATTTACCATGATTTAAACAACCAATATTGGGTCCAGTGATGAGAAGAAAGATAGAGGATTTTATTTCCCAATGTTCCACTTTTTATGTGGTGAAGGTGGAACACTAGTGACCAGTAGGGACATTATAGTCATTTCCCATTCTAAAGTGAAAATGGTATGACATCACTATTGATATTATGACTATTTTACTAAGATCCAATCAAGGAAGTGATGTAGTGTGGGTGATAATAAATAGGATAATTAAGGTCACACACTTTATATCTACCAGGGAGAGCTTTTCAGTGGACTAGTTTGAGAGGGTTTATATCTAATATATCTTATTCCCTCATGTTGTTCCATATTATATCATATTGGATAGGGATGTTTGATATATGTCACAGCTCTGGCATGGGTTTAAAAAGGCTCTCAGTATACAGGTTCTCCTGGGCATATACTTTCACCCATAGAAAGATGGTGAATTTGAGTGTACAATTATAATATTTGAGGAAATGCTTAGAGAATGTGTCCTTTATTTTGGAGGTTCTTGGGAAAAACACATACTTATAACTGAGTTTTCAGATAGTAACATCTTTTAGGTGATAATACGGACGGATCCTTATGATACCTTTTATGGTAGGTTGTGTCTTTCACCTTTGTTGTAGATAGAGGCATCAGAGTGATCACTATTAGAACCTTGTCTCATTCAAGAGACATCAGAGTAGGCAAAGCTTACCTAAGAGGATATGGATAAAACTCATTCTAGGAAAAATTCTTACTCTGATCATTATTTAAGAACTCTGGAGTTCGAGGTTAGGGATTGGGTCTTCTTGCGTGTTTTTTCTAGGATGGGGCATAGAAGGATTCAGGGACAAGGAAAGTTATCACCTCATTAGGTCATTCCCTTTGAAATATTTGAGAGAGTTAGGATAGTATCCTATCAGATAACCCTAAATTAGAGGTACCATGTTATGCATGAAAATTTTCATATATCATATATTTTCATTACTATTCACACCCATCCAATATTATAGATCATTAGGGTGATGAATGAGAATATTATTATTCATTTTAAGAGTATCCTATCTAGATCATCAATAGTTGCATAAATTCTCTCCAAGGTAGTTGAATTCCTCTAGTACATGTTCTTTGGTAGCACAAATGAGTATAGGATGAGACATAGGAGAGATAGGATGATGTGCATGAAAAGTGGATGTATATTTTCTCAGATAAACATTTACCACCCTCAGAAGTGAAAATTGAAGATGAATTATTTTAAGAAGGTTTGATCGTAAAATCCTGGTTTATCTGTTGACGTACAAACCCTTTAATAGTTTAAATATTTCTTTTTGACATTATACATGGGATTAAATGATTAAAGAAGTGTTTGGGAGTGTTTGAGTCTTTTTTGGGATCCTAAGATCATGTTTTTTGAGAACTAGTATATGGGGTGAGTAGGCATAAGCTTGGTAGTAACCATGTGGTTCAAACATGCAACCCATATATGTATGGGAAAACGGTTTGAAAATCCATGAAAGGAAGGATGCACACTCTTCTGAAAACTTGTATACCTGTTACAAAGATTAAATATACAGTCGACACATGGTTTGTCTAATAATGTTTCTAGCCATGTGAGGGGTTGACTCCCTTGGATAGTGCTAGTGCATGGTTGGAAGACAGTTTGGCCAACTATGAGGCCAAACCGTGCAAGTCTTAAATTTTTTGGTTAAAATACCCCCTATTTTTTATCTCTTTCCACTTAAAAATAAAACCACCTATTATCCCTTTATTCTCTAGTATCCTCCTCCCTTGTGAAGAGATCATCCATGGAATCCACTAAGGATTTGATGTTTCTTCTTCATTTGGTATTCGATTAGACCTTCTTATGTAATGTTGGAAGCATACTAGTTAGAGCTTCAATCCATTACCCACCTTTCTCAGTTTATCTCTCTATATTCAATGTTATTTCTATGTAATATAATATTCCATATTTTCATGGTATTTTTCTATTTATATATTTTCATCCATTTTAGATGACATTATATGTAGATAAAAGATGATGGTTCATCAACACCATAAACTAGATTTTTTACTTTTCCCTCATGCCTCATTGTCTATAATTTTCACAATACTGCCTCACAATGGTTTTACCAGTAATTTTACCCTAAAAATAAATATTCTTTAAATTAGTTTCCTAAATTGACACCCGAACACCATATTAGAATCTCTTATTATTTTTGGATATCAATGACCTCAATGTGAGAAACCCTTTGAGTGTTTTATACATATACATGTATGAAAAATATTTTATATTAACTAAAACACCCTTTGATGTATTTGGTTCAATTTTATAAGGGCTTAAATTAATTTTAATATATGTACTAGTAAAAATAATATGAAAATATATTTCAATTGGATCTTATTAATTTCTAATGAAACGTTAAATTGTATAACACCTCCATTGTCCCTTTTCATTTATAAATGAATGGGAATGGAATGAGTTAAATAAAGTGAATAAGTTAGCATGGTTGTTACATGGACAAAGAATACTTATTAAATATAGTAACCTATAATTATTACCTTGGAAGTTTTTTTGTTAAATTAGTAGTCATACTTGAGCCAACCTTGGATTCATGAGGGAATGCCTTGAGAACTTAGTGGATGCTTCCCGGATTCATTGGGCTAGTTGAAAAGGTAGATAACCATCATGGAACATGGTAAATGCATTATTAGTACATGAATACATCAACTAGTACTAAAAATTCACTTGATTCATATATGGATATTATAATTCCTTGGATACACTCCTTGTATTAAGTTTGATGTCTTTGGATAAGAGGCACCTTTGATTCTTCCCTTGGGATCCAATCATGATTAGCTCAACATTGACTTGGTATATTCCCCATGGACTAAATTTGATGATTTTACAGTGGAATTACATGAGTTTACCTCATGTATCACACTTGTACCCCTATATCTGAACTACATGGTCTATTTCAATGAGTTATCCCAACCGTCTAAGGTCAAGGATTCCTTTGTCTCACTTTGGGTCCGCTTATCCTATTATCACTTCTCATATTCCTTGGTTACCCCTTGGATCCTATTGTATTATCAATTCTACATGGACTCCTTGGTTACACCTTGGGTGTAAGTTATTATATATTTCTTTAACATGGACATATTGGTTACATCTTTTGGTCCCTCGCTATTTCCATGTCCCCTGTGCTAACACTTCCATCTTAGGCCATAGTAGGTATAGTCGGTCAAGCATCCCATGAGAATCCCATGCTAACATTGTTATTTTTTATGCATATTAATCCAATAATTGTTATTATATCTAAAAAATATTACATTTATACATATAGAATTGAATTTTTATTGATACTATTGGTTGTGGATTACTGAATATATCTCACATCCAATTTAGGCCAACAATTCGTACCTGTATAGACTTCATGGATGTAGGTAGAGATAAGTGAAAGTAAATGATCATTGATGCTTTATTTGTATAGATCATGGGATATTGAGAGCACAAGATCGATACCTGGCTCACAATTCTAGGAGATATTTTTTTCATTTTTTCTTTTGTTATAAATTTACTCTATTGAGTGCCTTCTACCATGTATTCCAGCTTGTTTTTGTGTAGATTCATGACATTGACATTTTTTTGTATTCAACAATGATTATTTTTTTCAATTAATTTATATTTTATGGAAGTTTATCTCTTCCATTACTTTTAATTGATCACTATTATTCATATACTATTATGGTTAATTATTGTTATGTGTTTCCACTATTTATCTATTTATTATTACTCCATTGTGATACACTCTAACTAGAGGGAATATTCTTCTCAAAAACACACCCTAGTCCCTCTATACTAGTCATAAGACTTTGAAATTTGGGGAGGCATGCTAAAGGTCATTTGGAAAGTGTTTTGGCTACAATTATCAACTGATAAGGTCTAAGATATCACGCCTAGAGAGTAAGAAACTTTGATAGTGTGGTAATCATCAAAAGAGTTGGCGAGTGATTCAAGATAATAGAAAAGTGTAAAAAATATCTTAAACATGTATAAATTTTATTTTATGAGATGTTTTAAACACATATTCATCCTATATTTTAAATATATCAATTTTTACCACTTTATCATGATAATTTATTTACATTAAATTAATAATTTATGTAATTCCAAGGGCGTCAATCCCCTCACTTATCGAAGAGAACATCCCCTTATACCTAATTCACAATGTTTAATCCTTATATATTGTTCAATATATACCATAATATCATTATATAATCCTTCCAATAATCTTATATCATATGTTATTTCCAAAATACCATCCTTTCAAGGCTTAAGTTTTAATCAAAAGGAGGTTTATCAACTAAGAGGTATAAATCTTAACTGAGTACTTTCAATTTTATTTCTTATTATTATTCCAAAAAATATATGGTTTAAATTATAAAATAATTAATTCATTATCATAAATATATTTTATTTTGATTATGATTATTGAAAAAATATTATTCACCACTTTTTTATCCTGTGGGAAAATAAAACTTCACTCATGCATATGCATGGCTTACGCCCTCTATAAAGCGATGTGTTTTGAATTTAATCAATGATTAATATTGATGTTTATAATTATAGATTTAATTAATATATATATAATTTATGAAATTTATATTTTTATTAAAAAATTAATTATTTTGATTTTTCACTCATTCCATCCATCAACAAGTTGAAACATCACTTGTGCATACATATGAACTACCATCTCCGTGAATTGTTGTAATTCATTTTTCATAAGAGTTTTAAAGAATAATTATAAAATGTTATATAATGATAAATTGTGATAATAAATACATGATTAATATTGTGCATATGATTTAATCATGATTAAAGCACAAGGACTAGAATTTCCAAACCAAAACATGCATGAAAAATGAAGCAATTATCACTCAGAGGGGAGATTTAAATAAATAATTGTTAATAAATGGGTGATACGATATTATAAGTGAATAAAATAAGGTATAATATATAATATTATTTTTTTTAATGTATTAATAATAAATATATATTTATTATAAAAGAGGTTCTAGTGCGTATGAAGTTAGATACGATTTGAGGTAATGAGTTTCTCAACTCACTTTCTTTCCATTGGGTTATATTACTTCTTAATTGACTATATTATTAAAAGAATATGGGTGTAACAATGTATGATTTTTTAATGTTGTATTTACACTTTTTTTTTGTTTTTACATTTTTTACACATAATCACTTTATTGATTAATTCTAACTTCAATATTATGATCTTTTTATGGGGATTTATTATCTAACTGTTGTTTCCGTGATACATATGACGTACTAACAACTTTTTTATTACATTTTGTGTTTATAATACACCTTTTATGTGATATATAAATAATAAATTTAAATTCATGGTACTCAAATTTTCATTTGAGCCTATTTCCTTCACGGTGGTTATGATTCAAAAGTTACTGAAGTGGTAAGGGTTTATGTTACAATCTCATTTATTTTAATGATTGTCAATGATGAATTTATGTTGGGGGGAATTTTATGAATATTATACATTAAACCAGATATATTTTAATATACCTTGGTTATTCATGGTATTTTCAATTAATATTACAGTTTTACACCCTTGGGTACTTAAAAGTATCAATATTTTTTAAGAAAAACTGACTTTATTTCTTCTTTGGTAGGGAATAGTTTTCTTCCAGGTACATGTTTTCTTTAAACCACATTAAATAATGTTTTAAATATTACCCAATGGTTGAAAAAAATCTATTTTTTCCATATATGATTTTTTATAAAAATATTAAAACTTAATTTTCTTGTATTTTTCAAAATGAGGTAGTTTTCTCCCAAGGTGTGAACAATTTTTTTAACATATACCATAGAAACAAATTATTTTGTCATCACGAATAATATCTAATTTTATTGTTCCTTTATAATATTCCATGTTTCTTTTTAAAAAAAATATTTTCTTAAGTATTTTGGATTTTTTAATATTTTATAAATTAAATTCAAAATGAAAAGGTTATTTTCCTCAAGAAATATTCTAGTGAACTTTTTAGGGACCTACAATGGGGATAAGAGGGAGTTACCATGAATGTGGAGGGGAGAATATAGTTTTGGAATTGAATTACCTAAATAAAAAACTCTTGAACCTTTCATCACACTGACCTTAAATAATATTGACCTCTTAACTTTGAGCACCACTTTTTTTATCTTTAACCATATGTGGTTAAGGTTGAATGATATGGTTTAGTGTGTATCCATAAAGTAAATATGTACATGAAGGTTTACTTGGTTAACCCTCACTAGGATATGTCCATAGAGCATGCATAGATGTTGGACCACGTACAAAAATCACTATGAAGCTCACTACTTATAAAGGTTTGGGCATGGTCACTCCATGGACAATCTCACTAACTTACAATGATTATAGTCGACCTACCATCAACTAAGGATTATTTCCTACTCAATGTCTCTTCCTTAGCATGATTATATCACTTCTTTTAGAAAGGTCCACGCATAGTTAGGGAAATATAGCTCCCTTAACAACATCTTCGAATGGATATTCATACAAAATTCTGATTCCTTTTTAGAGACCATTTTTTCTCATTCACAATATGTGAAAACACCATTGATGTAACAATTTTTCATTCCAGAATAATTTTGGAACAACACTCATTATGATATAGGAATAAAGATAAAAAACTCAACATGGAAAATTTTTAAACGATTGGAAATTATTTAAGCTTCCAACCCCTTTCCTAAGATTCTTCTTTTTTCAATGATTCAGATATTCAAATAATTCTCATTGTTTTCTACTTCCAAAAGATATCCTCTTCCTAAAATAGTTAGGATATGCACCAAGAAAATGGACACTTGGTAGCTTCATTATAGGCCATTAATTCTACTAATAACTTATCATGAGTATACTCTATTATTTTTATGAAAAGCCATATCCATAACTATTTATAAATAACTACACATAGTTACCTAGAAAAATCCTTTGTATCGTGAATTTATTCCATATAAATTACCCATCATAAATGTTGCATCCTCCTTTAGATCTTTCTGGGAATCATGGTCTAAAATTTAGGACCATGATATATGAAGCACTAAATTTCAGTTCATCCATAAACATGGTAGATTTTCCTTAATTGTACAATCCAAATCTCAACATGACTTACAACCCATCCTGGTGAAAATAACTTAGTTGTTTTACCTCCAAAACAATAACCAAAATGGCATGTTCATATGCTTTATGTAGTTTCATCTTGCTTCTCCACAATTCAACAATGACCACTTCCACTATAACCACATGCCATTCAATTTCAACCTCCTTTGAGTTTAATTTCTTAAACATAGAAAAAAGGCCCGACAAAAAACATCTTCGCTATGGTGAAACATAAAAAATTTGTATTTTTACCTTCAAAATTCCAAACAACATGACATGAACCAAGGTAAGTCCAGTAGTTTTTTCCTTCACATCTACCTTTCAACCACGATATATCTCATTATGTTCCTTGGTCTACCCACCATTACCATTTAATCTATGGATAATATAAATATACCCTGGGGACCACCAGGGAATGGCCCCTTCTACATTTCCCATTTTGGGAAATTCCCTTCACAAAACACCCAAGGATATGTACATGGTCCCTTATATAATTATTATACATCATATCTAAAACTAGCACCCTGATGTCGTGTTTCCCATTTTGTATTTTTTTCACTTGGGGTGTAACACACTCCATGAACATCCCTTTCATCATGACCCCAAACATCTTCCACCTGACCAATCATCACTTTTACAACACTTACAACATATAATGCTATAAATCTGAAAGTTGAAAATATACATTTTCCATCAATTTGGGAACATCAATTTTCTTAGGTATCACTTAATTAGTTTGGAAATCTTTAGAATGTTTCATCAAAATTTATATTGTCATCAAATACAACTAACTTCATTAAGATGAAAGCACACTTCTTGGCCATCAACCTTGATCATCCAAATTTTCAAAAAATACAACATCAATCTTTTGATATTTCTAACAATCACTCCTTTGGATTTTGTTGACAATAAATAATATAACTTTTCACACCATTACAAAAAAACACCCTTGGAATTATCTACCCCCTTAATAATATATTCTCCTTCTTAAGTTATCTTCTCTACTTTATTTTCAATTAAATAAAAAGGGTCTTTCAAAAAAATGGTCTTTCTAGATGTCCTCCTTCAAATATAGGGATTAATTTTTATTCCCCCTTTTTTCTATTATAGTGAACACCATCATCTTATATCTTCTCACCTTTATTTTATTTAATTTATTCATACCCTTTTTATATGGTAATAAACTCCATGAACACTTATATCCCCCTTAGTCTTCAACTTCTAAAAGGGATTCCTCATGGGCTTCAACTCCCCCTATGAGGATAGAGAAGATTACATTCATCGCTTTTCATCTCCTCCTTTATCTATAATCCAAACACCATGACAGATACAATTAACTCAAGAGATTAATTGAGTGAATTTACCCCTTAGAACATGATATGTCAAAAAATACTTTATTTCTATTGATATGGAGCTTCATGTAGGAAATAAGAGTATTTTGAAACAACCACAAGGTTGTCCATGTCAGTCATGAATTATATTTAAAGATCAAAAAAACTTTTTTCCATCTTTCAAAACACAACCTATGATCTTAATCACTTTAAACCAAACCATTAGTATATAATGTTAAATTACTTGGCTGTTAGAAACATACCACATAATGAAGTAATTGATACAACTTGTAAAACTTTTGATTCCATTTTTTTCAACAATGGTTCAATTTGTACAAATCATACAACTTAAAATAAAATAATTTCATTTTTTTATAGGCTTCGACAAATTTTAATAAGTCTTAATAGCCTTTTATGTTAATTACCACTGCCCTTAGATTCCTTTTACATTGACAAATGTTTTTGATATCATATGTTTGGGCAAAAAATTGATGCAACACTAGTTTGGGAATAAAAATATTCCAAAATATTTTGTCGACCTTCATAATAATAAATCATATACCAAATGTTATAAAAGTATATGAAACTTAAATTTCGATAATGTTACTCTTCTAAGTCAATTTATTTCTTTTATGGTTTGATTTAAACACACGTATTTCTTGAAAATCATTCATTCCACATTTAATTGTTTTTAAGCATGTAAATTCTCCACATGCACACATCTTTAGTCTTAATTCTAATTGTACATTTAGATATCAATTTTTATTTTAAACACAACTATGTTCACTATATGTATGGTATTTTCTTATTGTTCATAATTTTATTTATCTCCATCCACTTGTTCTTTTCTTTCACAATAAACCTTATAGATCATATCTCCCCCTTTAATAATGATCCTCTTAAAAATAGTTAGGAATAAAAATGTTTATATAGAGAGGGGTATCTTTCAGTTCCTAAAGTTAAGGAATTGGGTGGGTCAAGATGAACCAACATGTCACCTTATAACTTTCCTTTTAGATTATTCATATTTTTGAAAAGAATAAGATAATATCTTTATGTTCATCATTATCTCTCGACTCTAGAAAAATAAACCTCTTTACAAAGTATATCCCTTTAAAGATACAACTTTGACACTTCTTTTCAAAGTTATAAACATTATTATCCATCCATGGATTGGGATGTTCTACAATTGTAGAATTGATCACACTTGAAAAAGTAGATTCTTGAGTAGCATCATAATTATTTCTTACTCTATCTTTATTCTATAATTAATCTTAATATTTTTCCTTTTAGTTGTTTGTGTAGGAACACATTTGGAAACATCTTTGTTTATGGCTATGAGAGACGTTTTGGAATACATATTTCATGGTGGATTCAACCTCACATCCACTTACACCATCTTTATAGCTGGAACAACCTCTTTCTTTTGATTCCAAATTCAAATTTGTTCCTTCCTAGATATTTATTATGATAATCTAGATTTTGGTGCTTGATACACATTTCATTGAGGCTGAATTACATCCTCCAAAACACTAAACTTATTTTCCATCTTAATAGGAATTTTACTGGATAATAATTACCATGGTAAGTCATAGGATTGGAGTTTCTCTATATAGATACAATACCTTTCCATGAATTACTCTAACTTTAATAACATTCCATGTAACTATGGTTAGAAAAACTGAAACATATACCATAATAATCACGACTCATTTGGTGTATCCTTGGTAGAGATATTGATATAACTAGAACTTTTTTCACATAATTGTACTTTTTATCTTTAAATAAACTACTCACTATGTCCCCAAATATTCTAGAATATTTTAAATTTGGTTATTCATTCATTTATGGAGACATACTTCTAGTTTTTTCATGGAACAAATATTTTCTTCCAAATTTTATATATGGATCCTTTTTAATTTTTTCAAAAGATTAGACAAATCTTAAAGGAATCTTCATATTTTCTTTTAAGTTGTTCATCATCTCCTCAATTTATCTTATATTCTCATCCTTTAACCTCTTTTTTTGAGGACAAATCTTTAATATTTGAAAATTACACTACTTAAATTATACTCCATTGATCTTTTTTTTTCATCTCATGGTCATTTATTAGAATAGTAATTTGATGTTGTTTCCATTTCATAGCTAGAATTAAAAATCCATTTTATCTCTATTAAAGTGTATTAAATTTCACATCTTTTATCCATATGAAGGATAACATCAAATATATCAATAGGATCATATTTTACCTTGTTTGGAGAGCACAAATTCTAGGATAACATATTATTTTTATTCTTCTTTTTTCTTTTTAACATTACAAAATTTTATTTTGTTTTATCTTATTTTTCAAAAAAAACATCTAACTGAATCCACATTTATTTGGATAAATTTTAATTATTTACCTTCCTATGTATATATTCCTCAAGAGACTCATTTAATTCCTCTTTGACCAAGCATCAATTGTAATATTTCTTTGATATGTATCAAAGATAACTATGGGTCAACTCAATAGAAAAATTATATCTTCAAACACTTCTCAAGGAACATCAAGAGAATATTTAGTAAAATGAATGAAATGTTTTTTTTTCATTTTTTGAAATTATTCATTTAAAATATTGGATCATTAACTATGGAATACATTTTCAACACAACATCCAATCATGTCAGATCAATAAGAAAAAAACCTTCCTTTGATATCAATCGTAGGGTCCCAAAATGGGACTAAGAGTGAGATCACCCAAAGAGTGGGGGGGTGAATCATGGAGTGTACATAACATACCAAGTTAGAAAAATTGAATGGTTCATCTGACTTACCATTATGATATTGACCTATCTACCTTGAGGGTCAAATTTTTATACTCATTAACCTAATATTCTTACGTCTGCTTGATTAGTTTTAGTGTGCATGCATAATGTAAATATGTACATGAGTATTTACTTGGTTGACCTTCAATGGGATATGTATAAGGAGAATACATCGACACTATGTTGTGAAAAAAAAATCACTATGAATCATAGTACTTATAATGGTTAAGTCTCGGTCACTCTTCACCTAGGCTCACTACCTTAGAAAGTTTAGGGTTGACTTACTATCACCCAATCCTCACTATAGCCTCACTACCTCTTCTAACACGTCCATTTATAACTACTCCGAGAGGGATCCACACACAATTTATTGATAGGTAGGCCCCTTAAAAAAATAAAAAATGGTTAGATACTCTTTGGAGGTCCTTATTTTCTCCTTGAAATTTTTTGAAAACACCATTGATGCAACATGTTTTTTTCTAGAATAATTCTAGAACAAAACTCACTATATTGTAGGAATAGTGATAAAAAATAAACTTATAAAAATATTTAATGGTTATTAATTATTAAAGATTCCATATCCTCTAATGGAACTCTTCATTTTCTGATATTTTGAACTTCAAGGAATATTCATAGTCTTCTTGTTCTAGATAATACCCTCTTTATGAAATAAAGAGGCCATGCGCCCATCAACCAGGCACTTGGTAGATTCATTATGGGACATTCAATCTACCCTTATAGTCCCATGAATAACCTCCTTTTATTTTCATTAAAACCACATCCATATCTACTGAGAAATTACTACTCATGGTCAAATGGAAAAAACCCATTTGCATAAAAAATTTATTCCAGATAAATTCACTAACATAAATGATACGAAGGCTAACAATATTTTCTAAAATCATGGTCTAAATCAAGTACCATGATATATGAATTATTAATGATCAATTCATGAACCATCATGGTGGATTAATCCTGATTTAGAATGAAATGTCCTGAAATGACTTACAACTTGGATGGTGAAAATCACATGATATTTGTTCCTCCAGAACAGATGGGTGCGCACTCTATCATTGCCTGACTCATCTTGCCGAAAGGCTCTACGCCATGTAAGCTTGAACTTCTAATACAACGCTTGACGGAAGTCTGGGGTTTCGATTCCTGGAAATGTATCTCCTTAGGGAAAGGGTTTTACCACATCTTATTTCCATCCGAAGACCTTAAGATGCATGCCTGGGGTCACGGATCTATCTCCTTCAAGCCTGGAGCATTGCATATCCGAGAATGGGACAGAAGCTTTAACCCCCTAGAAATAGGAAATACGACGGTTCAGACTTGGGTGAAGGTATTTGGTTTAAATTGGATCCTTTGGCACCCTCGCATTTTATATGATATTGCTCTAGCAATGGGAGTTCCAATCAAATTGGACAAGGAAACGGAAGCTGCCAGGTATGGACACTATGCCAGGTTTTTAGTTGAAATCGATCTTTGTTCTACATTAATTGATAAGGTATTTCTCTCTACTGATGTTGATGAATTGGAACTGAAAATTGAATATGAAAACCTCCCCATGTTTTGCTCAGACTGTAAGACTATAGGTCATGAGTCTTCAAATTGTAGAAGATCAATTGTTTGTGCTTCCTGTGCTAAACGTGGGCATGATATGCATTCCTGCTTCAAAAAATCACATCACCAGAAGACCAATAGTTCTGGTTTAACTACACAGACTGCTGGTTTTAATGGGGATGTCCTGATTTCTGTTAATACTGCTCAGACGATGTCTATTCCTTATGTCCAATGTGATCTTGACAATAATCAAAAGAAGGTTGTTTCACCTCCGCCTATTGCTATGCATAATAATTTGGCAGATAACACAGCAGATCATATTGTGGATCCATCTTTTGTGCATGATCAATCTCAGTTGATCACTGGCCAGCATGGCACTCGGTCTTGGGCTGATATTGATGAGCATGGGGAGAATTGTGAGACTCATATTGCCAAGGACCTCACTCAGGTTCCGGCAAAGGTGGGGCTCACTGTTTCCCAGACCCCCCTGCCCAAGGTTCAAGATGATTCTTTTTTGGTGAAAGTAGTTTCTTCCTCCTCTGACACACATTCTTGTGATGATAAAAAAGCTGGAAAATTGCCTTCGTATCCAACTTCTGATCCCACTATGGTTGTTCCTCCTGGAGTTGAGGGGGATATTGGGGCTTCATCACCCACGTTTCCCTCACCTGGCAAGGATGATAGGCAGACCTCTTCTCATGAGCATGTGAGAAATTCTAATTTTCCATGTAGTGCTGCAGGTCAGTTAGAGGCTGTAATTGTTGATCCTCCTCGGAAATAGGTGGAAACCACGACTTTGCACCCACAAAAACTGCTGGAAATTCAGCAGACACCTTCTGACTTGAGTGGGTGTTTTAAAAACTGTGAAGCTACTGATTCACCTGGATTTTCTGAAAAGGCTGATTCTGCTTCTCTTTCTCTGGCTCCATCAATCTATGAACCTTTTGTAGTGGCTGTTGAAGACTCAATCACTCCGGCTAATGAAGTGGTGGAAAACACCTCGGTCACTCCAGCGGGGAAGGTGAGTAACACCTTGAAAGAATCATCTCTTATCTCTACACTGGATGTGCAGGAGACAGAACAGAAAACAGATAAACCAAGAAAAGGTCACCAAAAAGATGGAGATGATGAAGGTACTTGGCAACAAGTCAGAACCAGAAGTCAAAAAAGGGTCGGAAAGGAGGCCTTGAAGATGAAGGAGGAGGTGCAAGCTGACAGCTCGGATGAAGATGTAGAATCATTGCTACAACAAGCGAAGGAGCTTGAAAGCCACTATACGAGAGGAAGAGGTCGAAGGCATATCAGTGCCAAAACATGGAACGAATGGAGAGAGAAAGAAAGATTAATTGCTGACAAGATAAGGAAAAAGATTGGTTCACCGGGTCAGGGAACTTGATGTATTATCCTACATGTTGACTTCGGTGTTCTCCTTTGATCTTCTTTTAATATAATATTTTGGGGCCTAGCCCCACCTTTAAAAAAAAAATCTTCAACATTGAACAACATATCAACCAAAACCTCTTCACTTTGGTGTAGAACAAAACTTTTGTTGATTTTAGTTAAAATTGAAAAGAAACACTATATAAACCATAGAAAGGATTGTTGATTAATTATGAACTTAAACTTATCAACCATGACCTATATCCCTATGGTTGTGGTAAAGCTACATTTCATGTTTCATTAAATAACACTAAAAATCAACAACAGGCACCACCAGGGTTTGGTCCCTTATGTTTTCCCAATTTAGGAATTTCCCTACACAATATTCCCATGGTATTGGGTATGGAATATTCCATAATTGTTCTCCTTCTATTCCATGACCACCACTAGGATGTGGTCTTTCCCATTTTTTCCATGTTTCCCTTGGGTGAAATACACATCATGAACATCACTTACTATATTCCTGCAGATATTTTCCACTTGACCAATCATCACTTTGCCAAAAAAGCTAAAATATATTTCTATGAAGATAAATTTTGACAACATACCTTTTTCATCAATTCAGGAACTTTCTATTTCCCAAGAATCACTTCAAAACTTTAAAAATCTTCATAATGTGGAAAAAATAATGCTACTATAAAAAATTAAAAACACACATGTTGGAAATTAACCTTGACAATTCTTATTATCAAAAAATACAACATCAGTAAATTGGTATTGATAACATATCTTAAAGGGTTTTTCATCTATAAACCATCCTTTGATGTTAATTATATTTCCCAAGGGATATAATTCATTGATCCATATACTTATTTTCACTATCTGGTTTATGAGGAAGAATTTTCATGTTTGATTCAATGAAACTAGTTACCTGTCTGTGGGTTAAATATGTTAAGATAAAATGTATCTAAAACCTATTTCATTTTTATGTGTTATACGATGATTAAATGATGCTTTTTTTAATCTTATAGAACATTTATGTTTTAAATTTATGTGATGTGTGGGCCCATTATATCACTCATATTAATGGGGTAAAAATGTATAACTCATGAGAAACTATGTTATGCATGAACCTTATTTCATGTTCACAACATTATTCTTGGACCTAGTTTAATGTCTATATGTTATGTGTAGACCTGATTTCATGTCCATAAGTTCATGTGATGACCTGATTTTTGATCCTTAACTTAATGAGTTAACCTGTTATTATTTATACATATTCACAATATTATAAGTTTATGATTTTTACACATTACTATATTTTTGATATTCTCTAATGGAATATGTTTGACTACTGATGTTTCTAAAATCTTAAAAAAATTGAATTTAGTTTTTATAAATCCTTATTCTATGAATCATGATTGATTATTTTTACTTGATTTGTTATGACTTTATTATGTTATGACCATTTTCTCATACCCTTATGATCACTTATGATAATTGAATTATATCCCCCAATTTTACCCTTTATGGCTCACCGTTTTTTATGTTTACATTTTCTTCAGGTTAGAGTGAATGGTTTAAATAGTTTATTTACAAGAATAGTATTATGACTGAAGAACTTTTTGTTATCTTTTGAGGATAATTTATGAAATAAGATGTTTCTATAAATATTTCCAAATATAATAAACATTTATTCTCACAGGGAATGTATAATTATGTAATATATTCTATATTCATCCAAAATAATCCAATATTTGTTTATGTTATGAATGTATTAGTATATCATTGGTCTGATGCACCTTTGTATGATGCACTTATGTCTAGTACTATATCTATGGAACTCCAATTTTTTAATCAAGTGATTTCTTGGCCAGATACTCACAATGAAAAAAAATCAACAATTTCACTCACTCGAAGAATCTACCATAATGAATCACAATGATTATTCACTCATTTATAGAGGCATACTTCAGATTCAAATCAAGGAAGAAGAGTAACTTCTATTTTATGTTTCCACTCATCAAATCCTTCATTTGACTATGTTCAAATCCTATAAAAATTTGGAGTCAAAATTAATTATCAAAGTTTCCTTAAATCTCAGAATCAATGATCTCATCAAATATTCCACAAATATCAGATAAATTTATGAAAATTGATTGAAAATATCAATATCATGATGATTATTGACTTTTAAAATGTAAGAGTTGGTGTCCTAGAACCAACTGGTTTTACATTGATTACATGGGCATTTGAAGTATATAAATATTAAATATCATATCACATATTTTTCATTGTTCTTCATGAATATGATGTAATAATTTCCTAGAGAATTTGTTGCATTGATAAAGTCATGGAAGTTCCTCGCTTTGATGAGAACATTGAAATGCTATAACAATATTCTTAAATATAGTTATAGAGTTGGATGACATACTATGATGAGACACATAACATGTAGACCGTCAGGTGTGAGTACTCGTAAGTAGATGATACTTCCTCTCATGTAGTTCGCACTTAGTAGTCTCCACGATATGAGATTATGAGAACAATCCCGCCAATTGGAATTCCACAGGTTTTGGTGTCATCAAAAATTTATATCTGCAAGAATGTGTAATGATCCTTAGAGTTTAATATTATCATTAATACATGTCATGACTCACACACTTTGATTTACTGACGAAAACTGTCATGCAGATAGTTGATGGGAAGGAGGGTACGTTTGGTGTGTCACGAGTGGTATGTTATTAATGGATAAGTCAAGGAAGGATTTTTCCCTTCCAATTATGGAATTTGATATCTCAGTCCATTGATTGAAATAAACGATTTAGGAAAAATTCAATGGCTATGGTGTAATGATGAGTTTATTTCAGGTAGTAAAAAAATGGCGTATCAAACATAAAAGTTGATGACACTATCATGAAACATTCTTGATGAGATATTTTGACAGAGGGAGTATATTACATTGTGAGTGTTCGTATGTGGATGTCGTTGTTGCGACATTACATTCTTTATCTTGGGTGTCTTAACCCATTGCGAGACAGTACTCTGGAACTTTTGGAAAGCCCACCTAATGCCAACGAGAATGAATCCTTGAGGGTCACACACTATGTGTTTTTGGTAGTCTCAGTTAAATTCAATTTTAATTATTTAATGAAATAAATATTATTCTGAAGACCGTGGAATAATTTTATTCATGTTAAAATGATTGCATAAATTAAATAAAATATATTTATTTATTTTATTGAACATTTAATAAATATATATTTATTAGTTTTTAAATAAAATATTTATTTAAGAGAAAAAATTATTTATTTATTTATTTGGGTATTCGATAAATGGAAGTGGAGTTCAAGCGGACCGAGGCCAGTTCGGTGGTAAAATAATTATTTGCAAGACAGTAAATAATTATTTAACAAATTGGAACAAGTTAAAATAATAATTATGCTGTTATTATTTTGTGACACAGAATTTTAATTACAATTCTATTTAGCCTATGTTGGAGCACCATAAATAATGATACAGTATTATTATTATGAGCATGAGTTTTTTCTAAGTTCATGAATGTATTTATTTGATGTTATGCTATTAAATATTTTAACTGAAGTTCCATGCATATAAATAGACAAGTACGCCTATTGTGAAAAACACCACATGACACCACAAGATTGGTGAATTGAGAATTGTTGAGCCAAACAATCTATCTCTATAATCTTATTCCAACCCCTTTCAAGAATGAGAGACATTCTTCTAGGCCGAAGAATGAGTGATCAAGAATAACCGACATAAGACACTCTCTTCATCGTTCTAGCACCCGAAGAACGAGCGGTGTCGATCGGAGGACCTCCGAGCACATGTGGATCACCGCAAGAGAGATTCTAGTTTGGATCCTTACAAGCGCAATGAGATAATTTGGAAGGGTCATTACAGATGATCAACATCATCAACAAAGAAAATACTAAATATCTAGGTATTGTTTTATTTATGAAATTAATTAAATTAATTATAAACATGATGTGCAAGATACTCTCTAAAGGTTTTGGGCCTCTTCATTCTTTATATAATTATTTATTCTATTCCATGGAGACTAGAATTAATCATTATATTGATCCTGGAATAATCATTGATCATGGTAAAAAATTTATGTTGGGTTCCGTACGAACCATGCTTCCGCTGCACCCAGAACCTACAATTGGTATCAAAGAAGTTACATCATAGTTTATAAATATTTAAATATTCCGTTGATGACTTACACATTTAATGATTTAGTTGTTTCAATTAAGGTTAATCATTCTACAAATATGAATATTGAGATCTATTCCTCATATTTCATTTTTCGTTCACCTTACCTAAACGATCTTTTATTTTAATTTGGTTAAAATAAAATATAGGATCTCATCTGGAGGTGCCAAATCTTCTTGGTCATACAACACCAGAACACATGGTGTGTATTCAACAATACACACAGTGTAGTCAAGATTCAATGCATCATACCAGTCCACCAAACCAAGTCATGTGTTTTAGTCTTTCTAAGTCTTATATTTCTCTCTGTGTTGACCAGGAATATGTGGCATATAACGACCCATACTTTACATACATTTTTAATACTTCAAAAATTGAAGCACACTTATTACAACATATGATAAAACCACAAAGGACCGTATAGGTATAGTGTCTTTAGAAACTGGGAAACATAAACAACTGGTTCATAAATCTTCTACAGTGCCTCCCATTTATTTCATCATATCTAGGGTCCCTTTTAGCATATTCTACTTAATATCCATCTTCCTGACCTGGGGAAAAGAAAACATAAAAGGGTGAGCTCAAATGCTCAGCAAGGGAAAATAAAGGAAATAAAAAAATCATATCATATCTTTATGAAAATCAAAACCTGCAAAAGAGATCATAATATCTTAACATGGAATAAATCATAGAAGTGAAAATGAGATCCCCATAATCATAACATAAGACTTGAAACTTTGTGGCATGCACACATAATCATGGAAAATCATTTCTTGTTAGTCATGACTCATTGCCAAGACTATCTTAGTGGACAAAGTCCCTTTCTGAACCGAGTTCACTCCTCGTTTCAGTCCTGTATCACTGATCCGAAATAACCTTCTGTTCCAGCCATGTCTATCTCATGAGATATAAAATCTTTACCCAATGCATTGGAGGGAGATATAGGTCCCACCCATCTTATAATGAATCCTTTTTTATGTGTGCCACATAATCATGAAACATACATCATCGCATAATACATGTAACAAAAATGGGATTCTTGAAACATCATGACATCATAAATCAATTCATATAAGATAAAGGAATTCATAAAAATAATTCCATCACAACATGATCAAATCAATTTAATAATAGGGATAAAAACAGAACCCTTTATTATCTTAGATGGAAAATAATTTTGATAAAACACTTGAACTCCATTCTTGAGGAAAATATCCTTTCTTCTTCAAAAACATTTTTCCTTTCATAACATGTCATACGACTTTAAAATAAAAGAAGTTGATTAAAAATAAACTTGAAAACTTGTAAAGGAAGCTTCTTGGATTTAATGTTTTAAAAATCCATTCATGCCGTATAAGTTAAAAAAAACATTCTTCGTACTTTTGTCGGAAAAGTCAAAAAGTACCTCGTACGACAAAAGATTCCTTTCATACATATTACTAAAAACTCACCGAAGGGTAAAAATGGATTTAAAAAATTTTAGGTGGATTGAAATAATATTACATATTGATGAAACATGGATGTGGATGATAAAATACACCCCAGTAAATACTTACGAATAAACAATCTCGGAAAAAAATGAGATTGTGATATTTCCCTTACCTTAGGTCCGATTTGCTTTGTTCGTGTCCGAATCTCCTGTATAATGGTTTAAATAATGTTATTGACTTATTCCAGAATCATACATATTGATATGATATCATATATGGTCATATTATTAGCTTCTTGTTAGTAATATTTCATTGTTACTTGTTACTCGGGTCTTTATTGCCTTTTGTTCTTATGCGTGTTTTGCCGAATACATTCTTATTCTTCTTTTAAGGTTATAGATTCCTTATATACATAATGGTATTAGTGTATCATATATCATATTTATTCATTCAATTCATTTATATAATCATTATGAAATGAATATCATGTAGAACGAGTCGCATCACATCGTGGAGACGGTATTCCGTACGTACACACGAGTGATGATATCGTTCCTATGATCGTGGAATTGTATTGGAGTATATATATATATTATTTCAGTATCAATATTACTTCATAATAATCATATATAGTTACTCATTAAACCATTATACCCATCCTTGTAAGGTGATGGTGGAAAATAGATTACACCACGGCGTGGAGACGGTATTCCGTACGTACGCACGCGCGGTGATTTCATTTTTTTCCGTAGGATGGATAGAAGGTGAATTAGGGTTGTTTCATATTTATAATAACATATCAGTATGTAATTAATACTGATGTTATTACTTTATCATGAAACAACTAAAGGAGAAGAAGTTGAAGAAGAAAGAAATTGAAAAGATCGGTAATGGATATTACCTCTTCTTTGGAACGCTTCTTTGAATCCTCCACTTAAGGAACTAAGATTGGTCTTTGGAGAAGACCAGGACCTCTAGGATTATTCTAGGGAAGTGGAGAGGAGAAAATGGCAGGGGTTGGCCGAGCTTGAGTGCTCAAATTGGTGTGAGGAGGAGGGGGAGGAGGAGGTGCCCTTTTATAAGGGAGGAGAGGGGCACCTTAGGAATATCTCAAAATATTATTTTATATTAAAGTCAAAATCGGTTTATAATGGTTCCAAAGGGTCTTATTTCGAAGATAAGGTGGGTATGGGTCGAAATACTATCAAGAAATAGGATTTAGACAAGTTTAGGGTATTATTTTAACCTTATCAATTAGATTTAACTCTATGTTAAATAATTTAACTTTTACCATGTCTTTTTGTTTTCTTTCACTATATGGTTAATACACTTAATATAACATGCCAAAAGAACCCCAAATTGTTTATTATTAATATATATATCCTTATATAAGTCATTTGGCCGAACCTTAGATTTTTAGGAATAAAATAACAATTAATAATATAATATTTTATTTAAAAACTATTTTGTGTCAATTTTGACACTATTTGATATATGATTTTTGTGAAAGTCATAAAAGAATTATATGTTCGAACCAAGTTGATTAAATCATCATTAATATATCATAGTAACCTAGAAAATTAGTGGAATTCATAAAAAGTCTTAAATTACATTTATTTTGGTATTTATATTATCAATTTTGTCAATATTTCATTAATAAGATAATTACTGCATCATCTTTGTGTCATAAATAAATTAAATTATTTGATGTCTAAAAATTACAAATAAAATATCATCATGTAGTAAATCTTTTTAGCTTTCTAATGAATATTTAAAATTGAATTTATCTTATGTATAACCCCATATTAAAAATGATTTACTTATTAAACATTGATTTTAACTATTTTAACTCTTCTTTAAATAAATTAATAATAAATGTCCTAATATAATCCAAGTGGGCCTAAATGGTCATATTTTATTCCTAAGTTTGTTTTTGGTCGAATTACACTTGTCCAATAGAATTAGGACATGTGTTAGGGTAATATTAATATCATATTTACCCTTAGTTACCCTATTTACTATTAACCGCGGTAAAAAAGTAAAAAGTTACTATTCACCAAAAATTTATTTTTATCTCATTGAACCACATTTTACTTACTGATATCAACCGTGTCTGTCGGATTTTTGAAATTCCATTCACAGAAGCGGTAAAATTAAGTTTTATGCAAAATTCAGTTTTTAACCTACCACTTAGTGGTTTCACTATTCATCAAAAATTGAATGTTTTCAGAAAAATACCAAAATTTCACCCTAGGCTAATTTCGATATTCTGAGTCCAAAAATGAAGTTTATTTTGAAAAATAAAATTTATAAAATTTCAAAAAGTGGTTATTACTATTCATAACGGCTAGTTTTAATAGCATATTGTTGTTTAGTGAAACTCGGTATTGCGTACGACGCAAGCTATCGAGGAAGGTCGCGATTGCGTGTAAAGAAAGACAAGCAAGTGTTGTGTAGAAAAAGATTCCTTTGATGATTTATATAACATAAAAGTCTCAGGTGTTACATTCTACCCCCCTTAAAAAGAATTTCGCCCTCGAAATTCGTCACTTTGCAACAAACAGATGAGGATACTTCTCCCTCATCATATCCTCAAGCTCCCATGTAGCTTCTTCAAGTTGGTGGTTTCTCCATAAAACTTTCACCAAGCAAGTGGTCTTGTTTCGTAGGACTTTTTCGCTACGATCCAGAATCTCTATCGGCTGTTCTTCATAAGAAAGATCTTGCTCCAGCGGTACAACTTCTGAGCTGAGTACATGTGAAGGATCTGGTATGTACTTTCTCAGGAGAGATACATGGAACACATCGTGAACTTGAGAGAGATTCGGTGGAAGCGCCAATCGGTAAGCTACCTTCCCAACACGATCCAGTATTTCAAAAGGACCGATATATCTAGGGCTCAACTTCCCCTTCTTTCCAAATCTCATAACCCTCTTCCAGGGAGATATTCGTAAGAACACTTTATCACCCACTTCAAACTCTAGGTCTTTTCATCGGTTGTCGGCATAACTTTTCTGTCGACTCTGAGATGCTCTTATGTGTTGTTGAATAGATCTGACCTTTTCTGCCATTTCATCAACGAGATCAGGTCCTAATAGCTTTCTTTCCCCAACTTCATCCCAGCAAGTTGGAGTCCTGCATTTCTTTCCATAGAGAGCTTCATAAGGAGCCATCTGAATACTGGAGTGAAAGCTATTATTATAAGAAAATTCTACCAAAGGTAGGTGTTGATCCCAACCTCCTTTGAAATCCATAGAGCAAGCTCTCAACATATCTTCTAGGGTTTGAATTGTTCTCTCAGACTGACCGTCTGTCTGGGGATGATAAGCAGTGTTGAAACTCAACTCTGTATCCAGAGTATGCTGAAGACTTCGCCAGAACTTCGAGGTAAATCTCGGATCCCGATCAGATATAATAGAATGTGGTACTCCATGTAATCTTACCACTTCCTTTACATATATCCTGGCAAGCTGATCTAGAGAGAAATCCTCTCTAATAGGAATGAAGTGTGCAGACTTTGTAAGACGATCAACTATGACCCAGATAGCATTATTGCCTTTGGATGTTTTAGGAAGTCCTGTGACAAAGTCCATAGTGATGTTTTCCCATTTCCATTTGGGTATGGGTAATGGTTGTAATATCCCCTTAGACTTCTGTCTCTCAGCTTTAACTTGTTGACAAACCAAGCATCGAGAGACATATTCAGCAACATCTCTTTTCATGCCATCCCACCAGAAGTACTCTTTCAGGTCCATATACATCTTCGTGCTTCCAGGATGAATAGAGAATGAAGAACTATGAGCCTCATCCAGCAGCTCCTTCTTTAATTCGGGGATGGAAGGAACACAAACCCGATTCCTGAACTTTATTATCCCATCACAATCAAGGTTGAATTCAGGAACATTTCTCACCTTCTTTTGTAACTCGACATCTTCTTTCTTTGCCTCTTTAATCTTCACATGTATAGATGGTTGAACATTCATTTGAGAAAGATAAGATTTTTCCCCTTCCATTATAATTCCAAGATCCATCCTTTGTAAATCCATAAATATTGGATCTTTTGTGATCCTCATCATGGATAAACTAGCATGGTCTTGTCGACTTAATGCATCTGCCACCTTGTTTGCTTTCCCAGGGTGGTAATGGATTGAGCAGTCATAATCCTTAATCAGCTCCAACCATCTTCTTTGGCGCATATTCAGCTCCTTTTGTGTGAAAATATACTTTAAACTTTTATGATCAGTATAAATATCACACCTTTCACCATAAAGGTAATGCCTCCAAATCTTTAATGCAAAGATTACCGCAGCCAACTCCAAATCATGTGTTGGGTAATTTTGTTCATGGATTTTCAACTGTCGTGAGGCATAAGCTATCACCATATCATTTTGCATAAGAACACACCCCAATCCCTTCTTGGATGCATCACTGTAGATCACAAACCTTTCTCCACTACAAGGCAGTGTGAGCACAGGTGCACTAGATAACCTTCTTTTCAACTCCTTGAAATTCTCTTCACATTCTTCCGTCCAGACAAACTTAACTCCTTTCCGAGTCAACTTAGTGAGTGGATTAGATAATCGTGAAAAATCTTTTACAAAACGTCAATAATATCCAGCCAAACCAAGAAAACTTCGAATCTCAGTTACTGTTGTTGGTCTCGACCATCTTTCGATAACCTCTGTTTTTGCTGGATCCACAGATATCCCCTCTTTTGAGATTATATGACCCAAAAATGCAACTTTTTGAAGCCAAAATTCACACTTGGTAAATTTGGCATAAAGCTTCTCCTTTCTCAGGGTCTTCAATATAATTCTCAAGTGATCTTCATGCTCTTCCTTGCTCTTTGAATAGACAAGAATATCGTCTATAAAGACTACCACAAATTGATCAAGATAGTCTCTAAAGACTCTATTCATTAGATCCATGAAGATAGCAGGGGCATTAGTAAGACCAAATGGCATCACTATAAATTCATAGTGTCCATACCTTGTACGGAAAGCCGTCTTTGGTATATCCTCCTTTTTGACCCTTAATTGATGATACCCTGAACGAAGATCAATCTTGGAAATGTATTGAGCTCCGCGTAGTTGGTCAAATAAGTCATCAATGCGTGGGAGAGGATATTTGTTCTTGATAGTGATCTTGTTAAGTTCTCGATAATCAATGCAAAGTCTCATTGATCCATCTTTCTTCTTAACAAATAGAACAGGTGCTCCCCAAGGTGACGCACTAGGGCGTATGAATCCCTAATCAAGATTCTCTTGGAGTTTCTTCTTCAATTCCTGCAACTCAATTGGGGCCATTCTATAAGGTGTCTTTGAAATAGGCAAAGCACCCGGTACGAGTTCTATTGAAAACTCAACTTCACGATTTGGTGGAAGACCCGGCAATTCCTCCGGAAAGACATCATCAAACTCCCGTACAATGGGCATATTCTTAATCGTGAGTTTCTCACCAACCAGTTGAGATAAATAACCTTCATTTAGTGGAATCAATACCCATAAGATGGAAGAAATTTCCACTGGAAGGTTATGTTCATCCTTGCATTGATAGACGATCGTAGATTGATCTGGAATATGAAATGTGACTTCCCTTCTTTGGCAATCGATATGAGCTCCATGTAGAGAAATCCAATCCATGCCAAGAATCACATCAAATTCCACTAAAGGAAGGATCACAAGATTTGCAGGAAGCACTTTCCCACAAACTTCGATCGGAGAAGAATTATAAACTTTTGATGCGATTGATGTGCCATTAGGTGTTGTCACAGCTAACTCAACATCTAATTGTTGAGGTAATACGGTGATACCCTTAGAAAAGTCTTCAGAAATAAAAGAGTGGGTGGATCCAGAATCAAATAAAACATTTTCTACTTTAGAGTGGATGGTAAGTGTACCTTTCACCACATCGTTATCGTACTCCACATCGCTGATAGAAATTGCATGTGACTTTCCTTTGTCTTTAGCCTTAAGAGTTTGTTGACGTCGACCATCATCATCAACCCTTGGATTTGGGCATTGATTGGCATAATGCCCCATCTCCTTGCACTTGAAACATTGAAGTGTAGTAGGTTCATTCTGTGTATCCCTTCCTTTGTTTGCGTCATTAGACATCGTCTTCCCATTATCACGGCATTCAAATGCCCGATGACCTTCTTTTCCACATTTAAATCATTTACTTGTCCCTTTAAGACAACTCCCTCCATGTTTCTTTCCACACTTTGAGCATAAGGAAAAGCTCATCTTCTTTTACGTGTGCTCTTTAGATTTTTCTTTGAATTCCATCTTCCTCTTCTTATCAAACCCATGTGACTGATGGGTTACTTCAATCTCCATCTCGACTTTGAGAGCACATCGAACGATTTCCTCGTAGCTATTGAAGTCCCTTATGGCTAACGCCCTTCGAAGACTTGGTTTTAAGCCACTAAAGAATCGATCGATCTTACTCTCAGGTTGGATAATAATACCAGAATCATACCTTGCAAGTCTTGTAAAATTTGCTTCATAGGTACCAACAGATTCATCATCCCTTTGCTTCAGTTCAAGAAACTCTTTCTCCATCTTTGTTCGGAGAATACGAGGGAAGTACTTATTGAAAAATAAGTTCTTGAACTCGTCCAATTCCATAGACTCAATTTCATCCCTTTGCCTCGTATTCTTAACAAGATTCCACCATTGATCAGCATCTCCTTCCAAACGATACACTGCTAGGATGACTTTATCATGTTCAGAACATTGAAGAACTGAAAATATCTTTTCAGTAGTACTAATCCATTGTTCAGCAACTAATGGATCAGTAGACCCGCTAAAAGAAGGTGGACGCTGCCTCATGAAGGATTCAACAGAATGTTGCTCCCTCCTTTGCTCGTTTGGAAATCCTGCATGATTCATAGCTTGAGAAAGTTGTGTGAGCATGGCTACAAGATTTTGCATTCCAGCTCCCATATC
This sequence comes from Viscum album, assembly GCA_963277665.1. Lineage (NCBI taxonomy): Eukaryota > Viridiplantae > Streptophyta > Magnoliopsida > Santalales > Viscaceae > Viscum > Viscum album. Next base: position 1,370,185,093 of record OY728145.1, read on the forward strand.
GTTTGGTTGCTCAGGGGGACAATCATTGCATTGCCCATCGCATTCCGCATTAACACGGTTCCTTCGGGTTCCATCCATTGAATAAAACCAAGAAGAATAGTGTGAGCAACACTAATTATAATAGGAAACCACATAATTCAAGAATAAAATTTTCATGCTTATGGTCTTATCCTAGGTTATTCATGGCCATTTCTAAGATTGTGTTCTATGCATAGACTTATCCTTAGGGTTCTTACTAAGGCTTTCACATCCTAGTTTCCAAAGGTTGACTATACCTTTCCTCTGATACCAACTATAACGACCCATACTTTACATACATTTTTAATACTTCAAAAATTGAAGCACACTTATTACAACATATGATAAAACCACAAAGGACCGTATAGGTATAGTGTCTTTAGAAACTGGGAAACATAAACAACTGGTTCATAAATCTTCTATAGTGTCTCCCATTTATTTCATCATATCTAGGGTCCCTTTTAGCATATTCTACTTAATATCCATCTTCCTGACCTGGGGAAAAGAAAACATAAAAGGGTGAGCTCAAATGCTCAGCAAGGGCAAATAAAGGAAATAAAAAAAATCATATCATATCTTTATGAAAATCAAAAACTGCAAAAGAGATCATAATATCTTAACATGGAATAAATCATAGAAGTGAAAATGAGATCCCCATAATCATAACATAAGACTTGAAACTTTGTGGCATGAACACATAATCATGGAAAATCATTTCTTGTTAGTCATGACTCATTGCCAAGACTATCTTAGTGGACAAAGTCCCTTTCTGAACCGAGTTCACTCCTCGTTTCAGTCCTGTATCACTGAACCGAAATAACCTTCCGTTCCAGCCATGTCTATCTCATGAGATATAAAATCTTTACCCAATGCATTGGAGGGAGATATAGGTCCCACCCATCTTATAATGAATCCTTTCTTATGTGTGCCACATAATCATGAAACATACATCATCGCATAATACATGTAACAAAAATGGGATTCTTGAAACATCATGACATCATAAATCAATTCATATAAGATAAAGGAATTCATAAAAATAATTCCATCACAACATGATCAAATCAATTTAATAATAGGGATAAAAACAGAACCCTTTATTATCTTAGATGGAAAATAATTTTGATAAAACACTTGAACTCCATTCTTGAGGAAAATATCCTTTCTTCTTCAAAAACATTTTTCCTTTCATAACATGTCATACGACTTTAAAATAAAAGAAGTTTATTAAAAATAAACTTGAAATCTTGTAAAGGAAGCTTCTTGGATTTAATGTTTTAAAAATCCATTCATGCCGTATAAGTTAAAAAAACATTCTTCGTACTTTTGTCGGAAAAGTCAAAAAGTACCTCGTACGACAAAAGATTCCTTTCATACATATTACTAAAAACTCACCGAAGGGTAAAAATGGATTTAAACAATTTTAGGTGGATGGAAATAATATTACATATTGATGAAACATGGATGTGGATGATAAAATACACCCCAGTAAATACTTACGAATAAACAATCTCGGAAAAAAAATGAGATTGTGATATTTCCCTTACCTTAGGTCCGATTTGCTTTGTTCGTGTCCGAAGCTCCTGTATAATGGTTTAAATAATGTTATTGACTTATTCCAGAATCATACATATTGATATGATATCATATATGGTCATATTATTAGCTTCTTGTTAGTAATATTTCATTGTTACTTGTTACTCGGGTCTTTATTGCCTTTTGTTCTTATGCGTGTTTTGCCGAATACATTCTTATTCTTCTTTTAAGGTTATAGATTCCTTATATCCAGAATGGTATTAGTGTAACATATATCATATTTATTCATTCAATTCATTTATATAATCATTATGAAATGAAGATCATGTAGAACGAGTCGCATCACATCGTGGAGACGGTATTCCGTACGTACACACGAGTGATGATATCGTTCCTATGATCGTGGAATTGTATTGGAGTATATATATATATTATTTCAGTATCAATATTAATTCATAATAGTCATATATAGTTACTCATTACACCATTATACCCATCCTTGTAAGGTGATGGTGGAAAATAGATTACACCACGGCGTGGAGACGGTATTCCGTACGTACGCACGCGCGGTGATTTCATTTTTTTTCCGTAGGATGGATAGAAGGTGAATTAGGGTTGTTTCATATTTATAATAACATATCAGTATGTAAGTAATACTGATGTTATTACTTTATCATGAAACAACTAAAGGAGAAGAAGTTGAAGAAGAAAGAAATTGAAAAGATCGGTAATGGATATTACCTCTTCTTTGGAACGCTTCTTTGAATCCTCCACTTAAGGAACTAAGATTGGTCTTTGGAGAAGACCAGGACCTCTAGGATTATTCTAGGGAAGTGGAGAGGAGAAAATGGCAGGGGTTGGCCGAGCTTGAGTGCTCAAATTGGTGTGAGGAGGAGGGGGAGGAGGTGCCCTTTTATAAGGGAGGAGAGGGGCACCTTAGGAATATCTCAAAATATTATTTTATATTAAAGTCAAAATCGGTTTATAATGGTTCCAAAGGGTCTTATTTCAAAGCTAAGGTGGGGATGGGTCGAAATCCTATCAACCAATAGGATTTAGACAAGTTTAGGGTATTATTTTAACCTTATCAATTAGATTTAACTCTAAGTTAAATAATTTAACTTTTACTATGTCTTTTTGTTTTCTTTCACTATATGGTTAATACACTTACTATAACCTGCCAAACGAACCCCAAATTGTTTATTATTAATATATATATCCTTATATAAGTCATTTGGCCGAACCTTATATTTTTAGGAATAAAATAACAATTAATAATATAATATTTTATTTAAAAACTATTTTGTGTCAATTTTGACACTATTTGATATATGATTTTTGTGAAAGTCATAACAGAATTATATATTCGAACCAAGTTGATTAAATAAACATTAATATATCATAGCAACCTATAAAATTAGTGGAATTCATAAAAAGTCTTAAATTACATTTATTTTGGTATTTATATTATCAATTGTGTCAATATTTCATTAATAAGATAATTACTGCATCATCTTTGTGTCATAAATAAATTAAATTATTTGATGTCTAAAAATTACAAATAAAATATCATCATGTAGGAAATCTTTTTAGCTTTCTAATGAATATTTAAAATTGAATTTATCTTATGCATAACCCCATATTAAAAATGATTTACTTATTAAACTTTGATTTTAACTATTTTAACCCTTCTTTAAATAAATTAATAATAAATGTCCTAATCTAATCCAAGTGGGCCTAAATGGTCATATTTTATTCCTAAGTTTGTTTTTGGTCGAATTACACTTGTCCAATAGAATTAGGACATGTGTTAGGGTAATATTAATATCATATTTACCCTTAGTTACCCTATTTACTATTAACCGCGGTAAAAAAGTAAAAAGTTACTATTCACCAAAAATTTATTTTTATCTCATTGAACCACATTTTACTTACTGATATCAACAGTGTCTGTCGGATTTTTGAAATTCCATTCACAGAAGCGGTAAAATTAAGTTTTATGCAAAATTCAGTTTTTAACCTACCACTTAGTGGTTTCACTATTCATCAAAAATTGAAAGTTTTCAGAAAAATACCAAAATTTCACCCTAGGCTAATTTCGATATTCTGAGTCCAAAAATGAAGTCCATTTTGAAAAACAAAATTTATAAAATTTCAAAAAGTGGTTATTACTATTCATAACGGCTAGTTTTAATAGCATATTGTTGTTTAGTGAAACTCGGTATTGCGTACGACGCAAGCTATCGAGGAAGGTCGTGATTGCGTGTAAAGCAAGCCAAGCAAGTGTTGTGTAGAAAAATATTCCTTTGATGATTTATATAACATAAAAGTCTCGGGTGTTACATGGCACATGGTTTCCATATTACATGCCATATAGTCCACTAGACCTGGCGTGTAGTCCCTTCAGGTTAGGGTTGGACCATGTACCCCATACACGGCTTGCCTGGCTGGAAACTGTGTAACACAGATACTATACGGCATGTGGCCCACTGAACACGATGTGTACTCCGAAGATTTATGAAGTACACTCACATGCCATTTCCCTGGGCGTGCACTTCAGATAGATGGTGAAAATAGTACACGCCGTGTAGTTGGAACTACACACCGTGTACTCATCCAAATTACACAGATTTATTAGGATTTATTATTATATTATACAAACCATTGAGACGTATACCATCATGTGGGTGTAAAGTCAAGGAACAATATGTGATAGGTGTTATATATATATATGTGTTTAATTTAACATCTGTGAAATGTTTATTTCTACTCATTGGATAGTTATGAAAAGTAATTCACCATGTTTCCTCCAAGGTACAAGTTATGAACAAAGATAATTTTAAATGAATTTGTTTTTTAAAAATTATGATGGATGATAATCTCAAATAAATTTAGAAAAAGGGTTTAAGATAAAAGGACTGACTAATTAAAGTTGATAATTAATTAATTCGAGCTTGATTTATCTTAAAAAAGAATGATTAAAGACCTGAATGATAGTTCTATTTATGCCTAAACATCATTGCATGTATGGATGATCATGAGCTAGACCCAGACCTTTATATGTGGATGGTTTCTTTTAATTTATTTATTTAAATAAAATTTGTTGGCATATGAGCTATCTCTCCTCATTAATATGTAGGGCCTGCGTGCCCAAGGATTCTTTTATATAATACCCATTTTACCCCTCACCTACACGTGAGTTAAAAAGGGCATATTTAGTGGATAGAACTGTAACACCCCAAGCTTCCACGATACTCTTCTCTTTCAATAATGTAATAGCTTACATTATACGCAAGTTCGAGATTCTAACACACAGCGACCAACCAAAGTAGCCGTTATGAATAGTGATACCCACTTTTTGAAATTATATAAATTTTATATTTCAAAATGGACTTTATTTTTTGATTCGGAATATCAAAATAAGCCTATGTTGAAATTTTGGTCTTTTTCTGAGAGCTTCCAATTTTTGATGAATAGTAAAAAATACATAAAAACAACTTTTTTAATAAAAATAAATTATAGTGATAAATTATAATATTGAGTGGCTTTAAAGTATAATTAGAATATATTTTTACCATTTTATTCAATGGTGGTCATTAGAATTAATTTCACTTTGAAATTGGACATAAACAATTGTCAATCTTTTGATATATATTGTTTCTTAAAAAACGCTATTTGTTGTGACAGGGCGAATTAATTATAAAATTAATTAATGCAACTTATATGTTTGGAATTTTGTAAAATAGACATCATTAATGAATTTGGAATATCAATTTTAGCTTAGGGTTAATTTTTGGCATTGTTCTGAAAAACTTCCATTTTTTGATAAATAGTGAAACCACTAATGATAGTTAAAAACTGATTTTTCGTTTAAATGAAAAATTACCACTTCTGTGATTTCAATTTCAAAAATCAAACATATATGGTTGTCATTAGGATTTAAAATGTGGATCAATGGGATTAAAATCATTTTTTGTTGAATAGTAACTTTTAAGTTTAATTAATCGTGATTAAAGAAAATTAGTGAAATTTAAGGTAAAAAAGATATTATAAAAATATGAAAATACCTTTACACTTGTCCTTCCCTTATTGGATGAGTAATTTCCGACCAAGAAAATCCGTGGGTCAACTTGGGGACCCCATGGAGCCACTTGGGTAAGAAAATGACATTAATAACTTTTTATTTAAAGTAAAAATAGAATTGTCACAAACATGTGTTGTTTTACTAAAACAATTATTAAATGGGGTTATATAAATTAACTTTTCGACTATAAATATTCATTGGAAAAAAAATATTTACTACATCATTATATTTTTAATATAATTTTTAGACATTAAATAAATTAAATTTTCTATGACACCATGATGATGCAGCGATTACCTCATTAATTATCGATTTAAATAAAATGAAAAGATAATGTAAAATCTAAGACTTACACTTGTCAAAAACCTATTGTGTGGGTATATTTAGAACCCTTATCACATTATCCTCTAAATATATAATTGTGGGACCTTTTAAATCTGAAAATTACTTCATAATAATGTAACATTTTATTACTTTCCAAGAGTGCCCCTCTTCTCCTCTTATAAAAGGCCCCCACCACTACCACCTAATTCACACCTTCAAGCCATTTAGCTCATCCAACCTCTTCCCAAATACTCTATCAATTCCCTATCTTACTCCTAGAAGCCTCACTTTGGGAAGAAGTCTTCCCAAGGAAGCCTTTGGCTCAAATCAAAAAGAGTTACCCGATTTTAAGGTAATGACTTCTCTTATGTTATTTTGTTTTATTTTTCTTCTCCAACCCCTTAAACTCTTTTTTATTCATTTCTTTTGTAACAACACCAGTATATTCAATATAATAGGATCTTTTTAAGATAAGTATTTAATTTACACTTACACACACCTTGGTCTAATGGTTAAAGAACAAACTTTTTCTGTGGTTGGAAAATTTCTGCCTCACAAAATGATGATTGTTCAATCTTTTTTTAACACCTCTCATGGTGGCCATTAATATGTCACTATATTTATATATGATATATATTATGTTTATTGTTTCCTTATTCTCTTTTATTTCTCATTTATGGCATACCTTTATGATTTCAATTATGGTTAAATGCGATAATTTCATTTTAGGAAGTGCGGACTACCGCCCCCTTAATGTGATTTGAATCGTTAATGCCATATGTGGGATGTTTAAGGATGGAGTAAATGATATTATATATGATATTATAGTGGAATTATAATATTCCTTTGTATCATTATGATTTCATTCCATTAAATACGAAATATAAATGAAAGTAGCATTCATGCGTACGTACGGCTTACCGTCTCCATGAACGGTGCATTTTATTTATTACCTCTAAATGTTACGTAATATTATGAATGAATGTATATACTGTATATATATGATATATATGATATATACATAATGAATATAATTCTGGAGATAATGGATATTCTACCAGATAAGCAACTTGTAATTATAAGAAGTTTATTGTTGACTCAAGTACCAAAGATCGACAAAAGGACCGTTATTAACTTAAATGACTACATGATTTTCATAACATTGTAATAAGTGATATAAAAGGGATAATGAACTTGAAAAAGGTTATTAAGAAAGTAGATATTAACTCTAGTTTATTATTCAGAAGATTAAATAATGGTCGAGTGAAGTCGGACATGAGGTAAGGGAACTTCTTAACCCAACTTCCGTTCTTTGGGTTAATCTCTCTACTTTCAAATTATGTCATGATATTATTATGTCATGTCATGTATTTGTACTTTATTTATGTGTAATTATAATGAAAACCCATAATAGATCTATTTTATTTAAGAAAATTATCTTTTTAAGGGACTTCATCTCAATCTCCTTTCATTGAGGCATATTTTATTTTATACACAACTTTCTTCTATACGGTGTATAAAACCCTTGGACTTTTACGTTTATTCAAAAGGAATCCTTTTATACAATGCATTTTACTAAACGACAAAAGAGAATGTTTTTCTTGTCATACGTATGCGATGATAACGACTTCTCTACCACCGTGACCATTTTTTGAGTTTCGGCTTCCTCTACAAGCGATAACTTTTTTTAAATGAATAATAAATACCAAGTTTTAATTTTCATTTATTTTGGTATTTAAAAAGGTTTTGATAATGTTTTTATTATATCAATGTGTTTTATTGATATCTTGTGATTGAAATGTGGAAATTTTATGTTTCCTTTTTGCATGTTTTATGTGATACGATTATGTTATGGTTTATGATATGTTTAAACCTGTTCATATGAGGAATGCATTAGACTTAATAAGTGATGGGTAGAGCCCGCTACAGCTCCTCGATGCATTGGCAGGTCTCATGAGACAAAATAGTGTCTTGGCACGAGTCCTTGACAAAATCTTATTTTTAGTCATGGCACGAGGCCTTGGCTATGTGGTTATGATAGTCTGTCATTATGCATTACATCATTATGAAAGTGGTTATTGATATTTAATGTGATTATTCGACAAGAAGAATATACATGTGAATAAGTAAATGGCATTATTTCATTTTACTTTTTCCATATTATGCTGAAGTTCATGTTTAAAAGGCTTTTGTTTAGTCATACAATGCCTTAAATGTTTATGTTTATTTATGAAAGCGTCCGCTATATTGTTATCCTTACTAATCATCTGAGCTCACCCCTTTCAATGTATTAATTTTTACAGGATGTGAAGAAGTATTTTATGAATGACCTGCAGGGATAGTTGGAAGGGGTTATGAGTGTGGACTATGGAGACCACATTATTTTATTATTTCACTTTATGATGTAATGTAACGTTTATGAATGTATCTAGTGTTTCCAAGGCTACTAAACTAATAGGTCTTTCGAGACTTGATCTTTTGTGATCATGCCAATGTTACGTAATAATTCACCGACTCTGGGTAACTGGGGTCGGGGTGTTACAGTTGGTATCAAAGGTAGTTTAGTACTAACCTTGGAAGCTAGATTTAGATAAACTCTGATTAGATCACATACACCTAAGATAAAATTTGAGGATTAGTATAGAAGAACTTCCAAGAATTTTGGTATTATAGAGATTTTTTGATTTTTTCGAGTAATACATCCCTCTATGGATACGAGCAGGTAGAGGCGGCTCTGTCACAGATGTAACTAGGGGTAAAACCCGAAAACACCGCTTTGAGCTAGACTCGAATGGGAACTGGTACACGACAACGGGCCTTGCTGCACTCTTGGTTACGACACTCCCGGGGGATATGCTTAGGATAATTCTCATTTTCTTTACAAACAATTGTGAAGGGTTTATGAGTATATACTTACTCAAAGAAAACATTTTTATGATTATGGATTATATCCATAAATAATGAAATTTATGTTTACTGTTTTACAAGTATGGAATTATGTATTTTGATTCATAAACTGATCTAGTTTGTGCCATTATTTAGAAATGGTGCCTAGTGGAAGGAATTGAAATGGTATCAATGCATGCACTCCATGTTGGTATTTTCCTCCAACTCAAAATAATTACAGTGGAGCTGGTGATACAACTGGTGCTGATAAACTTATCATCATACTGGTAAAACTCACTCAGGTAACGAATAATAACCTTACTCATATGGAGCACCCTAATCCGCAACGTGGAGGATCAATGTTAGACCACTTCATGAGGAAACAACAGCCAACGTTTAATGGGGGTACGAATCCATTGGTATTTGAGCAATGGATAAACTCCTTAGAGAAAATATTCCATTCCTTGGGGGTAGTGAAAGGGAGAAGGTTTTCATGGTAGTTTACCGCCTCACTGGAGATGCCGATCAATGGTGGTTGCTGATTCAAAACACAAAGGAAGATGAAGAAGTACAAAGTATGGAATGGAGGGAGTTTAAGGAAATTTTCTTAGAAAAATACTTTCCACATGACCATCGAGCAAATATGGAAAGGCAATTTCTGATTCTGAGGCAGAAGGAGGATGAGAATGTCGCAAAGTATGAGGCTAACATTACAAGGTTAGTGAGGCATACTGCAGATTATATACGTAACCCAAGAAGTAATATTGATCATTGCTTTGATGGGTGAAAACAATTTCTCCATCGAGGTTTAGTATCACAATCCTTCTCATCGTACGAAGATATTGTCTCGTGTGCTATCAAGACAGAAAAGGAATTCTCTAAGTCTTATGGAAACAAAGTAAAGCAAGAGAAGAAGAGAATAGTGGAACAAGGAAAAAATAAAGGGAAAAAGGGAAATAAAGATTTCCCATTATGTGATAATTGTGGGAAGAATCACCTCGGTACTTGCCTAAAAGGAATGGGAGTTTTTTATAAATGTGGAGAAAAAGGTCACCAGGCTCGTGATTACAAGGGAAAGAAAGAGGCTATCAATTTTGAATGATACAATTGTAGGGAAATGGGTAATTATGCAAATGAATGTCATAATCATCAGGGAAACTTACCTCAGAAAAGGCCAAGGGATTAAGGACAATCTTAAGCTGTTACTACAGTTGAAGTGGAATAATTAATGTATTGGTGATTGTGGACTCAAGGATTATATTCTGGTTTTTAAGAATAATGTGAAATATATAAGGATTGTACTGCAGTACTTGTTGTTTTCATTAATGTTTTAATATGATAAAGGTAATCATATTTTTAGTATGTGACAATAAGAGAAACTTTACGTTGTTTGATGAATCGGATGATACAATTGATTTTGAAATTTATAGACCTTTTAGAGAAAGTCTAGATGGAGGTATTTTGGATAACTATAAAGGTTGGAATGGATTAAGTTGAACTTTGGATAGTATTTTTAAGTTTAAAACATTTATGAAGATTATTTTTGGAATATTATAATACTATAGTTTTAGGAAAAGGACATCCTCCAGGTTGGGGGATAACCCGTCGCGTCGAACAAAGCTGCAAGAATCGAACCCACAACCATAGTGTCACAGGCCTTTATTACCTACCACAAGCCTACAAGAAGTCCCTGGATATTAAAAAATAGTTTTCCTAATCTAAATTGTATGTTTTAATGTTTGGAACCTTGTATGATTAGGATAAATATAATATTTTTTAGTTCTATTATCTTTTTGAGTGAAGGATGAGTTTGTGGTAGAAATTAGTTGAAGGTTGAAACTCTACTTGTCAAGTATATATATATATATATACCTATCTCTTATTCTATGAATAAATTAATTCTTAATCTTTAGGAAAGGGATATTAAAACAAAAAAAATGTGTTATCCTAATACCTTATGTTTCGTGGAACAGATGATATTTTAAATCAACATAGATTGAAGGCTTTGAGGCCCTCAATTTTACACTTGTTTGTGATTGATGACCTCAATCACTCCCTACAAATATTTACTTTTTTCCTCCAATTATATGTCTCTAATTTCCACCAATGTTCTCCTAATTGAGATCATAATTTTGTGGTGACTTTTTTATTTCCCTTTCCCTCTTATAAAGGCTAAATTTTATAAACCTTATTTCTGATGTGGGTTTTCCACAAAAGTATTTTCTATTTTCAACATTTTAATTTTGAAGAACATTTTCAAATTGAGAGGATGCAATTTTTAGAAGGAGGGGAGAATGTAACACCCCAAGCTTCCACGATACGCTTCTCTTTCAATAATGCAATAGCTTGCATTATACGCAAGATCGAGATTCTAACACACCGCGACCAACCAAAGTAGCCGTTATGAATAGTAATACCCACCTTTTGAAATTATATAAATTTTATATTTCAAAATGGACTTCATTTTTGGATTCAAAATATTTAAATTAGCCTATGTTGAAATTTTGGTCTTTTTCTGAGAGCTTCCAATTTTTTATGAATAGTAAAAAATACATAATAAAAACTTTTTTAATCAAAATAAATTATAGTGATAAATTATACTATTGAGTGGTTTTAAAGTATAATTAGAATATATTTTTACCATTTTATCCAATAGTGGTCATTAGAATTAATTTCACTTTGAAATTGGACATAAACAATTGCCAATATTTTGATATATATTGTTTCTTAAAAAAAGCTATTTGTTGTGACAGCGGGAATTAATTATAAAATTAATAAATGAAACTTATATGTTGGGAATTTTTTAAAATAGACATCATTTTTGAATTCGGAATATCAATTATAGCTTATGGTGAATTTTTGTCATTGTTCTGGAAAACCTCAATTTTTGATGAATAGTGAAATCTCTAAGTGATAGTTAAAAACTGATTTTTCGTTTAAATGAAACATTACCACTCCTGTGATTTGATTTTAAAAAATCTGACATACATGGTTGTCATTAGGATGTAAAATGTGGTTCAATGGGATTATAATAATTTTTTGGTGAATAGTAACTTTTAAGTTTAATTAATCACGATTAAAGGTAATTAGTGAAATTTAAGGTAAAAATGATATTATAAAAATATGAAAATACATTTACACTTGTCCTACCATTATTGGATGAGTCGTGGCCGACCAAAACAATCCATGGGTCAACTTGCGGACCCCATGGAGCCACTTGGGTAAGAAAATGACATTAATAACTATTTATTTAAAGTAAAAATAGAATTGTCACAAACATGTGTTGTTTTACTAAAACAATTATTACATGGGGTTATATAAGTTAACTTTTAGACTATAAATATTCATTGGAAATATAAAACAATTTCCTACATCATGATAGTTTTTATATAATTTTTAGACATTAAATAAATTAAAGTTGTTATGACACCATGATGATGCAGCGATTACCTCATTAATTAACGATTTAAATAAAATGAAAAGATAATGTAAAATCTAAGACTTACACTTGTAAAAAACCTATTGGATGGGTATATTTAGAACCCTTATCACCTTATACTCTAAATATATAATTTTGGGACCTTTGAAATCCGAAAATTACTTCATAATAATGTAACATTTCATTACATTCCAAGAGTGTCCCTCTTCCCCTCTTATAAAAGGCCCCCACCACTACCACCTTAATCACACCATCAAGCCATTTGGCTCAGCCAAACTCTGCTCAAATACTCTCTCAACTTCGCTATATTACTCCTAGAAGCCTCACTTTTGGCAGAAGTCTTCCCAAGGAAGCCTTTGGCTCAAATCAAAAAGAGTTAGCCGATTTTAATTTAATATCTTCTCTTATGTTATTTTGTTTTATTTTTCTTCTCCAACCCCTTAAACTCTTTTTATTCCTTTATTTTGTAACAACAAAAGTATCTTAAATATACTAGGATGTTGTTATGAGAAGGATTTGACTTACACTTACACACACCTTCGTCTAATGGTTAAAGAACATATTGTTTCTGTGGTTGGAAAATTTCTGCCTCACGAAATGATGATTGTTCAATCTTCTTTTAACACCTCTCATGGTGGCCATTAAGATGTCAGTATATTTATATATGATATATATTATATTTATGTTTTCCTTATGATTCTTTATTTCTCATTTATGGCATACCTTTATGACTTCCATTATGGGTAAACGTGATAATTTCATTTTAGGAAGTGCGGACTACCGCCCCCTCAAAGTGATTTGAATCGTTAATGCCATATGTGGGATGTATAAAGGATGGATTAAATGATATTATATATGATATTATACTGTAATTATAATATACCTTTATATAATTATGATTTAATTCCATTAAATATGAAATATAAATTAAATTAGCATTCATGCATACGTACGGCTTACCGTCTCCATGAACGGTGCATTTCATTTCTTACCTCTAAATGTCACATAATATTATGAATGAATGTATATACTGGATATATATGATATATATGATATCTACATCATGAATATAATTCTGGAGATAATGGATATTCTACCACATAAACAACTTGTAATTATAAGAAGTTTATTTTTGACTCAAGTACCAAAGATCGACAAAACGACCGTTATTAACTTAAATGACTACATAATTTTCGTAACATTGTAATAAGTGATATAAAAGGGATAATGAACTTGAAAAAGGTTCTTAAGCAAGTATAGATTAACTCTAGTTTATTATTCTAGAGATTAAGGAATGGTCGAGTGAAGTCAGACACGAGGTAAGGGAACTTCTTAACCCAACTTCCATTCTTTGGGTTAATCTCTCTACTTTCAAATTATGTCATGATATTATTATGTCCTATCTTGTATTTGTACTTTCTTTATATATAATTATAATGAATACCCATAATAGATATATTTTATTTAAAAAAATGATCTTTGTAAGGGACTTCGTCTCAATCTCCTTTCATTGAGGCATATTTTATTTTATACACAACTTTCTTCTATACGGTGTATAAAACCCTTTGAATTTTTACATTTATTCAAAAGGAATATTTTTATATGATTCATTTTACTAAACAAAAAAAGGGAATGTTTTTCTTGTCATAAGTATGCGGCGACAACGAATTCTCCACCGCTGTGACCATTATTTGAGTTTCGGCTTCCTCTACAAGCCATAACTTTTTTATATGAAAAATAAATACCATGTTTTAATTTTCATTTATTTTGGTATTGAATATGGTTTTGATAATGTTTTTATTATATAAATGTGTTTTATTTATATCTTGTGATTGAAATGTGGAAATGTTATGTTTTCTTTATGCATGTTTTATGTGATACGATTGTGTTATGGTTTATGATATGTTTAAACCTGTTCATATGAGGGATGCATTGGACTTAATATGCAACGGGTGGAGACTGCTATAGCTCCTCGATGCATCGGCAGGTATCATGAGACAAACTAGTGTCTTTGCACAAGGCTTTGACAAAATATTATTTGTATTTTTGGCACAAGGCCTTGGATACGTGGTTATGATAGTCTGGCATTATGCATTCCATCATTATGAAAGTGGTTATTGATATTGCATGTGATTATTCGACCAGTAGAATATCCATGTGAATAAGTAAATGGAATTATTTCATTTTACTTTTTCCATATTATGCTGAAGTTCATGTTTAAAAGGCTTTTGATTAGTCATACAATGCCTTAAATGTTTATGTTTATTTATGAAAGCTTCCGCTATATTGTTATCCTTATTGAGCTTCTGAGCTCACCCCTTTCAATGTTTTAATTTTTACTAGATGTAAAGAAGTATTTTATGAATGACCTGCAGGGATAGTTGGAAGGGGTTATGAGTGTGGACTATGGAGACCACGTTATTGTAGTATTTCACTTTATGACGTAATGTAACATTTATGAATGTATCTAGTGTTTCCAAGGCTACTAAACTAATCGGTCTTTCGAGACTTGATCTTTTGTGATCATGCCAATGTTACGCAATAATGTACCGACTCTGGGTAACTGGGGTCGGGGTGTTACAAGAACTCCCATGCTAGTGGAGATGGTTCAAGATGGAGCCGAGATGAAACCAATCCCAGGAGATATAGAGGTGGACAGGTGGAAAGCTGTAAACACAAACCCAAAAGGGTCAAGATGTTTCTCCCCTAGGTCCGAGTTAGTTTATCAATCGCTAGATAAACTAACCATTGTAGAATCTCATGATCATTATATTTATTTTATTTCTATCATTTCCATGGTTTATCATTATGGATGTATTGTCACAATCACATAATTAATTAATTAAACAAGCATGAAATATAGAACTAAAATAAACCAGACTTATGCGTAAATATTATCAAGACATGGTTAATCAGTTAGGTATGTTCCACTTAATATTTACAAGAATGTGATAATGGTAATAAGAAATTCACACATAAGAGATTAAAATCCCTCAAATAAAATATTAAGTCAGGCCAAGACTTCCGTTACTTAATTAAGGGAAAAACTCAATAAAACTATGTGTTTGACCAACCCTTGTTGGGACACATACTTTTATACACGAATCCCTTTAGAAAGGTTTCAGGTTGACTTAACCATATTACATCAACAGGAGTAGCCCTTGCTAGACTTGGTGTAATATTAGAGGCAAGAGTTGAGGAACTCCAAAGTCCTGATTTCAAGATTGGGGAGTCCACTCAACATATCAAGGAGTTGCAAGCCCACAGTTGGCAAAGACCTTCCAACCTAAATACCTTCTAATAGCTTGACAAACCCTTTTGGGGGTTATGTAAAGGGGAATATGGATCCTTTCCACTAGAATGTCATGGAAACTGGACATTCTAAGTTTAATGGTGGGGGATATTGAGAATTGATAAAATAGTGGGAGACTTAATAAAATTTATTATTTATTATAAAATGTTATCAAGAAATTACTAATGATATGCTATTTTAATTGTAGAATAAAAATGAAAAACTCATCAACCACACTATCTCTGTGATCAATTTTGGATAAAGACAACATACTTACCGGTAGTAACTTCCAGTAATGGTTTAGATGCCTTCAAGTTATTCTATGCCATGAACGGAAGTCTTACATGATGGAGTCAGCATTAACTGATCCTCCTTCCAAAGAGCTGAGTGATGTGGATTTACTGGTCTATGAGAAACATATGTACTACATGGTCATCATTCAATGTTTGATGTTATCATTAATGTATAGTGAGCTCATGAGGTATCATGAAAAAATGGATTCTTATAGCATGCTCAAGAACCTCCGTGGTATTTACCAGGAGAGAGAAAGACAAGAAATGTTTGGGATCTCTAAGGCACTCTTTCAGAGTAAGATTGGAAAAGGTGCCCCAACTGGGCCTCATATATCCTAGGTCATTGGAAACATTGAGCTCCTAGAGGTTCTAGGGTTTAAACTCTCCAAAGAACTGGGCACCGATCTTATTCTTGCGTCACACCCTCAGAGATTCTTTAACATTATTGTTAATTTCAATATAAACAACATTGAGAAATATCTATCTGATCTTCTTATCCTCATTATCCAAGTGGACAAAGATATAAAGCGTGAAAAGCCTTCTGTCCTTATGGTGAAAAAGATGAAAGGGAAGGATAAGAGATTTAATCCCAAATATTCTTCACAACCTTCCAATAAAAGGAAGATACAAGTGGAGGCAAGGGAACAAGAGGTTGTTTGTTTCGCATGTGGCAATAAAGGCCACTGGAAGAAGAACTGTACCCAGCCTATGAAGCAAGGGGAAGTTTCAGGTGCATTTTTTATCGAATGAAATCTATATGTTTCTACAAATTTGGTATTAGATATAGCTTTTGGTGCTCACAAATGTATCCAAATAGAGGAACCAAGTAGATTTAGGAAGATTGACCGAGGGTAGGTAGATCTACGAGAATCCAATGGATCCAGACTTACTGATGTAGTTATCAGGGACTACCAACTCACATTTCCAACTAGGATGATGTTGGTGTTAAAGGGTTGTTATTATGGGTCATCTATTACTGAAAACATTATTTCTATATCCATATTAGATGAAGATTTATTTGTTTTCATGTTTGGAAATGAATGTTGCTTATTTTACAATGATAGAATTTATTTTGGTATGGTACATTTATACACCAGTCTTTACGTGTTGGATTACACAAATCAAGGAATGAAAATAGATAACAAAGATACTTCACATGACTCATTCCACACCCAAATCTGGAATCACCAACTAGGTCATGTAAATGATAAATGCTTGAAAAAGTTACATCAAGATGGATATTTATATTCTTTTGAATTAAAACCACTTAGTGTATGTCAGCCATGTTTACAAGGGAAAATAACCAAAGCCTCATTTAGTGGGAAAGGTAAAAGGGATATAGATATTCTTTAATTGGTTTATACCGATGTTTGTGGACCATTTATAGTTAAAGAAAGGGGAGGGTACTCATACTTCATAACTTTTACTATTGATTTTAGTAGATATGGATATATCTACTTAATGAGGTATAAGGCATATTCTTTTGATAAGTTCAATGAATATAAGAATGAAGTTGAGAACCAGCTTGGCTAGAAGATTAAGAAACTTCTCTCAGAATGAGGTGGAGAATATATTAACCAAGACTTCATTGATTACTTATGGGAGCTTGGGATCCTATCCAAACTCACTCCTCCATATATTCCCCAATGGAATGGTGTGAGAAAAAGGAAGAACCAGAACCTGTTGGACATGGTGATATCAATGATGAGTCATGTGAGTCTTCCATTATCCTTTGGAGGATATGGGTTACAAACATAAGCGTACATACTAAACTAAGTACCAACTAAATCAATAAATTATATTCCATATGAGTTCTGGAGTGGAAAGAAAGCCATATTATCGAATTTATAGTTGTGGGGAAGCGATGTGTTTGTTGAGGAATCTTGAACAAAAAAACTTGCACCCCGAGGAACAAAGTGTACCTTTATAGGATACCCCAAGAAAGTAAGGGGATATTACCTATAAAACCCCTCAAAAAATTTTATAGTGGAAAGAAATGCCATATTCCTTGAATGGGAGCACATATCCAAAAGTTATAGTGGGAGCGAGATAGAATTCGTTGAAGTTGAGGTTCAAGGTACACAAGTGTTGGTATAGGAAACGATTCTACAAAGACCCATTGAATAAGGAACTGTTCGAGAGACACAAGAACTGCGTAGGAGTACCAGAGAGGTTAGAGAACTAGAATGGTGCGGTTTTCTAGTAACCAAGGATGGTGACTCATTATTAGTTGATAATAATGACCCTCTAACCTACAAGGAAGCCGTAAGTGGAACCGATGTTGGCAAGAGAAAATAAGTCATGAATTCTGAAATGGATTCCATGTACCAAAACAATGTTCGTATTTTGGTAGATCCTCCAATTGATGTAGTGCCTGTTGGTTTCAAATGGGTATTCAAGAAGAAACTGGACATGGAAGGAAAAGTTAGCACCTATAAGGCAAGATTGGTTGCAAAAGGGTTCTAATAGTGTCAAGGTATTGAATACAATGAATCCTTTTTACCAGTTGTAATGTTGAAATCCATCAGAATTCTATTTGACATTACTACTTATCATGACTATGAGATTTGGAAAATGGATGTCAAAACATCCTTCCTTAATGGGAACCTCCAGGAAGATGTCCACATGACACAACCTAAAGGGTTTATGAATATGAAGTATTTCAAGAAGGTGTGAAAGTTGCAGAAATCCATTTATCGATTAAATATAGCATCCAGGTCATGGAACATTCATTTTGATGAAGCCATAATGAAATTTGGTTTTATCAAGAACGAATGTGAGCCTTGTGTCTACAAAAAGTTTAGTGGCAGTGTAGTCAATTTCCTAACAGTATATGTTGATGACATATTACTTATTGGAAATGAGATACCAGTCTTACAGTTTGGTAAGGCATGGTTGAATCAATGTATCTTCATGAAGTACTTGGGTGAGGAAACATAGATTTTTGGGATCAAGATCCATCATGATAGATCCAAGAGATTGTAGCGCCTAAGTTGAAGTACATACATTGATAAGATACTGAAGAGATTCAGTATAGGAATAATCCAAGAGGGGATTGTTGCCAACATCCCATGGTATTCATCTTTCCAATAAAATGTGTCCTTAGACACATGAGGAAATAAAGATAATGGAAAGGACTCCATAAACATCAGTGATTGGGTTAGTCATGTATTCCATGTTATGTACTAGCCTGGATATCACCTATGCATTGAGTGATGTAGGCAGATATCAAGCTAACCTAGGTGAATGGCATTGGATGGCAGTCAAGACTATCCTAAACTATCTGAGGCATACAAAGGATATTTTTTTGTTTATGGAGGAGATGAGGAACTAGTCATCATAGGATATGTAGATTATTGTTTCCATACTAATAAATATGACATGAAGTCACAAACATGATACATCTTCACATTGAATGGAGGTGCAGTGAGCTAGAAGAGCTCAAAATAGAGTGTGGTTGCAGATTCTACAGCAGAGTCCAAGTATATCGCAACTTCTGTGGAAGCTAGAGAAGAATTTTGTATGGGAAGCTTCATCTATGAGTCGGATGTGATACCTAGCATTAAGGATCCCATCACACTAAACGGTGATAATACTTCATCATTGGCTCTCTCAAAAGAGCCAAGGTCACATCAGCGGACAGAACACATACATCAGAAGAATCATCTCTTGAGGGAATTTTCTCAGATAGGTGAAGTTGCAGTGAGCAATATTTCCATGGAAGACAACATGGCAGACCCCTGGAATAAATCCTTGGCTCAGTAGAAATATGATCCCCATGTGAGTTCTAGCGGAATGAAAGTCGTAGGCAGTTGGCTCTAGTCCAAGTGGGAGTTTGTAAGAGTTTGTTTCATATAACCAACTGGTTTTAGTTTCATTACGTGGAAATTTATTGTATTTAAATATTAAACATATTACTATATATTGTTCATTATTCTTCATGACTATGATGTAATAATGTCCTAGAGTATTTATCACATTGATAAGGTCATGACAGTTCCCCGATATGATGAGAACCTTGAAATGCTATAAGAATATTCTTACATATAGTTATACGGTTGGATGACATACTATGATGAGACACATAGCATGCATGTCATCAGGTGTGACTACTCATAATTAGATGATACTTACTCTCATGAAGTCCACACTTGGTAATCTCCGGGATATGAGATTATGAGAACAAACCCGCTAGTAGGAATTCCACATGTTTTGGTGTCATCAAATATTTCTATCTGTGGGTGTGTGTAATGATCTTTAGACTTTAAAATTATCATTAATACATGTCACAACTCACACAATTTTATTTACTGATGAAAACTGTCACACAGACAGTTGGTATAAAGTAGGGTACGTTGGGTGCGCCGTGAGTGGCATGTTATTAATGGATAAGTCGGGGAAGGATTATCCCATGCAATTATGGAAGTTCTCATCTCGACCCTGTGAAAGAAATAGAACCATCATGAAAAAAATCCCATGGTCATGGTGTAACGATGAGTTTATTTAAGATAGTCAAAGAACGACGTATCAAGCATAAAGGTTGATGACACTATCATGAAACTTTCTTGATGAGATATTGTGACAAATGGATTATATTACACAGTGAGAGTTCTTATGTGGATGTCATTGTTGAGAAATTGCAATCTTTCTCTTGGGTGCCTTGACCTACTTCTAGACTTTACTCTTAGACATTATGCAAGCCCGCCTAATTCCGATGTGAAAAAAATCCTAAAGGGTCACACACTAAGTATTTTGGGTGGTCTCTATTAAATTCGCTTTGAATTTAAATAATTAAATAAATATTATTCTCAAGACCGTGGAATAACTTTATTCAAGTTCAAATGATCATATAAATTAAATTAAGTATATTAATTTATTTTATTTAACATTTAATAAAAATTTATTTACTAGTTTGTAAATAAAAAATTTATTTAAGAGAATAAATCATTTATTTATTTATTTGGGTATTAAACAAATGGAAGTGGAGTTTGAGCAGACCAAGGCCGGTCCAGTGGTAAAATAAATATTTGAAAGACGGTAAAAAGAAATTGAACTAATTGACACAAGTTAAAATAATAATGAAGCTGCTATTATTTGGTGACATGGAATTTTATTTATAATTCTGTTTTGCACAAGTTGGGAACTATAAATAATGATACGATATTATTATTATGAGCATGGGTTTTTTCTAAGTTCATGAATGTTTTTAATTATTGTTATGAAATTAAATATTGTAACTAACGTTCCACACATTTAAATAGACAAGTACGCCTATTGTTCCAAAAACCAAATGACTCTGCAAGATTATTGAATTGATAATTGTTGAGCCAAAACAATTTCTCTCTCGAATCCTATTCCCAACACTCTCAAGAATTAGAGACATTCTTCAAGTCCTAAAAACAAGCGATCAAGAATGACCGAAACAAGACACTCACTTCGCTGCGCTAGAACCTAAAGAAATAGTGATGTCGATTAGAGGCCATTGAAGCACATGTGGATCCCTTCTAGAGATATTATAGTTTCAATCCTTACAAGTGGAATGACATAATTTGGAAGGGTCATTCCGGACGATCAACATCATCAATGAAGAAAATACCAATGATCCAGATATTATTTTCATTATAAAATTAATTAAATTGATTATAAAAATGATGTTCAAGATCCTATATAATGGTTTCAGGCATCTTCCTCCTTTATCTAAATCTTTATTCTATTCTGTGGAGACTATAATTCATCATCATATTGATCTCAAAATAATCATTGATCATGGTAAAAATCAAAGTTGGGTTTTGTTCCAACCATGAATCTGCTGCACCTGGAACCTACAAATGGTATCAAAGAAGTTACATTAATGTTTATAATTATTTAAATATTTTGTTGATGACATGTGCATTTAATAATTTAGTTGTTTCAATTCAACTTAATTGTTCTATAAATCTGAGTATCAAGATCTATTCCTCCTCTTTCATTTCTTATTCACCTAATAGAAACAATCTTTTCTTTTAACATTAATTAAAATAAAATAGAGGATCTCATTAAGAGGTTCCAAAGCTTCATGGCCGTACAACACCAGAACACATAGTGTATATTCAGCAGTACACACCATGTAGTCAAGATTCAATTCATCAAACTGGTCTACCAAACCAATTTGTGTTTTTGAGTCTTTCTATGTCTTAAATGACTCAATGTTTTGACCAGGAATAGGCGGCACATGGTTCCTAGATTACACGCCCTATAGTCTACTGGAAACATTGTGTAGTCTCTTTGGGTTAGGGTTGGATAGTGTACCCCGTACACAACTTACCCAGCTGGAAACTGTGTAACTTGGATACTATACGATGTGTGGCCCACCGAAAACACCGTATACTCTGAAGATTTCTGAAGTACACTCACACACCATTTCCCTGGGTGTGTACTTCAGATGGATGATGATAATAGTACGTGCCGTGTATTCGGAACTACATTCCATGTAATCATCCAAATTAAGCAGAGTTATTAAAATTTATTATTATATTATACAAACCTTTGATAAATATACTATTGTGTAGGCGTAAAGCTTAGTCACAACACATGATAGGTGTTTTATATATATGTTTTTAATTTAACATCTGTGTAGTTTTCATTTCTAGTCATTGGGTAGTTATGAATAAGAATTCACTAGGTAGCGTCCAAGGTACAGGTTATGTAAGAAGATAATTTTAATTGATTTTTTTTGATTAAAATTATGATGGATGAGAATCTCAAGGAAATTCAGAAAAAGGTTATAAGATAAAAGTATTTATTAATTAAAAATAATAATTAATTAATTCAAGTGTGATTTATCTTAAACAAGAATGATTAAAGACTTTAATGCTAGTTTTATTTATGCCTAAACATCGTTGCATGTATGGAAGATCATGAGCTAGACCAAGACCAATATATGTGGATGGTTTCTTTTAATTTATTTATTTAAATTAAACTTGTTGTCTTGTGAGCCATCTCTCATCATTAATATGCAAGGCCTGCGTGCCTAAGGTTTCTTTTATATAAAACTCCTTTTACCCCTCACCTGCATGTGAGTTAAAAAGGGCATATTTAGTGGATAGAACTCCCAGTCTAGTGGAGACGGTTCAAAATGGATCCAAGAAGAAACCAATACCTTGATATATAGAGTTGGACAGGTGGAAACCTGTAAACATGAACCCAAAAGGTTCAAGATGTTTCTCCCCTAGGTCAGGGTTAGTTTATCAACTGCTAAATAAACTAAACATTAGAAAATCTCATGATCATTCTCTTTATTTTATTTCTGTCATTTGCATGGTTTATCATTATAGATTTGTTGTCACGATCACAAAATTAATGAATTAAACAAGCATGCAAGATAGAACTAAAATAAACCATACTTATAAATAAATATTATCAAGACATGGTTAATCACTTAAGTAAGTTCTACTTAAAATTAAAAAGCATGTGATAATGATAATAAGAAATTCACGCATAAGAGATAAAAATCCCTCAAATAAAATATTAAGTCAGACCAAGCCTTCCATTACTTGATTAAGGGAAAAACTCAATAAAACTCTGTGTTTTACCAGCCCTTGTGGGGAAACATACTTTTATACAGGAATACCTTATGAAAGGTTTCGGGTTGACGTAACCATATTACATAAAGAGGTGTATCCCTTGCTAGAAATGGTGTAATATTGTAGGACATAGTTGAGGAAATCCAAAGTCATGATTCTAGAATTGGGGAGTCCACTGAAAATATCAAGGAGATGCAAGCCTGTAGTTGGAAAAAACCTGCCAACCTAAATAACTTCTAATAACTTGACCAACCCTTGTTAGGGTTATATGAAGGGGAATATGGATCCTTTCCACTATAATGTCATGGAAACTGGACATTCTGAGTTTAATGGTGTGGGATATTGAGACTTGATAAAATATTGGGAGACTTAATAGAATTTATTATTTCTTATAAAATGTAATCAAGAAAGTACTAATGATCTCCTCTTTTAATTGTAGAATAAAAATGAAAATCTTGTCAACCACACTATCCCTGCAATAATTTCTGGATAAAGACAACATCCTCAACAATGATGACTTCTAGGAATGGTTTAGAAACCATCGAGTTATCCTATGCCATGAACCGAAGTCATACGTGCTAGAGTTATCATTACCTGATCCTCATGTCATAGAGCTGAGTGATGAGGATTTCCTAGTCTATGAGAAACATATGACTGACATGGTCGATGTTCAATGTTTGATGCTATCATCAATGTCTAGTGAGCTTATAAAATCTCACGAAAACATGGATGCTTATAGGATGCTTGCGCACCTTCATGGTCTTTACTATGAGAGAGAAAGATAAGAAATGTTTGAGATCTCGAAGGAACTCTTTCAGAGTAATCTTGGAGAAGGTGCTCGAGCTAGGCCTCATGTAGTCATGGTAATTGGCTACATTGAGCGCCTGAAGGTTCTAGTGTTTAAAATACTTGAAGAACTGGGCACTGATCTCATTCTCGCATCACTCCCTCAGAGCCTCTATAACTCTGTTGTCAATTTCAACATGAAAAAAATTGAGAAATCTCTATCTGATATTTTTATCCTCATTCTACAAGTGGAGAAAGATATGAACTACGAAAAGCCTACATGTCCTTATGGTGAATAAATGGAAAGGGAAGAAGAATAGCTTTAAGCCCAAAGCTTCTTCACAAACTTCCAAGAAAAGGAATATCAAAGGGAAGGCAAGAGAACATGAGGCTTTTTATTTCACATGTGGTAATAAGGTCCACTAGAAGAAGAACTGCACCCAACCTAAGATGCAAGGGGAAGATTCAGGGGTGTTTTTTTATCGAATGCAATCTATCTATTTCTACTAATTGGGTAATAGATATAGCTTTTGGTGTTCGAATATGTATCCAAATATAGGAACCAAGTAGATATATGAAGATTGACCGAGGGGAGGAGGATATACATGGATCCAATAGAGCTAGACTTGCTGTTGTAGCTATCGGGGACAACCACGTCATGTTGCCCACTGGGACGATCTTGGTGTTAAAGGGTTGTTATTATGTTCTGTTTGTTACTAAAAACATTATTTTGAATCCAAATCAGGTATATATGGATTTTTTTCATGTTTGGAAATGAATTTTTATTCTTTTAAAAAGATAGCATTTTTTTGGTAGGGCACATTTATACAATGGTATTTACGTGTTGTATTACACAAAACAAGTAATGGAAATCGATAACAACGATACTTTACATGACACATACCACACCCAACTTTGGAATCACCGACTAGGTCATGTAAACAAGAAACGCTTGACAAAGTTACATTCAGATGGATATTTAGATTCTTTTGAACTAAAACCACATGGTGTATTTCATGCATGTTTACAAGGAAAAATAAACAAAGCCCCATTCAGTGGGAAAGGTGAAAGGGATAAATAACTTCTTGAGTTGGTTTATATCAATGTGTGTGGAACATTTCCAGTTGAATCAAGGGGAGTGTACTCATACTTCATAACTTTTACTGATGATTTTAGTAGATATGGATATATCTACATAATGAGGTATAAGTCGGATTCTTTTGATAAGTTCAATGAATACAAGAATGAATTTGAGAACCAGTTTAGTAAGGAGATTAAGAAACTCTACTCAGACTGAGGTGGATAATATCTTAATCAAGACTTCATTGATTACTTATGGGAGTTTGGGGTCCTATCTCAACTCACTCTTCTATACATGCCCTAGTCGAATTGTGTGAGTGAAAGGAGGAACCACACCCTATTGGACATGGTGAGATCAATGATGAGTCATGTGAGTCTTCCATTATCCTTTTGGGGATATTCGTTACAAACAACAGTGCACATACTAAACTAAGTACCAACTAAATCGATAAATGGTATTCCATACATGTTTTGGAGTGGAAAGAAAGCCATATTATTGAATTTAAATGTGTGGGGAAGTGATGTGTTTGTTAAGGCCTCTTCAGTTAACAAACTTCAACCCTAAGGCACAAAGTGTTCCTTTATAGGATACTCCAAAGAAGAAAGGGGATATTTCTTATACAACCCCTCATAAAAAAGGTTGTAGTGGAAAGACACACCATATTCCTTAAGAGGGAGCACATCTCAAAAAGATATAGTGGAATAGAGATAGACATCAATGAAGGTGAGGCTCAAGGTACACAAGAGTTGGCACATGAACAGATTCCATAAAGACCCATGGAAGAATCAACTTTCTAGAGACACAAGAAATGTGTATGAGTACAAGAGAGGTTAGAGAACTGAAACGGTATGGTTTTCTATTTTCCAAGGATGGTGACTCATTATTAATTGATAATTATGATCCTCTAACCTATAAGGAAGCAGTAAGTGGCATAGATGTTTCCAAGTGGCAAGAATCAATGAATTCTGAAATTGATTCCATGTACCAAAACCAAGTCTGTATTTTGGTAGATCCACCAAATGATTTAAAGATTGTTTTTTTAAAATGGTTATTCAAGAAGAAACTGGACATGGAAGGACAAGTTAGAACCTATAAGGAATGATTGGTTTCAAAAGGGTTCAAATAGTGTCAAGGCATTGACTATGATGAATCCTTTTTACCAGTTGCAATGCGTAAATCCATCATAATTCTATTGACCATTACCGCTTACCATGACTATGAGATTTGGAAAGTGGATGTGAAAACATGCTTCCTTAATAGGAACCTTCATGAAGATGTCTACATGACACAACCTAAAGAGTTTATGACTCTGAAGGATGCCAATAAGGTATGAAAGTTTCAAAAATCCATTTATGGATTAAAGCAAGAATCCAGGTCATGGAACATTCATTTTGATGTAGCCATAAAGAAATTTGGTTTTATCAAGAATGAATGTGATCCTTGTGTCTACAAACGGTTTAGTGGGAGAGAATTCATTTTACTAACAGTATATTTTGATGACATATTACTTACTGGAAATGAGATCCCAGTCTTAGAGTCTGTTAAGGCATGGTTGAATCAATTCTTCTCTACGAAGGACTTGGGTGAGGCAGCATATATTCTTGGGATCAAGATCCATTATGATAGATCCAAGAGATTGTTAGGACTAAGTTAAAGTACATACATTGATAATATATCGAAGAGATTCAGTATAAGAACAATCCAAGAGGGTATTGTTTCCAGTATCACTTAGCATTCACCATTCCAATAAAATGTGTCCTTAGAAACATGAGGACAGAAAGATAATGTAAAAGACTCCAAATGAATTAGCGATTGGGCTGGTCGTGTATGACATGCTATATACTAGGCTGGATGTCACCTACACATTTAATGTGGTAGGCAGATATCATGCTGACCCAGGTAAGTGGCATTGGATGACATTCAAGACTATCCTAAAGTATCAGAGGCATACTAAGTATATGTTTCTATTTTATGGAGGAGATGAGGAACTATTCATCAGAGGATATTCAGATGCTAGTTTCTAGACTGATCACGATGACATGAAGTCGCAAACTAGATACATCTTCACTTTGAATGGAGGTGCAGTGAGCTAGAAGAGCTCAAAATAGAGTGTGGTCAAAATTCTATAGTAGAGTCCAAGTATATTGCAGCTTCTGAGGTAGCTAAAGAAGTAGTTTGGATGAGAAGTTTCATCTAGGAGCTAGATGTGATACATAGAAGAAAGGATCTCATCTTAATGTACTGTGATAATACCGTGGTGGTGGATCTTGCAAAAGAGCCAAGGTCACATCAGCGGATGAACCACATACTTATGAAGAATCATCTATTGAAAAATTTTTCTCAGAGAGGTGAAGTTGTAGTGAGCAATATTTCCATGGAAGAAAATGTGGCATACCCCTTGACTAAATCCTTGACTCAGCAGAATCATGATCACCATGTGAGGTCTAGCAGACTAAAAGTCATAGGTTATTACCACTAGTCCAAGTGGGAGTTTGTAAGAGTTTGTGTCCTAGAACCAACTGGTTGTAATTTGATTACATGGACATTTAATGTGTTTAAATATTAAACATATTGTTACATATTTTTCATTTTTCTGCATGAATATGATGTAATAATGTCCTAGAGTATTTGTCGCATTGATAAGGTCATGGCAGTTCCTTGGTATGATGAGAACTTTGAAATGCTATAACAATATTCTTAAATGTAGTTCTATAGTTGGATGCCATACATTGATGGGACTCATAGCATGAAGACCGTCATGTATGAGTACTCATAAGCAGATGAGACTTCCTCTCATGATGTTTTCACTTTGTAATCTCCAAGATAAGAGACTATAAGAACAGAACCACTAGAAATAATTCCACATGTTTTGGTGTCATCAGATATTTCTATCCATGAGCGTGTGTAATGATCCTTATACTTTAAGATTATCATTAATACATGTCTTGACTTGCTCAGTTTTATTAACTGATGAAAACCATCACGCAGATAGTTGGAGGGAAGTAGGGTGTGCTGGGTCTGTTATGAGGGGCATGTTATTAATGGCTAAGTCAAGGAAGGATTTTTCCCTTCCATTTATGGAAGTTTATATCTCATCCCTTTGATTGAAATAGAACAGTTGGGAAAAATTACATGGTCATGGTGTAACGATGAGTTTATTTAAGGTAGTAAAAGAATGACGTATCAATCATAAAAGTTTATGACACTATTAAGAAACCTAATTAGTGAGATATTGTGACAAAGGGATTATATTACATAGTGAGAGTTTGTATGTGGATGTCATTTTTGCAACATTATGTTCTTTTTCATGGGTTCCTTGACCCTTTTCTAGATATTACTTTTGTACTTTAGGCTAGCCCGCCTAATGCCAACGAGAAATAATCCTAGAGGGTCACACACTAAGTGTCTTTGGTGGTCTCGGTTAAATTCTATTTGAATTTAATTAATGAAATAAAAATTATTCTCAGGTTCTTGGAATAATTTTTTTCTAGTTAAAATGATCGTATAAATTTAATAAAATATATTTATTTATTTTATTGAAAATTTAATAAATATTTATTTACTATTTTTAAAAAAATATATATTTATTTTAGAGAATAAATTATTTATTTATTTATTTGGGTATTCAATAAATGGAAGTGGAGTTCGAGCGTACAAAGGCCAGTATGGTGGTAAAATAGTTATTTTAAAGATGATAAATAATTATTTAACTAATTGGTGCAAGTTTAAATAAAAATGATGCTGTTATTTTTTTGTGATGTGGAATTTTTTTTATAATTACATTTTTTGCAAGTTGGAACACTATAAATAATGAAGCAGTATTATTATTATGAGCAAGAGTTTTCTCTAAGTTCATGAATGTATTTAATTTCTATTATGAAACTAAATATTTTAACTGATGTTCCATTCATATAAATTGACAAGTATGCCAACTGTGCCAAACACCACATGACATCTCAAGATTGGTGAACTGAGAATTGTTGAGCCAAACAATTTCTGTCTCAAATCTTCTTCCCACCTCTCTCAAGAACGGGAGACATTATTCAAGGCCAAAGAACAAGTTATCAAGAATGACCGACACAAGACACTCGCTTCGCTGCGCTAGAACCCAGAGAATGAGTGGTATCGATCAGAGGCCATCAGAGCACGTGTGGATCACCGCTAGCGGGATTCTAGTTTGGATCCATACAGGTGCAACAAGATAATTTGGAAGGGTCATTCCGGACGATCACCATCTTAAATGAAGAAAATAACAAAGATCCAAGTATTATTTTCTTTATGAAATTAATTAAATTAATTATAAACATGATGTGTAAGATCCTCTCAAAAGGTTTCAGGCCTCATAGTTCTTTTTTAAAATCTTTGATTCTATTCTGTGGAGAGTGGCATTCATTGTCGTATTGATCCTAGAATAATCATTGATCGTGGTAAAAATCAAAGTTGGGTTCCATACAAACCATGCTTCTACTTCACCTGGAACCTACAAAAAAGAATATTCAATGTTCCTCAATCCTATGTCTATTGTAAAAAATATCATGTTTTTCTATCCATAATTATTGATAAGATGTCCTTATTTAACTTCTTCAATAGTTCTTTTTCATATTACCTTCATTCAATCATATTGATCTAGTAAACTCAGGCTTTCTAAATATGATGTAATTCACCTTTCTTAGTCTTATGACATCAATATTACCTATTTTATGAAAACATATTTCTCTTATTGATACTCATATATCTAAGGATCTTTTAGAAATATTCTCGTTTGAACTTATACAAATGTTCATTTGATAAAAATATATTTCTATATACAGTATAATCAAATGATTTTCTTCTATATAACAATATTTTTCCAAAAAATATTATTCACTAATATTATCCCAATAACTTTCCCAAAACAACATTCTATCCAATGTTATTCTTTATATAAAATTGATGAACTCTTCTTCTACTGGAGTTACAAAGTTTCTATCTAATAAATCCGATAAATTCATATTTCTCCATCCTATAAACTCATTATAGAATCCCTTATACTTCTTCATTAGATCATTAGTTGTAACTTTATCACTTTATAGCTTTATATTTTTATAGATGAAACTCTAACTTTTTAACTTGACCTTTTTATAGCCTTCATAACATGAACTTTTCAATGTTGCAACTTCTTTCCTTAGATCTGTTTCAGATAAAATAATTTTAATAGCTCTAGTTTGGTACATATTCATTCTTAGTAAAATTATTTCTTAAAAAAAGCATCTAGAATTTTAAATTTTTCTATAATGTTTGCTAATTTGAAGATCGAAAATCATTTCAAAACTTTTAAAGGAAATTCACTCAAACTACATTCTATTAAACAAAAAATCACATTCTCCCAAAAAAACATTCAAAAAAAAATTGATAAAAAATAAAAAATAAAAATAAAAATAAACCAAAACATATTCAATATTCCCCTTTGTAGTTTTGGGTGACATTATTGATAACGCTTTTTCTAAAATTTCATCAAACCATAGCATTTCTCATTGAGGTAATCAAGACACCACACTACCAGATTAATTTTTTTTGATATAATTACATCTTTTGATGATAATAAATATTGTTTCTATGATAGTAATAAGATCTACCTCAATCATCTATATATATAGAATTATAATTTATGGACCTTTTACTCCCCATTTATCTGATAAAAAATATTTCAAATTCATAAAGGATAGAGTAAAGTGTTTTCCTAATTCTTCCCCTTTGACAACATATCCCAAAGGGTCATGGGGGTTAAATTAATAAATTTAATAATTCATTGTTGGAGTCTGAAAAAATAGTTTTAGACTTAATTCCTCAAAAAATTCTTTTTTCATAAATTTAGTGAAAATTTCACCAATTTAATCTCTTATGGAAATATACTCTATAATTACATATGAAAAAATAATCCTTAATAAAATGATATTTAATATCAATAAAATTTGATTTGGAATGTTATATATGATTTTTAGAAATATCAATGGACATTTTATTATCACAAATAATATTTATTTATTTTTTCAATATTCACCGACATATCTTCTAGATAAACATTATTCCAGATCATTTGTGTAAATTCCTAGGAATTGGAAACATATTCTATTTCTACGTAACTCAAAGTTTTTTCTATTATTTTTTACTATGCCTCCTCAAAAAACATTATCACATGGAGAAAGTCCCTCCTGATGTTGATTTTGGATCATTAGAATCCTTAACCAAATCAGCATTAGTGAAGTTGTGAAAGTTCAAATCGTTACTCCATTTATACATTAGGGCATAGTTTTATGTTTATTTAACAAAAAATGAGGATTGTTTTTACTCACAGTAGGTGTGATTACTTCATATAACTTTGATATATTTCACACCAAGTCAAAACATATTCAATATCTAGTTTTTACGTATTGAGATAAGTTAAGCATCAAATAAAATTATAGAAATCCTTCTAACTTACACTTTTTCAAGATTCATCCTTACTCATATTAATTCTATCATAAATAGGTATAAAAACCTAAATTTAATCTACCATGATATAAATTTATAATAACTCCTTGGAATACTTGTCTTCTGATAGGATGATTTATCTTTCTTTTTATTGAACATGTAATCTTAGAAATATGTTCAACTCTCTGAGAATTAACATCTAAAATTTTCTCTTCACGTGTTTAGTAAATTATTGAAAAGATTTATCCCTTCCACTAGAAAAAATATACATCATCAACATAAAAATGAAAATTAGAGTACTTAAACTTATTTATTTTATATATAAGTTTCTATTAACTTGTCCTTTATAATAGTTCAACTACTTCAGGAAACTACCACGTTTTGAATACCATACATGTGGAGACTATTTAAAACCTTAAAAATATTTCTTTATTTTACACACTGTGGTTATATAATTATCAATTTTGAACCCACTATGTTGCTAAGAATAATTTTCTTCTTTAATTTGTCTATTCAAGAATGTTGACTGAATATATATCTAATTTAATTTCCCATTTTTATGGTAAATAATAGCTAAAAACATGATAATAGTTTCAAGACTTTCATTATGGGGAAATTTTTCTTCAAAATAAAAACCTTCAACCTGTGAATAACCTTTACAAACTATCCAGTCTTTATTTATCGAAATATTTCCCTATTAGTTGATATTATTTCAGAACACTCATTTTTTCTTATAATATTCTTTCCTTTGAGATTATGAATAATATCCATGGTGTTATTCTTATCAATTTGATCCAATTCTTCATTCATCACATTTAAGAATCTTTATGATCAAATATTTTTGAAATATATTATGGTTTCACAAGTGAGATATGTGAAGTTTGTTTTTAAAACCTGCATATATTTCTATCCTAACAATGAGATTTATGATCTATAATGATATTATAAAATTCAAACTATTTTTATAAATTTTAAAATTTTATGGTTTTCTTCTAGACTTAATTTCTTCATAACTAGAATTATTAGAATCAACTTGTATAGGATTATTCTCACAATAGTCTTACTTTTTATTTAAGTATCTAAAAGTATTCATTAAATCCATTGTTACACTATCCTCATTATATTCAATAAGTTTTTTCAATTTTTAGTTGTTTTCAATAGATTTCACATCAAAGGAATCAACTAAATTATGTATTCATTCATTCCTACACTTGTAAAATTTTCCATTGGTTGAATATCCCATGATATTACATTCTTATTCTCTTCTATAAAACTTTCCTAAATCAATACTTTTTATCTTTATATAGATATCACTCTCTGAAATCTTAAATTATTTCACTATGGGATTTTGGTTATAAAAAATCTCATAGGGATTCATTTTTTATTCTCAACATAGTTGAAATTCATTTTGAACATGTATTTATAAAAATATAGATTCTATATAGAATAATTGTGAAAGTTTATATTCAATAAGCATGATTCTTCCCAAATCAACTTGACTTCTATATTTCCTTTCCACTACTCCATTTTGTTGAGGAGTGTAGGGAGTAATGTATTGATGTTTATTTCCATGTCTCTTTAGGTAGAAATTGTAAGAGTTATTTGTTTACTCATTTTCATTATATATTATTAGCTTTAAATAATATACTCCCATATTTTTCTTAACATCCTTTAAAAAAATTTTGAACTACCCTGTAGACAATGATTTATGTTTTCTAAATATTATACTGGTCATAGTAAAATAATTAATTAATGTAATAAAGTTAAAAAGTACCCATTGTTGATTTATGTATCATTGAACCATATAGGTCAGAGTGTATGAGATCAAGTTTTTCTATGGATTGGATTTCATCTTTCTTATGTCATACACTAACCATCCTTCCTTTTTGGAAATTTATATAAATAAAATTTTCTTTCCTCCTTAGTTTTGGTAAGTCTCTTAAAAATCATCCATTGCAATTGTGATCCTACTCTTATGTCTATATTTCCCAAGTATTGTTTCATATATTCTCTATCCTCAATACATAAATATCAAGAGTTAAAAGGATATCTGATCTAGAATAGATTTAATCTAAGTATTTATCCATCAGTGCCATCTTTTCCATCTTTCAATCATCAGACAAAATGTGAATATTTTATAATGAAAACTCCATTAACATCATCATAGAGTTATCTTATGATGAGAATGCTTGATCCATCATGGGAGACACTTCCTTCAAGAACCCATCGAAGAAACCCAAATAATATTGATCAGATTAGTAACCAGGACGCTTGATCCTTCGCAGATGTTGTTGCGGGCCACACTTCTCCGACTGAATCGAAGACCTCTGCATGCCTAGACCAAAAGCATTTTCTCCACTAAGGTCTATCGGTGATTTCTTTCTCTATAGATGAGGAGCATACTCTATCTTCAGATCTTCAGTTTTCTTTGGTTGGTAAATTCGTTTATCGCAAACCCTCACTTGTCTTCCTATGAAAAACCTAGGAAAGCATAGGATTTGTTAATTCGCACATTGGTTTTCTAAATTCGTTGTATGTACTGTTTCTATTTTCATAGAAGGATGAATTATATCGATTTTGGACCTGTGGTTTCTAGTAATTTGGGGGTTGTGAAATTAAGGTATTTAAATGGTCTCCAGAACTTCTTTTGGATTTTGAACCCCCCCCATTATTTATATCCGGCTCGGCTTCCCTAATCTCCCCTGCACATCTAAAAACAAAACACATTATTTTCCATAGAAAGACTCTTTGGAAAACTCATTAAGTTAGATTCTACTACACTTAATCTCACTCTCTCCTCTGTTTCCAGAATCTGCACTGAAATCGATATTTCTAACCCACTTCCTTCACGATTCTGGATACAAAATGGAGACAATGGTTTCGTTTAAGAATTTTTCTTTGAGAATGTTCCCGCATTCTTAGAGAAATGTGCACACATTGGTCACTTAATCAATGAATGTGGGAACAATTATTTCACTCCTCGACCTGCTGCTTTCCCGAAACCAATTTGGGTAACAAAAGAAGCTTCCAAACCCCCTATCAATACTTTCATCATGAATCATACAGAAACCTCTATGGTTAACCCTCCCTGTGACATTGAGAACTAACATACTGCCAGGGAGGAAATTTTGGACACCTATAATGTCGAATCACCCATTCTTGAGGTAGGTTATTCTATGCAAAATGAGGAAGAATATGGGCAAGAGGATTAAGAAGATTCTTTTGATCTTGAAAAATCTAGTCAATTGGAGAATTAATACCTTAAATCGAGTGCTAGAAAGGGTAAAAAGTCTATAATTTACTCTAATGGCTTCATCACACCAAGTGATAAGAACACCTAGAAGTGTTGGGACTCCACTAAAGTTGAAAGAAAAATCGTCACGCATTCTCTTGCTGCTAACTTGAAGGTACATAACACACTTCCCCCACAAGCACTTTCTAATGATAAAGTAATTGCCTCCTCAGATGCTGCAACATCCTCTTCTGATACTGACTCAGAAGAGTCATCTTGTGAGAATGATGACCATGCATATAGGAATTCATATCAATTACTGATATATCTTGAGCTCCCAATTGAGAATGGCTCATGGATTGAAGGGAAATACAACATTGCTTTTGGTCAGTATAAGAATGGAGAGATGTTAGCGGATACCTACCTTGATCTCTGAAAGGGGATGTTCATCAAAGTGGTTGAGGAATTGAAAAGGACCCAAGTATTAATTTTAATGACATCCCATGTAAGTAATTTTTCTCAAGGTTTCAATGTATCTATCACTTCTAGATATTTGTTTCTTTGCTTTTCTATTTTCCTGATTATTTACTTTGGTGTTATTCTTCTGCTACTTGCTCTTCATCGGTGGTTCCTATTGTAGATGCATAAATATTTTCCATCTTGACATGCTGCTTCAGTTTTCTTCTAGCTGGTCTATCCTACGGATGGTTGTAGTCTTCCACACTCTCTAGAAGAAGCAGACATGTGATCGCCTTTGTTGTAGGTGTGAGGCCTATTGTTTGATCCTTCATTAATTTTGTTTCTCTGTAATTCTCTACTAGTGTAATTTCATTTCACATTGTGGTTTCTACTGTATAACTTTTGGTTTTAATAAATTTATTCATACATGGATTGGGTGACCGATTCATGTCAATTTATTTAAAAAATAATAATCATAGAGTTATCTTACACTCACTATGTTCTTATGAATCCCATAAACAAATAGAACTTCATTTAACTTTATCTTCTATTTTTCAATCTCAACCATGCCAATTCCTTTTCTTTTAAAGGAATTTTCATTACTAAAAGTGAATGATCCTACCTACTGTTATTCAATATTTTTTTTATATTTTCACATCACCATTCTTATTCGAGTAACACAAACTAGAAATAACCCATGGGTTATTCAATTTGTGAGCTTTTAGAGAAGTATCAACACAAAAATTATTCTTCCTCAATTTTATTTTTTCCAGTATCCTTTTCCATTCTTGTATGAGTACTTTTACTTGGACGTGTTTTTAAACAATATTATGTATAGTTACCTGGTATGTTACACAATCCATAAATTTCCTCCAAGTAATCAAATCAGGTTTGTCTTGAGAGCCTTTTAATTTCCAATGACTTTATTTTTGTTTCTTCCTACAAATTTAGAGAGTTACCTTATTTTCCTCCACTATTTCTCACCTAATTTATTACCTAATCTTAGGGAGGGACATATTATTATAATAATTGTATAAATTGTGACAATATATCCCAAAACACTAACAATATTAATTGAACCTAGATTATCCATATAAGTATGTTTTTTCCCTGGGATAATTTTGTTGAGATTCCTCATAGTCTATGAAATATAATATCCCTTGGAATGGTGAATCATTACTTTAGTAGTTAGTTTTAAATTCCATTTCTAACATTAATTATCTAACAAATAATTCCCATTTATTATTCTTAAAACTTCATTGTTAGTACAATAATATGAACTTTTATGTCTAGTGGGAGTATATTTCATCTGTTTTGTTTGGAATGAGTTCATCTAATATCTTGATTTGTTTTGGAATTTTCTTCCAAAACATTGCTGAAATTACATTTTATTTTCTTTATGGTTTTTTATCCTCAATAAATATTGATTGATTCTCACATAGCTCTTCTTTCTTATAAGTAAATTTTTCATCAATATCTTTCACTTTTTTTCACGTTCTAACTTTCAATATGAGATTATTAATTTCTTATGCACACATCTTTCTTATTAAAAAATTCAATTTTTCCTTCATTATTATTCTCAATTTACTTCTTCAATATTTTTCCCATAATTATGTTTTGTGTTTTCCTCATTACTTTGCACATGTTTTATTTTAGTTGATATTCCTAATAATTTTATTCACCTTCGTCATCTTCGCTATTAGAAAAATATTCTTTTATTTCCATAGTATTAATGATGGTTTTGAACTTCTCCAGATTTTCATCTTTTGATGAACTATTGTTCGTAAATTCATACTCTTCTCTTTCACAAAATATAATTATTTTTTTATTTGGGTGATCTTTTTTTATTTCTGGTGGATTTATTAACATTTTTTGAAGTTTTACCCCACTTTTTATTATGATGTTTCACTTTATAGTCATCATAGAAATATTATACATATTTTTAATTTTGATAGTTCACTTAAAATATTATGATTCTTCCACACCCTAAACATTTAAGTGGGTGTTTTCCTACGTACTTGCCTTTATGTTTTTGGTAATTTTTAGAGATTGGGGACATAATTTTATCATTCACTTCAATATCATCTTCTTTATCTTATAATTAAAAAAAGGTCTATTATATTATGTCTAGGTTCTATTATATTTTTCTCCACCATGGATTAAAAAACTGTATCTTCCTTAATACTCTTTTTGAATATAGGAGGTTTAATCATTTTATACACAATAAGAAAATTTTGTAATTCATTAAGGGATAAGTCATATTTATCTTCTAAAGAATGGAATTTAGGATCAAACCTATTTGGAAAGTCCATAATTCATATTATAATAATAGTTCAATATTCCAAGACATCCCCTTATCCTATAATATTACTAAAATCTTCATTTAATTTGGTGAAGTATTCATTAATAGTTTTATCTTCCACCATCCAGACATCCTCAAAATTTCTTATCTAGATTTTATGGTTTTATTAATTTAATTTTATATTTCCCTTAAATATCTTTTCAAGTTTTTACCAAGTTTTCCTTCATATTTTGAGACCCATAAAATTCATATAAACATTTTCTTAAAAGGAAATAGGAATAAAATTACATGAATTTTAATCAACAATGAGATGTATTTTTATTAGAAAATTTCATTGGAGCATATTTCTCTATGGGTGGAAACCCTATGATAATTGCATCAATCAACTCTAGGATAAGAGACATGATATAGAGTATTTTTTTTATCCAAAATAATTTTTTATGTTTAATGAAGAAATACCTATTCTATTGAATGTGTTAAGATTATCCATGATAAGGAATATGAGGATCTTACATAGGGAACCTAGATTCTCTCATACCACATTAAATTACTAGGGAATGTATAGACCACTGAAAAGGTGGTTTTGAATTATTGGAGATATTTTATAATTTCATTTGTCTAGAAATTAACCTCTATAACTTGTTAATTTTTTGGTTCTATAACCCATATAACTCAACCTCACTCATATTTAAATATAAAGACGTAAATCAAGGCACATATTGTTTTACAAGTTTCAGTCAAATGTGGGTACCTAGTTCTTACCATGTTGACTTTTATCAATCCATGTATTTCCACTATATAATGAGTGGATATGAATAATCAAACCCCCATAAGGCTGCTTCTTTCTCTCGATAAAAATTATACTATCTTCTACTAGTTACAAATCCTTATTATACATCTGATCCAATGAAATAATAAAACATTGAAATATTATCACTAAACACTATATCTATAAATTCTATATTTGTTATAACCAATTTGTTACATCTATTTCTACTTCACCTTAGTCAATTGGGAAACTATATGACCCTTTTTAGATGATTCTTTGTCTGATGCACCTATTTTTGGTACACCTCATTCTCAATGGTTCTTCATCAGATTCACACATGTCTAATGTTATTCTTTCTAGTACTTTGTGTCTCAAACTTCTCTTCCTTTTTTTAACTTCAATATTTATTTTATTTCAAGGATAATCCACTTTTAAGGGTTAGTGGGAAACCTCACAGTAAGTCCAATTTAAAGAGAGGAAGAATTCAAGTACCGTGTTCATTTTAGCCAGATGGAAGACCTCTCAGAAATATTAGAAATTAGTTCTTCATAAGAAAGGAAATTCGTCCCCTTAGGAATAGATAAAATCATCCTGCCTCTTCCCATGGTGTTTCATGGAGTGTTTGCCTCAAGCCTTGCCTTTAGAATTTGGAGAGATTCACTTTGAGCTCTTGTAGTATGATCATTACCATAGAATCTGCCAAGTAGAATCTCATTCCCTTCATTTTCATGGACCACCACTACCAAAGCTATTGAATTTCGAGTAGACCTCATATTGAAAGTTCTGGGGATATTGTAGTAGTCCCTTAGTGGCCAAGATTTCTTCTCCTTTATTTCTTCAAATCCATCACTATTAGTGCCAGCATTTGGTTGTTTGCCTTTATCCACATCAAAAGTAATTGGGTTGTCATAAGACATGATAACATCTTGCACCTCTGCCAGTGCATCTTCCTCCTTTGAAAATTGATTAGTGTCTCTAGCCACTGTCTCCCTAATACAATGCTTACCATTGTTCATAACAGTGAATCCTAGTCTAGTGTCTACATTAGACATGAGCTTCTTAGCATCATCAGTGCCTACACTTGAAGCAACTTGGTGGTTATCATTAGATCCCTCAGCCGTGCCAGAACCTTCACCGACATCAGAACCCATGTCCTACCTCAACGTATTTTGGGGTTTTTCTACCCAGAAGGAACCTGAAACTGTACCATATCAACCATCCCGTTTAGAGGTACCACCCTATACTTCAGATAAATGCATTCCCTCTTTATCCATTGCTAGAACAACTGGATCGCCATCAATCTTGACCCCCCTTCCCTTACTCAACCCATCCTTGTGACCACATGCCGAATCTTGGTGACCACATCTCTTACATCTGAAGCATAAAGGAGGAATATCTTCATAGTGTAATTCTTGGAAAAAACCTTCCCTTCCATTCTTGATCCACACTAATTGAGGCAACTCCCCTGAAAGGTCCAGTACAATACAAAAAAGAGCTACCAAAGGGCGAGAGAGATTAATTATCGAGGAGTCCATTTTGATTGGGGAGCCTAAAATGATTGAAACCGCCAGAAGGGATTCCTAATGAAAAATATGAAGGGGAAGGCCGATGAAACTTACCCAGATTGACATAAGGGAAGATTCACAATCCTCCAAGGCAAACAGAGACCATTTATAGATATCCATATAGAAACCAGCGATTCCCCATCTTTATCACCTCCAGCATCGATAATGTTCCTCTCGATCCTCAAAGCAGAGCACCACACGGTCCTCATCCAAAATCCCATCATTCAGTTTAGAGAGACCAATTACCTCTAGAGTATGGAAGATTGAAGCAAGAGAGGGCCTCCCGCCATGGAAAACCCCAACCAGAGTAAGATGAAAATCATCCACCAAAACCCTTACTTCATCTTTAGTAAAAGAAACTGTAAGAGAAACTTTGTACCAAAATGGAGAAGAGGAGGGAAGAGTAAGCTTCGATGATGATATGATATAGGTGTCACCTTAAAGAAACCTATTCGAAACATATTTCCTAGGGTCCGGCTTGAGAGGGGGTAACTTCGCCGAAGAAGAATCCCTCCCTCTTCCCTCTTTCTTTTTCTATTTAAACTTTTAACTTCTCTTCCTCAACCAAGTGATTTCTTGGTTTGATACTCATGAAAAAAAACATTCATAATTTCAATATCTCATAATAGTTTCAATAGAAACTTATAATGGGTCATCACCCATTTATATAGGTATTCTTCCCCCATAAATCAAGGAATATGTACAGAATTATATTTGAATTTCATGCTCATATGAATTTTTATTTGTCTACCTTAAAAACTTCTAAAACATTGAGGTCAAAATTCTACATCAATGTCTCTTTAAATCTTGACATTAATGTTCACTTCAAATCTTCATCAAATCTCGGTTAAATTTATGAATTTTTAAAGAAAAACACTACATAATCAAAATTATTTACTTTTCGATGTCTATTTAAATATAATCAAGTATCTATTTGATGTAAAAAATCATTTTTTCTTAATCTATTAGTATTGAAAAGATTTCCTCCTTTGAGATATTCTTCAGTAATTCTCCATCCAATTATCTTCATTTGGTCATCTCAGTCTGGTAAACTCGTGCTTTCTCCAACCGATGGAAATCACATTTTTTAGTTCAAAGACATCACAATTCTCTGTTTGATAAAATCACATTTATTTGTATGATACACATATATTTTTTTATTCCATGAAAATATATCTAATTGAACTCCTATAAAATTCAATCTGATAAAAAATAGACATCTATATTCATTAAAATCACAAGATTTTGTGCTATTTGATTTTTTTATTATCTACTTGATTAAATAAAATCATCATGGATATTTTATAAAAACATCATTCTATATTATAAATTGAAAAACTATTCTTCTTGTATATCTACAAAGTTTATTATCGATCATTTTATTAACTTTACAGTTTTATATTTCATTGACTCATTCCAGAATCCTTCACAATTCTTT
Source organism: Viscum album (assembly GCA_963277665.1). Taxonomy (NCBI): domain Eukaryota; kingdom Viridiplantae; phylum Streptophyta; class Magnoliopsida; order Santalales; family Viscaceae; genus Viscum; species Viscum album. Next base: position 1,370,226,609 of record OY728145.1, read on the forward strand.
ATCAGATCATTAGTTGTAACTTCATAACTTCGCATCTTGAACCTTCTATTGTCACAAATCTTACATTGCAACTCAAAATATGTATAGTCTTAAAAAAATTATCATTATAATGTTATAACTTCATTCTGGAGACTTACGTATAGTATACTTGTTCTATTAGCCTTAGTCCAGTACATCTTCATTTTTCATAACATTTTTCCTTTGAAAAAAATTATATGGAATCAAGAAATGTACCATTATGTTGGGTATATTGAATATCTAGAAACCATTTTTAAACACAATTAGGAAAGTATCTTAAATTTTATTTTGATAAAAAGTAACTCCTGATAACATACATTAACACAAATTGTTTTATAACAAATACTACAATATTTACAAAAAACCAAAAGGATATTAAAAATAAAATCTGGTGATATTATCAAATATTTATTTTATTTTTTAAATGCATATTCAATTATTTATTTATGTTACAGATGGTTTATTTCTATGATTAAACATGATCACATAAATTAAATAAATTTATTTTCATGATAAAGATAAAATAAAATAAATTAATTATGAATAAATTAATTTATTTAGTATGGTTTATTAATTATGTAAATTATATATAATATTATCAAGCTTTTGGAGAATAAAATAATCAACATTTATCTATAAGATAAAATATATCTCAATAAAAATTTTATGTCATAAAATGACTTCAATAACTTAAGTTAGAAACTATTGTTAAAGTACATGTCTTGCCCTCATTAGGGTGTTCACAATTAACAGGGAGTAATAATGGTTGTATTGGTTCAAATTAACATAATTACCATAAAGGTTTTATTTCTTTAGAAATACATGGTGTAACTTGGAGTTAATCATAGAGGAAGTCCAAGTATGAAATTTTAGGATTGGTGAGTCCGCCTAACAAATCAAGGATCTGTGAGTTAATATAGTTGTAATGTAAAACCTACATAAATATATTCAAATAATTCGATTGATCCCCAGATGGATTTTTAAAGGGAAATATATATCCTTTACAACTGAATATCTAAATTATATGATACTCTGAATCCAATGGGGAGAGATATTTGATGTTTCTGGGCGCAATGAAAGAATAATGTGGTTGGTGATATGTTAAAGTTTCTTTTAATATTCATTGCTATAATCCATGAGAAAAGATATTTCACATAAAATCTACAATAAATTTATTTAAAATCAGAGTAAATACACCTAGGAAAAGGATATTTCTTCGTTAAATATTGTTTATTGTCCAAAAAGTCCCTTTTAGGTTTCCTTCGTTGTAATATGAGGATACAAGGACATAATCCCATTAGCGGTGACGCACACATGCTCCAATGATCTCTAAGAAACACCACTCTATCACTGATTACTAGTACGGAGAATTGAATAAGTTTCATTGTTCATTCTTGATCACTTGTTCTTACATCTTGACGAAATCTCTCTTGTGGTTCACATTCTTGAGATAAAAAGGGGGGAGGTGGATTTTAGAGAGAAATAATTGTGTAAAGTAATTCCCTATTCTTAATTTTTGGATGAAATATACAATAGAGGTAACTGTATATTTATAGATTTAGGGTTTTTAATAAAATATTATTTAATTTCATGCCATTCATTAAATAAAATTTAAAACTTTTAATAAACTCCCTGATACATAATAATAATAATATCATTAGTATTATTTTGTGGAGTGCGCCAACTTGTACAATAACAATTATTATGCAATGACCAAGTTAATTAATATTAATCATTTGACTCAGTCATGATCTATTCAAACTCATCTAGCATTTATTGAACAATTGAATAAATATTTTATTTATAAATAAATATTTATTCACAGTCTTATAGAATAGATATTTATTATAATATTTAATAAATAAAATAAATATTTTATTCACAATCCTATGAATAATTTTCTTATATTTATTCGCATAATCAAATAAATTATTTATTAATAATGTAATAATTATATATTACCTTGTGAATATTAGAGATCAATAAAGCCAAATAATATTATTCCTTGGTCTTGAGAATAATATTTATTCAATAATTGAATTAAAATAAAATTTAATCAATATCAATAGAAAGACTTAGTGTGTGTACCTCTAGGATTCATTCTCATTGGTATTAGAAAGGATTACCTAAAGTCCTAGATTACTTTCTAGTACCGGGTTAAGGATCCTAAGATAAAGAACAAAATATCAGTATAATGATAACCACATATGAACAATGGTTTTGTAATATAATCCCTTCGTATCAATATCTCATCAATAAGGTTTCCTATTCGTGTCATCGAACTATATGCTTGATATAACAACCCTTCTCTTTATTAAACATTTATTCATAATTTATGGAATAATATTGATCATAATAAAACCCATAATATAAATAATTCTAGTCTCTTTTTGGAATAGGTACATTACAAAACAACATAAATAGTAAATATATTATCTTTATTAAACAATTCCATGACATGCTGGTACTTAAAACTACATGGGATAACCTGGGGACATACATAAGAAAGAGGTGAGTAATAAAGACCATTAAGGGAACAAAAATAGAATGAGATAATACATGTTAGAAAATAGTATAATCAATGGGAATAAAAGTAGTTGGAATCAAAAACATGAACAATGAGACATGATATGGCATGATAATCATAAAGGTAACATGGAAAATGTGGAAACAATTTAAAACATTTCATCATAAACATAGTTGAAGGATAAATACCAAAACAACATGATAGAAAAATTACCATAAAGGAATAAGGCCCACTCCCTATCCCAACATGATGTCTCATGAGACTAAACATTACCCAATTCATTGGAGCGCTATATAATTCTGTGTGCAACTATCACTATCATTTCTTTCACATTATTAAGTGTGACACATAGATCATAAAACATGGATTCATTTATCATCATATTTTATTACACGATCAAAGAGTGTGGAATAAATTCATCTAAGTAACATTTAAATAAATTTTTAGTGTGTAAATATGAAAACTTTTGATAGGAAATGGGTATGATATTCACTACATAATTATTTTGGCATAGAAAATCGTGGTGAAATTTTGGCATCATAACAACATCACATAACAATTAATAAAATGGGTTAATGAGAGATAAATGGATATTTAATAATTTTTAAATCATATGGGATGTAATATGTATATGGAAGTAAACATCCAAACATTATTAATTGGAAATATAAGACATAAGATAATAAAAAAATAGAATAAAGAAGATATGGTGAAGATCCCTTACTTGAGTGTATGACTCCAAATGCTTGGGAGGAACTTCTTGAGAGCATGGGGGAAACATGTGTGGACTATAGAGAGGGTAGGGTAGAGTAAGTAAGTTTTTAGAGGACTTTGAGTGAATATAAATTGGATCTTGGGTGGGATTTATAGGAAATGTGTGTGGAATTCTTTATCATTTCTCAAACTTAGGTTTTGGACTCTATATAATAAAATAACTAAAAACACAAACCGTAGAATGGTTTTTTCCCTTGTTTTCAGCCAAATGAAATTTTTTGATTTTATAAAACCAAGGAACTAAATTAATAAAACAATACCTTTTCTTATGTGGAAGTGAGTCATACTCTTAAAAAAAGACTATAAAATAGGAAAATATATTAATGGTTTTGTAGGATTCATAATGGATATATAAAATTAATAAAGTAAATAAAATAAACATAAAATTAAATTATTTTAAATGGGAAACATATATTTGGTATTTTTATCATTTATAGTATTTATTACAACACTTTGGGGTGATTATGATGTCATAATATACACCACATATTTATATATTATTTAATTATTGCCCAAAAATTTGAGTGCCTCAGAAAATTAGTAAATATTAACTGTTAGATAATTTTGATGTTATGATTTCAAAATAAATATTCATTTTATCAAAATAATTTTCTAAATATGTCTGTTTTTACTTTTGAAATATGAATGGACATTTATTGTGAAATGTTGGGTTTTTTTACAATAACAGTTTTCGAACCCTTATAAAAATTACATTTTACTTCATAAATATTTTATGATAATTTATATTTAATATAAATCAATTCATAATAATATATTATTAAAATAAAATATATTTTAAAAATATATTAATTAATGAAAATAAATTCTTTAATTGAATTTTCATGTTACCCAAAAATTTAATTTTAGTTTTTTATCAAAATCAAAATAATTTATAAAGTAACAATAATAAGATGCAAATAAATTCATTGTTCTATAAAAAATAATGAAAATACTCATATTTTTATGGTATTGATACATATCCCTTTAATACACCAATAAATTATCTAAGGGTAAGGTGTGTGACTGTGAGACGTTCATGGGGTGTTTCTGCGAGCAAGGTTTGGACTGTGATCTCGTTGATCTTGAAATTACCCCATAAATAGGTTCCATCATGCTAAAGTTTCTGGATCTCAGCTTGGGATTGGTTATAGGAAAATCCTAGTAATTCTATCACACTAATAAGCTTTGATAAATTGGATTTAAGGGTATTATTCAACTATTTGAGGCCATCACATCCTTTGTCTTTGTCAGTTGGATTTTCTAAAACCCTATATTTCTACAAATCATTTGATTATAGTTCAATGGATGTATTATCCATGGTAAATATGATTAATGGTATTTTAAATCTGATAGGATATAATTAAGCCAAATAATTTCATGTGTTTTCTATAACCATAATACATATTAAGACATTTAATTAAATTTTAACAGTGATTTTATTTATGAAAGTTCTGGTCATTATAATATTCCCCTTCCAAAATTTCTCCCTTGAAATTTTTATTTACAACAGTAAGACAGATAAGGGTAAATATGTTTCATCAACTCCTTTAGTTCTCATTTCACTTATTCAAACTTTTGTTTTCTCCAAAGCTCTTTTATAAGGTACATTGTGTTATTTCATAGAAATTTATCTCTATGATCTTTGATCTTCAATGGCTTCCACTCATTGGAGATATCATTCTCCAACAGTACCACCTCTGGATTGAGTGCATGTGAGGGGTTTGGTATGTACTTCTTAAAGAGGGATACATCGAATACATCATGTAATTAAGATATCAAATGTGTGAATTATAGTTGATAGTCTACCACTCTGATGTGATTAAGGATATCAAAGGGGATGATGTATATTGGACTAATATTTCCCTTCTTCCAAAATCTCATAACTTTATTCCATAGAGATGATAATAGGAATACCATTCTACAACATCAAAATCAAGGTCTTGATGATGATTGTAAGCAAATATATTCTATAAAATTTGAGTAGCATTGATGTACTGCAAAATAGTCTTATCCTTTTCCACCATTTACTCGACCATTTCAGGTCCTAGTTATTTTCATTATCCTACTCCATACCAAGAAGAAGGTGTTCTACACCTCTGCCCATAAAGAGATTCATAGATACACATTTAGATGCTCGAGTGGAAACTGTTCTTTTAAGATAACTTAACAAGAGGTATATATTGGTCCCATCCTCCTTTTAAGTCCACACAACATTCTCTTAACATTTCTTCTAGTGTCTGAATAGTCTACACATATTGGCCATCAGTTTGAAGATTATATGGTATACTGAAGTTATGTTTAGTATTTAGAGAATATTGGAGTCTTTTCTAGAACTTGGATGGGAATCTCAAATCTCGATCAGATATAATCAATAGTGGTAGTTCATGTATCCTTACCCCTTCTCCTATGTATATCTATGCAAGTGGATCTAGTGATAATTCCTCCAAAATTATGATAAGGTCAGCTATCTTTGTAAGGAGATCCACAAAAAACCATATATAATTTTTTATTCTAAATGTATTTGGATATTTGGTGACAAAGTCCATGGTGATGTTTTCCCATTTCCATGAAGATATTTGTAATGGTTTCGTCATTCTCTTATACTTTTTTCTTTCATCATTCACTTGATATCATACCTGGCACTTTGATGTATATTCTGCGATCTACTTATTCATATTGTCCCACCAATAGAGCTCTCAGAGATCTTGATACATATTTATACTTCTTGGATGGATGGAGAAATCCAAACCATGTTCATCGTAAAAAAATCATTATTTAGCCTAGGATTTGATGGTACACATAATCGTGACCCAAATATTACAGCTCTTTTTTCATTAACAATGAACTTCGAGTATTTATATTTTCTAATAGTTTCCACTTTCTTCTAAATTCTCGCATAATCTCCATTAGAATAATTTATTTTCTACATAAGGGATGGTTAGGAAATTATTTGTGAAATGATACATGTTGGTCTATCCTTTATGATTCCCATGTACATCCTTTCCAAATTTAAGAAGATCAGATCCATCTCAATTCACATTAATGATAGAATTGATGGATTTTTCTACTTATAGAGTCAATCACATTATTCTATTTACTAGGATGGTAGTGTATTGAGAATTCATAGTCCTTGATCAACTCTAACTGTATTCAGTGGAACATATTCACCTCTTTCTATGTGAATATATACATGATAATTTTTTAATCTGTATATATATTTCACACTCCACACCCAAGAGATAATTCCGCCATATTTTTAAAGTGAATATCACTATAGAAAATTCCATATCATTAGTTTATTAGTTCAGTTTGTGAACTTTCAACTACCTTTAAGCATATGCTATGAATCTTCCATTATGAATTAACAAAAATCACAATCCCTTCTTCAAATCATCGATGAATACCACAAATATTTATCCACTTATGGGTAGTGTGACTATAGGTGCAGTGATAATCCTCCTATTCAACTCCATGAATCTCTCTTCACATTCATCATTCAAAGAAAAATTGACTCCCTTCTGAGTTATCTTGGTAATAAGGTTTGATATTTGTGATAAATTTCTCACAAATCGTGATGGTACCCATCCAATCCAAGGAAACAATAGATATCTATCACATATGTTGGCCTCGAACATCCTTTAATTTTGATTATCATTGAGGGGTCCATAGATATCCCATTATATTTGATGAAATTCCCCAATAATGATACTTCCTTCTACCAGAACACCCCTTTTCTGTAATTGGAATAAAACTTCCCCTTTTGTAATATATTTAGAACACTGCTCAGATGATGCTCATGCTCCTACTTTACTTTACATTATATGATAATGTCATCTATAAATACTACCACAATTTTTTCAAGGTAATACCTAAAAACTCTATTAGTAAAGTAAATTAATATTACTAGAGTATTATTGAGTCTTAATGTTATTACTATGAAATCATAGTTCCAATAACTTGTACAAAAATCAGTCTTCGAGATATCCTCCTTCTTCTATTAAACATGGTAATATCCCAATTGAAAATCCATATTGGATATGTATTGTGCTCCAAAAAGCTAATCGAGAAACTCATTAGTCTGTGGTAGAGGATACTTGTTTTTTATTAGGATCTTGTTGTGAACACGATAATCGATGCAAATGCACATTGACCCCTCCTTCTTCACGAAGAGGAATGGTGCACCCCATGGTGATACACTTGGGTGTATGAACCCTTTTTCTATATTCTCCTTCAGTTGTGTCTTTATGTCCTCAATTTCCATAAAATTCATTATATGTAGTGTATTGTAGATTGGTAACACCCCTTGTATAAGCTTTATTGAACCTATCATATAGGAGGAAGACCAAGAAATTCCTTGGAAAATACATCAGTGTATTCCCTCATAGTGAGAATTTCTTAAATAATGATTCTTTCCATTGAATCAATCATTTGAGCTAGATATGGTTTCTCATAGGGAAATAATATACATGATTGAAATTTTGGTGATAATAAAGATTCATACTCCTCCATTCACTTGTATATAATCATGGGTCGATATTTAATATAGAGATTGATTTCATTATCGTGAAAATTTATGTTGGCTCTCTATAAATAAATCCAACTGACTCCGATAATTTTATAAAAATTCTACCAAAGGGAGTATGAAAAGGTTATTTGGGAAGTTCACCCCACATAGTTTGATAAGGGAGGAGTTATATATTTGGGATGAAAGAATTTTTCATTTATTGTTTTCAATGAAAACATTACTTCCATGATTAGTGGCAGTGTTTCAATAGTTCTACTAAACTTTTGTGATATGAATGATTGTGTAGAACTAGAATAAAAAAGAATTTTTATTACTCTTGAATGAAAAACTAGTGCAACAATCACTACTTTATTATTGGGATCCAACTCAGTGGTTGTGATGGAAAATGATCTCCCTTACAACCATAGAGGTTTTTGGTTGTCTTTGAAAACCCTTGGATTAGTTAATAGGTATAGAAAGTAACCTTCTTACATATAATTGAAGCTCTGAAAAATGCATTGAGGGTTGAATAGATAATTATATTCCTCCATCACATTAGTGTATTTCTCCTATTGGAAATCGTTTTCTAGGTGTCCTTCCTTCCCATGCCAAATGAATTTCTTCATTCCCCTTATTCAATTCTAGGGTTCTTATTTCCTCGCCTTTTACAAGTGGGATGTTGTCATTTTTATCCACTACTATACTTCTCCACTAGAACACCATAATTAAACTCTAATTTCTACTTCCTATCCTCGTGATACCCTTGGGATTCACCGATCTCCATCTCAACTTTGAGGGAACATCAGACAATTTTCTCACAGATATCTAAGTCTTGGATCACTAGGGATTTTCAGAGACTAGGTTTTACCCCCCCAAAGAATTATCCAACCCTGAATTTTTGGGAAGAAATAAAGATGTTGGTGTATCATGCAAGTCCAGTAAATATTTCCGTTATTCCCCAATTGATTCTTCATATTTTTTATTTAGGGAAATGAAATTGATTTATATTTTATATCAACAAGTGCGAAGAAAATATTAATCAATTTTTGTTTCCCAGAATACCTTCCAACCCATCATTTCGATATCTTCCTCATGCTTCATATTCATGATCAATGTCCACCAGAGATCAGCTTCTCCCTCCATATGATAAATAGAAAGTATAACCTTCTATTTTCCAGAGCATTAATTGAGGGAGAAGATCTTCTTAATAGAGTTGATCCATTGTTCCACAATTAAGGGATTATGTGATATATTTAAAGTTAGAGGCCTTTGTTTCATAAAGGACACAATTAAATATTGTTATTTATTAGTGGGATTTATATTTTCCTACTGATCTATTTTTTTATTCATAACTTGAGTCAAATTAGAGAGTATCATCACAAAGTTCATGATTCCCGCTCCCATCTGGTTAGATATCTCATTAGGGGAAGTCATCACATTACCCGTCAGATTTATTTTTTACCTGATTCCTCATAATACCACCCATTGGATATAATAAAAGGAAAATTAAGGATGAGTATTTTTAAACTATTAAACACATAAATGGGGAATCCAATGAAATTAAAGAGATAACGTATATATTACATATATTTATTAACTTATGAATTTATAGTCTTCAATAAATGTTATTCATGATATATTTCTTAGAATATATTCTTATTGGAGATATTTTGTTCCATTAACAATGCTTAAAAATGAGCTTATGAATTTACTATATCATGTCCCCCACGAGTGTCAAACTAGGTGTGCAACAAGGCCCATTTTCATGCACCAGTTTACAGTCATCTCTAGCTTGACATAATTTTTTCAGGTTTTACCCCTATATACATCTCTTACAAATCCACATCTCCTTTTAGTATTCATAAAGAGATGCATTTTATTGATAAACCACTTACTCTATACTTAACAAACTTTTGGGATTTTTTCTTATACTTAGTCTTTTCTTGAAGGGATTCGCTAGAGTTTTATAATCCTAATCCAAAAAATAAGTAAACTTTTCCTCTGATACAAACTAAAACAAAAATTCTCTTTATTACACATTTATTGAAAATTTATTAAATAATATTACACATAATAAAACCTAGAAAATTTATATGTCTAGTGTATTTTGGGATTATTTACATTACATAACACAATAAATAGTTAATACATCATCTTTATTGAGAACTTCATAAACATGATCGTACTTAATACTGTATGGGATAACATGGGTACATACATAAATGGGGTGAAATATAATTCCCAAAACGAGAATAATCATGGAATGAGATAATACATGTTAGACAATAGGAATATTAATGGGGAATAAAAAGAGTGAGAATCATAAACATGAACAATGAGACATGATATGACATGATAATCATAAAGGAAACATGAGAAATATGGTAACAACATAAAACACCACATCATAAAAATAGTTCAAGGATAACTACAATGTCATCATGATAAAAAAAGTCCCATAAATTATTCAAGTTCACTCCTGGTCCCAACGTAATGTCTCATGAGACTAAACATTACCCAATGCATTGGAGTGCTATATAAATCTGGGCACACCCATCACTTTCATTTCATTCTCATGTTTATGTGTGACACATAGATCATAAAACACAGATTCATTCATTATAATATTTTATTTCACAATCAATAATTGTGGAATACATACATATAAGTTCCATGTAAATGAATTATAATTATGTAAAGGTGAGAAAACATGATAGGAAATGGGTATGACATTCACTATAAAATTTTTTTGGTGTGGAAAACACCATTGAAATTTCAACATCATAACAAAATCACTAAAAATTATAAAATGGGTTAATGAGAGAGAGAGTGAAATATAATCATTTTTATATAACATTAAAATAAATAAAGATATTTAAGGACATATCCGAACATTTAGAATGTGAAATAGATGGTATAAGGTAATATAGGAACATAAATAAAGAATAGATGGTTTGGATACCTTACTTGAATGTGTGACTCAAAATGCTTTGGATGATCTTATTGAGAGATTGGGGTCACCTTGGGAGGAATAAACAGAGGAGAGGGAAGAGTAAGGATATTCTATGAGGATTTGGAGTGAATAGAAATGTGGGTTTGTGTGGGTTTATATAAGAAATGTGTAGGGAATTCTATATCATTTCTCAAAAAAATGTTTTGGACTATATATAATTAAATAACAAAAACCAAAAACCCTCTGAGGGTTTTCACCATGGTTTCTACCAAATTGGAGAGGTTTCCATTATTTTACAAGGTCATGGGACGAAATTAATAAAATAATACCCTTTATTATGTGGGAGTGATTCATACTCTTAACGAAATGAATATAAAGTGATAAAATATATCAATGGTTTTGGAGGATTCAAAATGGAATTATCAAATTTTTAAAATAATAAAAAAACAACATTATTTTAAATTTAAAACATATATTTAGATTTTCATTCCCTTTTTAGTATTTATTACAACACTTTTGGGTCATTATGATGTTGTAATACATACCATATATTTAAATGATATTTAATTTTTACCTAGAAGTTAGATTGCCTCAGAAAATTAGGAAAAATTAACCACTGGATAATTTTGACATTCTGATTTCAGAAATAATATTTATTTTATCAAAATAGTTTTATAAATATGCATATTTTTAATTTTAATATAGGAATAAATATTTATTGAGAAATGTTGTGTTTTTTTACCGTAACAGTTTTTGAAACCTTATAAAAATTATATGATCATTTATATTTTATAAAATTTCTATTGGAAAAATATTTTATTAAAATATTGTTTATTTAAAAAATAAAATAATTCATTAAAATAAATTCCCTAATTGAATTTTAATATTAACCAAATAAATAATTTCTGTTTTACCATATCAAAATAGAAATCTTTTAAAACAAAAAAAAATAATAGGATGAAAATATATTCATCATTATATAGAAAATCTCATACTCATATTGACAAGGTCTTGACACACATCCCTTTAATACACTATATAACTTCCAAAGTGTAAGGTGCATGATTGTGATACTTTATTGGGGTGGTTCAACAAAAATTGGTTGGGCCATGATCTCAATAATGTTGAACTTATCTTCTAAATGTTTTCAATAATGATTAATGTGTTTGATATCATCTTGGGATTGTCCAAGGGAGAAGCCCAATGATGGTATATTCCTCATAAGATCAGATAAATGGCCTTTATAGGGTCTAATCCTACTAGTTAAGGCCATCACTTCCTTTGTCTATGTCAATTGGATTGGTTAAAAACCAATATTTATACTAATAACATGATAATTGTTCAATGACTATATTTTCAATAGTAAATATGCTTAATGATATTTTAAATATGATAGGATATGATGAATACCAATAATTGAATGTGTTTTCTATAACCATAATACATATTAAGATATTTAATTATATTGTAAGGGGGATTTTATTTGTAAATGTTTAGGTCCTTACACTAGATACATATTTCCGTAAATATCTAAAATAAACACACCATTACACGATGTACATGGAATTTAGGGATATGGTTCCATTCTAATAAAAGGAACATGATATTAGGTTCCATAATGATAGAGGAGAAAATTCCTTCCTCTATTTTTCAAAAAATGGCATGTCACTCATAATGCACCATATATATCCAACTTCATCATCAACTTTTATCCTCATGATTTACAAAATAAATCTATTTATGTTTTTTGTAAACATGCATTAATAATAATCTTAAATTCTAAGGACCATCACACACGCACACATATAAGAATATCTGATGACACCAAAACATGTAGAATTCTGGTTGTCGGGTCTATTATCATAAAATCCTATCTTAGAGATTACCAAATACGAACTTGATTAGAATAAGCCTCATTTTCTTATGAGTACTCACACTTGATAGTCTATATATTATGTGTAACATCATAGTACATTATCAAACTATAGAAAAGTATTTAAGAATACCGTCATATCACATAAAGGTCCTCATAATTGTAGGAAATTGCAATGACCCTATCAACGTGACTTATACTTGAGGAAATTATTACATTAGATCCATGAAGAACAATAATCAATATGTAATAAGAAGTTATATAAATAAAATACCTCAAATATACATATAATCAAAGTATGAATAGTTGGTCCTAGGACACCAAATTCAACAAACACTTGGACAATATCCAACTACCAATTACCCTCATTCTATTTGACCTGACATGATTATCTTGTTTATTGTAAGTCAATGCATTGGTCAAGGGGTCACCATGTTTTCTTCTATGGAAATACTACTCACTGTAACATTACATATCTATGAAAATACCTCAAGATATGATTCTTATAAAGTATGTTCTTTATCCACTGATGTGACCAGGGATATTTTGTAAGAGCCACCACATAACTATTATCATGAAATAGTGTGAAAGGATCTTTACCGATAGACACCACATAATGATCTTGGAAAATTTTACACATTCATACTACTTCATTATCTTGTTTAGAAACCCCAATATTCCTTGACATTACTGTAAAATCTCCAACCACAACCTTTTTTAAGCTCTTTTAGCTCACATCACCTCCATTCAATGTGAATATATATCCCGTCTGTTACTTCATGTCATCTTGATTAGTTTACAAACTAGCATCTTCATGTACTCTAATGACTAGTTACTCATATCCTCCATAAACTAGAAACATGTCCTTAATACGGCTCATATACCTATGGATAGTCTTGATTAACTTCCAATGGAATTCACCAGGATCACTTTGATATATTCCTATCATACATAATGTGTTAGAGGGATCTAGTCTAGTATATAGAGTATCTTATATAAATGACCCAATCGCTAATCTGTATGTAATCTTTTACATTATGTTTCTTTCCTCATGTGTCTGAGTAAATTTTTTCAAATAAAGATGAATGTTATGTGATTATGGAAATAGTTCCCTATTTTAGTTTTTCATACTAAATATCTTCAGTATCTTGTTAATGTATTCACTTTGAATTAGGCTAAACAACCTCTTATATATATATAATGATGGATCTTAATTCCAAGAATATATGCTTCATAATCTAAGTTATTCATAGATAAATATTTATTAAACTGCACCTTAACAAAATATAATACTGTTAATTAGTTTCCATTGAGTAATATGTCATCAATATATAATATTAAGAAAATGAGTTCACTCCCACTAAGCTATTTGTAGAAACAAAAATTTAATTCTTTCTTTATGAAACCAAATTCTATTATGGCCTCATAAAAACAAATTTTCCATGACTTTTATACTAAATTTAATCCATAAATTTATCTTTGTAACTTGTATACATTGTTGGCGTCATTTAGAGTAAAAAAACATAAGGTTGTGTCATATAGAAATCCTTTTAAAGGTCCTTGTTAAGGAAGGATATATTGATATCCATTTTCCCAATCTCTTAATGATGGAAAAACGAAATGGAAATTTGAATAATGGTGATTTTTATCATTGAAAGTGGTGAAAAAAGGTTTATTGTAGTCAATTAATTTACAATGTTTAACCCATTTTGTAACCAGTCACCCCTTATAGGTATTTACTTTTTCTTCCATGCCCATTTTCTTCTGGAATACCCATTTAAAACCAATGGGATTTACATCTACCAGACGGTATACCAAAATATAGACTTGGTTTTAGTTAATGGAATCCGTTTCATAATTCATGTCCTCATTCCACATGGAATCATATATTCCACTTATTGATTTCTTATAGGTTATAAGATCATTATTATAAGCTAATAATGATTCAACACCCTTGGTGACTAGAAAATTATAATGTTTTAGTTTTCTGACCTCTCTAGTAATTCTATTTAATAATGGTGTCCTTGGAACAATTTCTTCTTCCCTGGGTATTTGTGGAATTTATTCATGTGCCAACTCATGTATATCTTGATCTTGGACTTTATCAAATTATATCCCACTTCCACTATCTCTTTTAGAGATTAGATAATCCTCAAGAAATGTGGGGAATCTCTCAAACAATAAATTTTTGTCTGAAGAATGGTATAGGTAATATCAGTTTTTTTCTTTGGGATATCATGTAATGATAAACTTTGTGCCTTGGGGTGTAATATTGTTACATGGATAAGATTTAACAGATGCTTCTCAACCCCACACATGTATGTAATACAACATGAGTTTCTTTCCATTCAATAATTTTTATGGTATACCATTTGTTTCATTTGTTGGAACTCAGTTTAGTATGAATGTTACTATTTGTAATGCATATCCCTAAATTAATAATGAATGACTTGCATGAATCATCATTGATCTCACCGTTTTCAACAGGGTTTGGTCCCTTCTTTCTCGTTCACCATTCCACTAAGGTGTTTAAAGTGGAGAAAATTGAGATAATATCCTAAAATCCCATAAATCATCCATGAATACTTGTTCACGATATTCTTCACCATAGTCTGAGTGGAGTTTTATAATATACATACCGAGATGGTTCTCCTGTTAATTCTTATGTTCATTGAATTTATCAAAATAATCCGACTTATGCCCCATTATGTAGACATATTCATGTATATTAAAATCATTAGTAAAATTCTTGAAGTACAAGTACCCACCCCTTTCCTCAATAAGAAATGGTCCACACACATCAGTATGAACTAATTAAATAAGCTCTTCAGCCCTATAACCTTTCCCACTAAATGGGGATTTGCTCATTTTTCTTGTAAACATGTGTGACAAACACTATATCATTTTTCTTCAAAAGAATCTAAATTTCCATCCTGATGTAATTTAGTCTAGTTCTTTTCATTTTCATGACCTAGATGATGATGCCAAAGTTGTGTGTTGTATGAGTCAGGTGAAGTAACTTCATTATCAATTTACATTACATGGGTTGTGTAATCCCACACACAAACACCATTATTTAAATGTTTCGTACCATAATAAATAATATCTTTGTAATATAACAAACATTTATTCCCAAATTTTAAAATAAATACATATGTATCTAATCTAGATATAGAAATAACATTTTTGGAAACTTAATGCACATAATAAAAAACCATTAAAACCAAGAACAATTTTATTGGAAATGTGAGGTGGCAATACGTGATAGCTGTAATAATTAGTTCAGCTCTATTGGTTGCTCATAGATCTACATCCACTTGGTCAATATTTCTAAATCTACTTCGATTTTTTTATTTTAATACATATGTGAGCAAAAAAATCTATATATAATAGTAAATTTGCATAATTATATAAATTGAACATGATACCAAATTCACTTGAAGCTTACCCTTTCTTCTTTGGTTGGGTGTAGTTTTTATTCTAGTGGCCTTTCTTGCCACATGTGAAATAGACAACATCATTTTCCACTTCATTCTCCTTGATCTTCCTCTTCTTGGAAGGCTTTGAAGAAGATTTGGACTTATATATATTAACTTTCCCTTTCTATTTGTTCACTATAAGGATGGATGGGTTTTCCTAATTCAAATCCTTATCAACTGGGTGAAAAAGAGTGAGAATATTTTGAAGAGACTTATTAAATTTGTTAATATTAAAATTCATAAAAACTCTATATAAGATATGAGGAAGTGGAAACAAAATGAGATTAGTGCCCAATTTATCAGGGAGTTTAATCCCTTGAACCTCTAGGTTCTTAATATAGCCAATGAGCTTGACTACAAAAGGCCCATAAGGGGCCCCAACTCTAAGATTGCTCTGAATCATCACCTTTAAAATCTAAAATCATTCCTATATAGCTCTCTCATTGTATATACCATGGAGTTCCTCAATCATTCTATATGCATCTATGTTTTCATGACACTTTAATAGTTCACTAGAGATTGGAAAAAGAATCAAAAATTAAATTTTTCCCACATCGGTCAATTGATTTTCATAGATAAGGAACTCTTTGTAACATTCCAGTTTAGCTAGTAGATTTTGAATTAATTAGTCTAGAACATAATATTCCCATTCATGGCATAACACAACCAAAAGGTGTCTAAAACACTAAGAGAAGTCACTACTATTTAGGAGGTTGTTTTCTCTAATATTGATTATAGGGATAGTGTGTATGATAATATTTTCATTTTATTATATAATTAAAAGAGAATATTGTTATTTCCTTTTTATTATAAATTTGGGGTGAAATAATAAATAAATTCATTAATTTTATTAAATCTACCACTAATTTATCACTTCCTAATATCCCTCACAATTGAACCAAGAATTTCTAGTTTCTTTGAAATTTTATTGAAAATGATCCCCATTACATTTTGTTGATAATCCAGATATTGTCCAAGAAAATAATAATAATGTAATATAGGTAGGTAGTTTTTTCCAATATATACTTATAAATCCTTGATTCATTGAGTCGATTCCCCAATCCTAAAATCTATACTTGGATTTCCTCAACACATACATACAAATTGATATTGAACAGTTTTTTCCCATTAAACTGAATCAAAGTTTGGTTATGTAATTCCAAAACACTCATGAGAAATCCCTAATAAAATTAAGTGTCTATAATTTTTCCATTTATTACACTTAGTTCTATGGTTTCATTCCCAATCAAGTAATGGAATGGTTAGTTGGACATAATAATAGGATGAGGTATTTTAATTAATTTATGCATAAATGTAGTCTTATTTTTTCATTTATATGCCTGTTAATATTAAGTGGATGTTAATTAATTAATTAACCATGTTGGATAAAACATTTACTCATAATTCATTTTTTTTGATTTTATTCTTTTCATATTAATCAATTTATTTTTGTTACTGTGGCCTTTCATATATAAAATTAATAATTAATAGAAAAAAATAAAGAAAGAAATAAAATGACCCCATCATGACATTATCTAACGATTGATTTAATGAGTAGACATTAAATAAACATATGACCTAGGGGAATAACTAAATTTACCAGAAATGGAATGAGTTATAACATTCCACCAATATATTTTTGTATCACTATATTGGCATCATTATGGTTCCATCTTGAGCTTCCTCCACACCTTTGGGATGCTCCACTAATTACATGTGTTTTTCAATCACAAGCAGGTGAGGGTAACCAATGTATTTGTAAAATGGGATTACATGAATATACATGGAAACACATGTACTACATAATAATGGAAGTAGGGATGTCTTTTTGTAATGACCCGTATTTTGAGCCAAGGTAAATTTATAGGGAATCTAAACATTTGCGTTTACTGGATGGTATATTTTTAAAACGGTGATTCATAAAACAATTTAGATAGTTGAAACACTTTTTTGAATTGTTTTTATACTTGGTTAAAGGCCCTATATATCCCTAAGGAGTCTCATTGAGTTTTGGGAGCATCGACCCATAAAAAGAGAATGGTTGGAGGATCTGAATATGGTGTATTGTTTGTATGAAACCATGTGGCCCTCAGAAAGAAACATTGCAGCTCCAAAAAAGGAGTAGAAATTCCCCACATGGATGCTCTTGGTTTATCCGAACTGTTGATTATCCCACACAATTAGTGCTAAATGGACAGTATGCTTTCCCAGTTCATTGCACGGATGGCGCCCAATTTGGATAACCATGTGACCCAAACCGTGAACTCTGTTTTTAATGAAATTAAATTAATTAAATTAAAATAAAAATAAAATAAAATAAAAACCTATACAATCCCAGCCTTCCCTTCAAATTCACATGATGCACCCCCAAAAGCTCTCGGCATTTCACGACCCCCTTTCCTCGACCTCCTCTATTCGAATCGATTACACAAACTTTTATTCATATTTTATTGTTCTATTCATTGAGGTAAGATCCATCTCCCTCCTCTTCCCTGGGTTTGAGAATTTTTCTCTTCCCCATCACCCTACCTATCTTGGAAGAACATTATTGTTTGGATTAATCATGTATTTTGGTTTTTATTCCATTGTCAGGGTGTGTGGTGCATCTTCAACTACTTCTTCATTCATGTTTCAACATCCATTATTGATGTCTAAGCACTTTGGTCCATTTCACTTTTCGTCACTGGTTGAGGTATTCTTTTCTCCTACTTCTTTGCCAATCCCAATTTTATTTTTGGTATTTTTTTTGATTTTGAGTCTCTAGTTTTGTTTGTGTGTGTTTGGGTCATCATTGAGGTGGGTTTGAGTTTCCAGAGTTAGAAGATACTTACCTGAGTATGCATAGGTTAGAATATATATTTAAGTTCCCTAATTATATTTACATATTCACCCTTGGTGACATGCAAATATATATTTGGTCAAGGTGTACTTATATATATATATATATATATGAAATTTCATACGTATGTATGTGTAAATGGGTATATTCATATATAAGAATATAAGTAAGGATCCCTTTGTACTTATTCTTAGGCATGAAAACATATACATAGGGTCTAGGTATCCTTATGTATATGAAAAGTTTAATATGTGAAGGGATAGTAAAGGGAAGATTCATGTGGTCACTGATGAAAAAATATAGTGCCAGAGTGTTCGGCTTGGTTCTCTT
This sequence comes from Viscum album, assembly GCA_963277665.1. Classification (NCBI taxonomy): domain Eukaryota; kingdom Viridiplantae; phylum Streptophyta; class Magnoliopsida; order Santalales; family Viscaceae; genus Viscum; species Viscum album. The sequence continues at coordinate 1,370,245,906 of OY728145.1, forward strand.
GCCTTTGAGGTAGGATCCCTTTCCATTTCCCTTTAAATTTAAGAATGATTTAATTATCACTTTCTTCACCTTCCTTGGATATTAATTATTGTTGTATGTTTTTAAGAATAAATTATACCTTAATGTTAATTGAGATCGACTCTTGAGATGACATTCAATTATTCTAAATGAATTATTGTTAAACACTCACATTTTTATAATAAAACCCCTCGAATGAGTTGCATAGTCTTCTAAGAGAAAAAGTATTTATTAGTAATTTATATCATGGTATATTCTTATGCCTTAATGTTAGAGTTTAATAAGTATAATGTTATATATGGAACCTCTTGTTATTCTGAAATTATGTTTCCCATTTTTAAATTATTATTATATGGTACCATAGGAACCTATGAGGTTTTTGGCTCTCTTATAGTTGGAATTCACCATGCAAGCAATTTCCTTATTGCCCATGCCACCTCCAAGGTGACCCTTTAGGCCTTATGAATGAATTTTCCATGATTAGGTAAATCTGAGGGGTTTTTATGTGATGTGGCCAATGCATGATGTTTTTTACCTTCTATAAATAGATTGGTTTAATTAAATGTTATCGCTTATAAGGGTGGTAAGAACACACTATTTATTATGCTTTATATTAAATTCTTAGTTTGAATTGGGAATCTTTGTTTATAATTAAACATCAAAAAGAAACTTATGATACGTATTTCCTTGTGTGTTATGTTTAAAAAATAAATGTGGCTTAATTATACTTATTGTATGTGTAAATATGTTACATGAGAGGTAACACCACAATTTAACAATTAGAAGAATGATTATGCCTTATTTTTATATATATGGGATGGGTAAAGGAGATGGATCGGAGAAAATTCACAATGATAATTATAATTATAATGATTCTTAATAGGGGTTGTGACATGATGGTAAGGGACTAGTCGAGAATAGCAGTATCATGGTCCCTAACATTGGATGTTGAGCATGACATATCACCCCAATGATACTATATGGGAATTGAGCATTACATGCCATGTTACATTATTTGAGTGTTTCCATCGCAGATCACTCCCCATCTATTCTGTCGTATCATGGTGTCTCTCACTTTATATGGATGTAGGGAATGTACACAATTTCTTGAGCTTTTAGGATTGTTTAGACTCGATATGTATGTATGAGTTATGAACTGGTCTAACCAACAACTAGTATCCCAGGTATATGGCCACTAGGTGTCAGAACACACTTAGTTAATATATGTGGATGAAAAATATAACTAAACTATATATATAATAATTAGTATATATATTTATTTGCTGTTCAGGAATCTTATTCAGGAAATGAGCGGAAGTTGTAGAGCCTCCACATGTCATTTAGGAACATGAGTGTGGTGTTTTTATTCTTTTAAGTACTATTTATTATTCCTCATACCTACACACTTATTTACCTTTATACATGAAATGGATTAGGTTAGAAATAGTGGGCGTCAGCCTACTAAGACTCGTATCTCACACCCTTCTCAGGCCGTCATTTCACTTGGGTACCTGAGTAGACCTTATGTTGGTAGGATCATGAACTATAGATTGAGCTATCTTACTTATACTTGAGAGGTAGGATTAGAGGACCGAGCCGGTGCTTGAGTGGATCTATTCATTGGGAAGTTATTTTTTTATTACATTATATCTTTAATTTTAATTTTCACTAAACGTACTTTTAGCATCATCTTTCATACACGTATTATTGTAAATTTTCATTGGAAAATTTTATTAAGATATTATATTATTCTTCTGCTACTTATCTTTCATTTATTATTACTTCTATTGTTGTCTACTATTTACTTTATGATTTACCACAATGCTAATATGATGATGATCGTATAGTCACTTCACTATCAACTCCTTTGTCCCATGTTTCTAGTTAGTATCCTTTAGCATATGGGGAGGCACACTAGAGTCCATGTAACCCACCAGTCCGACTACCGTCTTAGTGGTCAGTCAAGACAATAAATTAAGAAGTGGTATCAGAGCTGTTTCATTTAATTTTTCTTACTATTTTGGTTTTCTAGAAAAGTGATTATGAATGTGTCAGCACTTGGTAAATAGTCGTGTCTCAGACCGATCACCCCACCCATGGGGAAAATCCCAATCCATTAGGGCTGGGATCGATGTTCATGATGTTTGCTATTATGGTTGATTATTTGTAACATCCTAGGTAAATAAATAGTATATAATTTTAATATTTATTAATATTTTTGAATTAAATATTAATTTTACTTTAAAGGGGAAGCTATGTCTGGGATATTACTCAGCAGGAAACAACATATTTCTCCGAAATCATACGTTCCACACAACTTTGAGTTATATCAAAAAATAATATAATATTATTATTTTTTTAAATGGAGGTTAAGACCTAGCCATTGTATTAGAGGGAATAAACAGAAATAACTAAAATATGATTATAAATGTTTTTTAAATGTCATTACATTAATCCTATTAATTTTAGTGGCTTAAAATAAGTATCAATTCAATTTTATGCATAAAAACTCTAATATTTTTAAAAGGTAGTTTTACCACATTTTGATGGAGAACCCTTCTTAAATCTTGTTTGTGTCAATTTTATATGTTACATTTGAAAAAATAAACTTGATATTTAGATGTGGGAAATCAAAATTTACTTGGGTAAATTTTTGGTATTTTTCTTATAAAGTTCATTTTTAATGAATTGCGAAAAATACTGCATTTTAAGTAAAAACTTCATTTTCATCTAATTTATTTATATAGTTATACTATCATTTTAATTGTTTTTAAAGTGTAATTGGGTTATATTTTTATCATTTAATTCAGTTTTGGTCATTGGAAGTAATTGTCTTTGAAATTGGACATAAACACATGTTAATCTTTTGGTAGTTTTTACTTCTTAAAAACACACTTTTTGTTTTTGACAATAGGAATTAGTTTTAAATTAACTTCTATAACTTCTATGTTTTGAATTTGGAAAAATGTATCCCATATTGGGAATTTAGAGGTTAATTTTTTTTAAATAGGTACCTTTTATTTTTTAGGCATTATGAATAGTAACTCCATTAATTATTATTTTTACCTTAGTTAAAAGGTAAATTTGTTAAATAAGGGTAAATAAATAATATTACAATAATATTAAACTACAATAAAACGTGTAAAAATAATATTTGATGATACATGTCCAACCATGGAAATCATTGGGTCGATATCAGGACCCTGTGGAGCCACTTGGATGTGAAAATGACATTTTATAAGAATTAATTTAAAGTAAAGATAAATGTAACACAAACACGTATCTTTTAGTAAAATAATTTTTATATGGTGTTATATAAGTGATCTATCCCACTATAAATATTAATTATAATGGTAAAAATATTTCCTACATAATGGTATTTTATTTATAATTTTTAGACATCAAATAAATAAATTTATTAATGACACAAAGATGGTGTAGTGATTTCTTTATTAATGAATGATTTAAATAAATAGATTTTAAATATTAAAATAAAATTATTTTAAAACTTTATATGCCATAAAAAAATTTTATATATGGGTATGACTTGTTATATTTTAATTAATGAAGGTTTTTTTAATGAATCAATTTGTTATGGATTTTTTAAAAGTTGTGATATGAATAGTATATAAATTGACATAAATGAGTTTCTAAAACAAATACTATTTTATTAAATAATATAATAGTCCTAAAAATATAAGATTTAGAAAAATGACTTAGATAAGGTTGGAAATATCATTAGTGAACCACTTGAGGTTCTATTGATATTTTATAGTAACTATATTAACCATATAGTATGCATATACAAGAAGACATGGTAAGAGTCAAATAAGTTAACTAAGGGTTAAAGCTAAATGATAAAGTTAAATTTGAAACAAAAACATTTCTAAAAACTATTGGTTGAAAGTATTTCAAACAATACTACAATTATCTTCAAATTAAATTAGTTTTTGACCTTTTGAAAATCTAAATTCAGTTTATAATAAAATAATCTTTCAAACTTTACTAAAGTACCCCTCTTCCCACTTATTAAAGGCCACCACCTCTAACCCTTACTCACACCTCTCAATCCCCCTTGCATCATCTAAAATATTCCCAAATAAGCTCCAAAGATACCTATATTCCTCTTAAAAGCATTAACTTGGGTAGAAAGAAATTAAATAAGGCCTTTTACCTAAAACAAAAAGGAGTTACTCGATTTGAGGTAATATCTTCTCTTAATCTTTTTCCATTTATTTTCCTTCTCCAACCCCCTAAAATCTATTTATTCCATTATTTAAAAACAAAACCAGTATGTTAAATATACTAGGATCTTGTTATGGGAATTATTTTACCTAAAATCACATACAACTTTATCTAATGGATTTAGAACATACTCTTTCTGTGGACGGAGAAATCACTACCACAAAACTGGGTTTCTGCAGCACCACATTTAACAGCGCTAAAAAAATCACCCATAAAGGGAACTTTTAATAGTGCTAAAAAAGTGATATTAAAAGTGAACCATTATTCTCACTTTTTCAAGCATTGATAAAGCCACCCCCTTTATCAGTGCTTTTTTTAGCACTGTTAAAGGGGGCCCTTTATCAGCCATTTTTAGTAGTGCTGATAACGAGGGGATTTATCGGAGCTTTTTTTTCTATCACTGATAAAGTGTATACTTAAAAAATCATAAAAAATAATATATTGATATATAAGTAAACCTATAATGATATAAATATAATATATATATTTTTATACATTTTAGATCAATTTGATATGTGGTAGACGCAAAACGGACACCCGAAGCAAAAAATATTTTCCTTTGGAGGGATTAATTAGATTTTAGTGCCTTGAAGAATATTATAAGGTGTTCTAGTGGTCACCAGAGTATAGGTCTTGTTGCAAGATTTTATTTGATTTGTGGTGGAGGCTAAATGGACACTCGGACCAGAAGTTATGGAAAAACGGATACCAGAAGCCAAATTTATGACTGTCTAGTGGGATCTTGGGCCTTTTTGGGCCTTGAAGAATGTGAGAAGGGGCTCTATTAGTCACCATAGTGTGTATAGTTTCCCAAGATTCAATTTGATATGTGGTAGATCCAAAATAGACACCTGGAGTAGAAGTAATTATCATTTAAAATTGAGCAACCCTCCTAGCGCCTAAAAACCTAAGAAACCCGCAACTCACTAAAACTGGCATAACATCTGATTTGGGAGCCAGTTTGAGCACTATGACCAGTAAAATCGAATCTTGTAAGATGAATAAATACCAAATACAATCTAAACTATGATAAGATCCAAGAAACACATTATATATTAGTTATACCACTCAAAAAAACTCCAACTTCAAGCGGCCATAACTTTCTCTCCCAGTGTCTGTTTCGGATCTACCACATATCAAATCAATGGAAGAAAAGATAAATATGCAGTAGGCTGACTCAAACATAGTTATAGTAATATCCTAGACCCTAAGACCCCAAAAATCCATCATAAGGCCTCTAAAACGTTGTTTCTGTGTCTGGTGCCCAGTCAAATTTTTCCTAAAATGGCAATAACTCTTGATCCGTGTGTCTGTTTGGACTCTGCCACCTATTATATTTTTGTTCGTTCCATGAGATTTTGTTTTTTGGTCACAGAGCTAAAATGAAAACCCATATCATATTTTATGCCCGTTTCAGGGACTCTGTGGTTTTTTAGGGTTTTCAAGCCTTAATTTCTAGCACTTTTGTCATGTCTGATGTTTTTTCAAACTATTGTAACTTATGATCTGCCTGTCCATTCAGCCTCCACCACCTATCATATAAAAGATCATTTTATGATCTTTAATTTGAATAGTCATGGAGCTAGAATAGAATCTTGAATCAGAACTTTTCATCATTGCCCTAAGTTTTGAGTTTATTTGACTTTTTGACTTTATTTACGGGGTTTGAGGGTTTCTCAATTTTTTACCTATTTTTAGGTTTTCAGGGCTTGTTATCATTTTTCATAATGTATTATTATTTATAATCAAATGTATAACAATATATACATATTTTGTATATATTCACACATAAAATTTTAATTTTATAAATAAATAATTAAACATATTTACATATAAAATATATTTCTCAATATAAAAGATTTATCTAAATAAAAAACTAATATCCATTTTATTTAAAATAAACATATATGCATATTTATATACCTATGTAAGTTGTAAGTGTATATATATATATATATATATTTGTGTGCGTCTGTATTGACAAACTGATATATATTATCTATATATTCTAAACATATGTATATACATATTAATATATAATATTTGTAAATATATAGAAATATGTATTATTATAATTACATATAAACATAATATATATATATATATATATATCTGTGTGATTGGGTGTTGTATATATGTATTTATTTATTTATAAACACGCAAAAAAAGTATATTTTATAAATATATTTAAAACTGATATTATAAATATATTTTAATATATGAATAAATATAGAGATATAAAAATATAACTATATATATGTATTGATATATGGATATATATATATATATATATTAATATATGGATATATATATATGAATATATATATATATATATTACTAAATATATATATTAATATAACAAAATACATATATTAATATAAATATATATATATATATATGTTAATATAAATATATATTAATATATGATTATATATAACTAAATAAATATATATATATATAGATAGATATATTAATAAATGAAGAGCCAATCAAAATGGGGGAGTGGTAAAGGCTTAGGCGCGCAGGCAACGGGTCCTATGTTTGAATCTAGGGGTAGGAAGGTCGCGTGTGTGGGTGGGGAATAAGTCTTAGTGCTGTTAAAGGGGGAGGGGTGCTGTTAAAGGCTGAGGGGGTGGCTGACATGTGCGATCTGGGGGGGGGGGGCTGTTGAAGGGGGCTTCAAGAGCTGTTGAAGCCCCTCCCTGAATAGCAGAAATATTGTTTTATTTTTTAATGCTTTTTGTCTTTTTATCAGTGCTTTTAAAAAAGCATGGATAAAAGGTTTTTTATCAGCAGATTTTTTTATGCTGATAAACGGGACCCCCTTTATCATTGATGAGATTAATAGTGCTTTTTTAGCACTGTAAATGGACTTTTTTAGCACTGGTAATGGCCATATTTGCAGTAGTGTACTACCTCACGAAACGATGATTGTTCAATTATCTCTTACCGCCTCTCATGGTGTCCATTATGATGTAAATATATTTATATATGTTGTATATTATATTTATAGTGTCTCTATTATTTTTTATTTTTCATTTACAACATACCTTTATGCTTTCTATAATGGATAAATATGACAATTTCATTTGGGGAAGTGCAGACTACTACCCCCTCAAAGTGATATGACTCGTTGATGCCATACATGGAACGTATAAAAGATGGAGTTAATGAAATTTTATAATTTATATAAAATATGACATTATACTTGAATTATAATATACCAATGTATCATTTAGTTTTCATTTCTTTAAATATGAAGCAGAAATCAAAGTATCGTTCATGCGTAGGTACGACTTACCGTCTCTATGAACGGTGCATTTCATTTCATATATCCAAATGTTATGTACTATTATAAATACATGTTTATACTGGATATATAGGATATATATGATTTATAAATCCTGAATATCATTCTGGGGAAAATGGATTTTTGACCACTAGATAATTTGTAATTATAAGAAGTTCATTTTTGACTCAAGTACCAAATATCGAAAAAACGATCGATATTAACTTAAATAATTATGTAATGTTTATAAAGAGTTAATAAGTAATATAAAAGGAATAATAAACTTTAAAAGTCTCTAAATCTAGTATAAATTAACTTAAGTTTATTATTTTGGAAGAACAAGGAACATACGTGACGAGTCAGGTTCAAGGTAGGGGACTTCATCTCAATCTCCTTTCATTGATGTATATTTTGATATGACCTTATTTTATATAGTGTATAAACACCTTTGACTTTTAATTTCATTCAAAGGGAATCTTTTTCTACAAAGTGTTTTACTAAATGACAAAATGAATGTTTCTTTTTAACATACATGATAACAATGACCTTTCTGCCGCTGCGACCATTATTTGATATTTGGATTCCTTAACAAGCTGTAATTTTTTTAAAAGGAAAATAAATACTATATACCCTTTTTACATAATTTGGTATTGAAAATGGTTTTGATAATGGATTCATTATGTCATAATCTAAAATTTATATCTTGTGATTTCAATGTGGAAATTTTATCTTTTCATTATGCTTTTTCATGTGTTATGATTATGTTTTGGTTCTTCGGAATTTTTTACGTATAAGGGTGGTTCTGTGATAAACCTAGGGTGGGTGAGCCCTAGATAACACTCCAATTCATTAGGTAACGTGACGAAGGTAAAATTTAATGTTTCTACCAATATATTTAGGGGTTATATTGTGATGGGTATTCTAAATGAAACTCTCTATTTAGCCGTGAAACCTACAATGTAAGTATGTTATGGATGCCACAAGATAACTTTATGATTTATTATTTCTATCTATTATTCATAAATCTTTTAATTTCAAGAGGTATGTTTATAAGATTATGTTTTATGATTGAAAAGGTTGATTTCACTAATTTTTATTTATTTATGGACTAATGTTTTCTTTCCTCAATTTATAACATTTATTGAGCTTTTTATGCTCATCACAAGTTTTGGAAATGTTTTTCATAGGGTATAAATAAGTTTATTATAAAGGAAGAATTCAAGAAGATTTATATAAAGAAAATAATTCTTTTTTTATTTAAGGAGTTTTATTTTTGTGGAAAATTTGGAAAGAGTATAAGTGTCAGCTTTGTAATATTTGAGATGTAATGTAATAGTTATGGCCTAATTTGCTAAAAATCTAGACCTGAAAATATCCTCAATGAGAATTATTAACTTAACTAAATATTAAGTAATATTTTAAGTCTAGATATTATAGTTGGTATTAGATTTTAGTTTAAATAACATTAGGAGTTAGGATATTGTTACACTAATATCCATAAATTATTTTTATGTTAAGATTGAAATGATATAGCATTTTCATATTACTGTGTTGCTTCACCTAATATATTTCTTGTGTTCATAATGGTTTTCCATAGAGGAATCAAGGAAACAATGATTGGACGACATCAAGAGGAAAACAACCTTCCAAATCAGCAACCAGAGATGGCCAGAATCGAAACTGAATAACTTGTTGCCGTGATGGCATAGTTGACTCCGGCTATAATTGGTGGTAGTATCCATACATGAGATCATCCAAATAAACCTTAGAGGAACATGTCAATAGTGAATCCTTTCACGAGGCAACATCCCCCATCATTAAGAGGATCATCTGACCCTGTGTTAGCTAAAGGGTGGATTAAAGAACTAGAAAAGATTTTCGATGTTATGGGGTGTTTAGAACATTAAAAGGTTAGTATTATTATTTACAATTTTGATAGTGAAGTCGATCAGTAGTGGTCGATGGTTAAAAATATCAAGGATAATTAAGATATTTATTCTCTTGATTGGGATGAATTCAAAGGTATGTTTTTGAGAAATATTTTCCTAAGGCGGTTTGACTAAGGATAGAAAAACCTTCTTGGAATTGAGGTAGGAGGATGACTCAATGGATTCTTCTGAAAAAAATTACTCGACTGTTAAGGTATCCTCCAAATTTCATATGATATTTTGATAGTAAAATCAATCATTTTTTACTTATGATTAAATCCAAAGTATCACAGGGATTTAGTTTCACCTGAGTTTAAAAGTTATGAAAAACTTTTTTGATGTGTGGATAAGGTGGAAATGGAGTTTGCTGATGATCAGGTGTTCTTTGAAAAACAACAGAATAAGAGGTCAAGGTGGCAGATGAAATGTAATAACTCTTCAAAAAATTATGATGGAAAAAACATAAGTTTACAGTTTGTGAAAATTGTGGGAAAAATCACATTGGGGAATGCCTTTTGAATTATGTTAAGTTCTACTGATGTGGTAAAATCGGACATAAGGCTCATAATTTCACTGAAAAAGAGCAGGGTAATGGAAAGAAAAAAATCTGATTTACAGTCATCAAAAGGTTTTAAGTGCAATGAAATGGGTCATTATACAAATGAGTGTCCAATGAAAAACTCAACTAGTGGAAATCAGCCAGACTACAAGAAGAAAGGGGTGGTAAAATCCATTATAACTACATCAGTATATGTTTGGTCATCAAATGAAGTAGTATCAAGTACACCATCTGTTTATTCATATTATGCAAATATGTTTTTTAATTCAGGGTATACACATTCTATCATTTACGAGAAACTTTCTAGTAAATTGTTAATTCCATCTTAATATGTGAATCCTAAACTTATGGTAAAAACACCAGGAGGAAGTGTTGAGAAAAAATAAAATTATTAGAACCTTCTAGTACTTGTGTGGAGAAAGAATATACTTGAAAACCTTATTGTTTTCCTCTTATAGAGTTTGATGTTATTTTGGGTATGGATTGGATTTCCATTTATCATGCTAAGATTGACTGTAGATCTAAAGAGGTTTCTTTTCAGAAAGAATTTTAGTTTGTGTATAATAATGAACCCTTACTTTTGATAACATATCAGGAAGCTAAGAAACTATTAAAAGAAGAAAATGAATATTACCTTGAACATATTTTTGAAAACAAAGGAACTGTTCAGATTAATGATGGGCCAGTGGTAATTGAGTATCTTGATGTTTTTCTAGGTGAGTTTCTAGGTATAATACCTGATTAGGAAGTTTAATTTACTATTGAATTAGTTCCTGATTCTAATCCAATTTCAAAAACCCCTTATCGAATGGATGAAATTGAACTTTTATAGTTAAAGAAGCAATTTTAGGAGTTATTAGATAAAGGTCTCATTCGACTAATCACATCACCATGGGGTGCTCTTGTCTTGTTTGTTAAAAATAAATATGGTTCAATGAGACTTTGCATTTATTATAGATCCTTGAATAATATAACTATTAAGAACAAGTATCCTTTTCCTTATATCAATGATTTGTTTGAACAATTATAGGGAGATCGGTAATTTTCGAAGATTGACTTGAGTTCGGGGCACCATCAATTCAAAAATAAAGGAGACATTCCGAAGACCACATTTCATACTAGATATGGCCATTATGAATTTGTATTTATGTCATATGGGTTAAGAAACATATTTATTGTATTCATGGATCTTATGAATAGAATTTTCCATGAGTTCGTGGATAAGTTTGTGGTTGTGTTTATTGATGATATTTTTGTGTATTCTAAAATTATAGAGGAGAATGAAAGTCATTTAATGGTTGTATTTAAAACATTAAAATAAAACAATCTCTATGGAAAATTCAGAAAGTGTGAGTTCTGGTTACAAAAAATTTCATTCCTTGGTCATATTGATTCTAAATAAAGAATAAATATTGATCCTGCTAAAGAAAAAGTTGTTAAATAACATCCAAGACCCACAAATATAACCAAGATTTCATAGTTTTATTGGTTTAGTAGGTTATTACCAAAGGTTTTTTGAAAGTTTTTCATAGTTATCTAGCCCACTGACTAAGTTAATTTGAAAAGTTGTTAAGCTCACCTGGACAAAATAATGTGATGAATGTTTTAAGGAATTGAAAAGAATATTGGTGAATGCTCCAATATTGGAATTACCTTTAAGAAATGGTGAGTTTGTTATCTATAACGATGATTCATAGAAAGGACTTGGATGTGCCCTAATGCATAATGATCAGGTAATTTCTTATGCTTTAAGTCAATTGAAACATCATGAGTTAAATTACCCTACACATGATTTGGAATTAGCTCCTATTGTTTTTGATTTAAAAAATTAGAGGCATATTTTTTATAGATTAAATATTTAAATATATGTTGATCATAAAAGTTTTAAGTTGATATTCACTCAAAAATAATAAAACATGAGACAGAGTAGATAGATAGAATTAATCAAGGATTATGATTGTACGATTCACTGCCATCCAGGAAAGGAAAATAAAGTGGATGATGCTTTGAGTTGAAAGAATAATGCTACATTTACCATGATACATTTAGAACGAGATCCTTTGGTTCTTAATTTGATTAATTTTGGATTGGAAGTGGTCGGTTCAGGGAATTCCTCTGTTTTGTTTAAGGTGGTAGTGAAATCATCACTGTTAGGAAGAATTAAGAAAGCATATAAAGATAACAGTGAGTTGCATAAAAAGGTATAATTGGTTTAGAAGGGTAAGTTACCTATGTTTAACATTGATAGAGATAGTGTTTTTAGGTTTGGAAAGAGGTTATGTGTGCCTTGTGATTCATAGTTTAAGAAAGAGTTGTTATGTGAAGCTCATAGTTCTCCATTTTTAGTTCATCCGGGAAGTACTAAAATGTTCAAAGATCTTCGGGATTATTACTGGTGGTATGGTATAAACAGAGATATTTCTGACTTTACTATGAAGTGTTTGACTTGTCAATAGGTTAAAGTAGAAAGATAGTTACTGAAAGGGATGCTTCAGCCATTGCCAGTGCCAGAGTGGAAATTAGAAAATGTTACCATGGATTTTGTAGTGGGATTACGAAAGACTTCTCAAGGTATCAATGCAATCTAGGTTATTGTTGATCGATTTTCTAAATCTACTCATTTTTTCCTATTCGAGATACTCTATCTCTAGATAAACTTTCTTGATTGTATATTAAAGAGATAGGAATGTCACATGGAGTTCCCCTCTCTATTGTATCTGATCGGGATCCCACGTTCACTTATAAATTTTGGAAGGGCCTTCACATGTAATTGGGAACTAAATTAAATATTAGTAAAACTTTTGATCAATCAGATGGACAGTTAGAATGGAAAATTTAGACCTTGGAGGGTATGATACGTGCTTGTTCACTAGATTACCAGGGAAGTTGGAAACAACATCTTTATTTAGTTAATTTTTCTTATAATAACAGATTTCATTCTAGTATACAGATGGCACCTTTTGAAGAAGAATATAGAAAGCGTTGTTGAAATCCATCTTTTTGGAAGAAGTTGGTGAAAGGAAGTTGATGGGGCCATAATTGGTGGAAGAGATGGGAAAAAAAGTTTAGTTGATTCAGAATCACATGAGAATAGCCCAAACTAGGCAGAAACGTTATGTGGATAACCGGAGGAAGGATATTTTTTTCGAGGTAGGTGATCATGTCTTTCTCAAAGTATCTCCATGGAAAAGTGTGATTTGTTTTGGTAATAAGGGAATGTTGAGTCTGAGGTTCATTGGACCATATAAAATCCTTTAGAAAGTTGAATCATTTTCCTACAGAGTGTCTTTACCCCCATGTATATCCCAACTACAAAATTTTATTCATGTTTCAATGTTGAGAAAGTATATGCTAGATCTATCTCTTGTTTTGAGTCTAGAGGTAGTTTAGTTGGAAGAGAATCTTTCTTATGAGGAACAACCAGTCCAGATTCTTGACCGTAGAGAGCAAGTGTTACTGAATAAGGTAATATATTAGATAAAGGTTTTGTGGAAAACCCATATGATTGAAGAGGAAACATGGGAATTATAAAATTCTATGAGGGATAAATACCCCCATTTATTTGATATGTGAATAGAATTCTGGGCATGCAATTCCCAAAAGGAGAGAAGGATGTAACATCCCAGGTAAATAAAGAATATTACAATTTCATATTTATTAATATTTGTGAATTAAATATTAATTTTAATTTAAAGGGGATTCTATGTATGATAGCGTACTCAACACACAATAACGGATTTCTCCAAAATATTACATTACACACAATTTGAGTTATACCGAAAAATAATATAATAATATTTTTATTTTAAATGGTAGTTAACACCTAGTTGTTGTATTGGTGGGAATGAATAGAACTAGCTAAAATATGATTATATATATTTGTTAAATGTCTTTTCATTTATCTGATATATTTTAGAGACTTAAAATAAGAATGAATCTGATTTTAAGCATAAAAACTGTAATATTTTTAAAAGGTAGTTTTACCGCCTTTTGATGGAGAACCCTTTGTAAATCAAGTTTTTGTCACTTTAATGTGTTCCATTTGAAAAACTATACTAATTATTTAGAATTAGGACATCAAAATTTACTTTGGGTAAATATTTGGTATTTTTCTGATAAAGTTCAATTTTAATGAATAGTGAAAAATTCTGCATTTTAAGTCAAAAATGGATTTTCATCTAATATATTTATTTAGTTATGTTTTCCTTTTAATTGGTTTTAAAGTGTATTTTGATTATATGTTTATCATTTAATCCAATTTTGGTCATTGGAAGTAATTTCACTTAGAAATTGTACATAAACACATATCAATATTTTGGTAGTTTTTACATCTTAAAAACACGCTTTTTAGTTTTGACAACGGGAATTAATTTTGAATTATTTTATAGAACTTATGTGTTTTGAATTTGGAAAAATTTATTCCGTATTTGGAATCAGGAGGTCCAAATTGTATAAATACTTACCTTTTATTTTTAGATATTATGATTAGTAACTATAGTAATTATTTTATTTACCATGGTTAAAGAGTAAATTTGGTAAATAAGGGTAAAAAAATAATATTATAATAAATTAAACTACCCTAAAATGTGTCCAAATCATATTGTAAGATGCATTTTGACCATTTTAATCCTTGGGTTGATTGTGGGACCCTGTGGATCTACTTGGATGTGAAAATGTCATTTTATAAGAATTAATTTAATGTAAAGAAAAATGTAACATAAACATGTATCTTTTAGTAAAAAACAATTTATATGGGGTAGTATAAGTGATCATTTTGACTATAAATAGTCATTTGAAAGATAAAATGATTTCCTAATTCAAGGTATTTTATTTATAATTTTTAGACATCGAATAAATAATTTTATTTATGACACAATGCTGATGTAGTGATTTTCTTATTATTGAATGATTCAAATAAATGAGATTATAAATATTAAAAAAAAATTAAAAAAAATTTATGCTATACATAAATTTTTTGGGATTTTTGACTTATTATATTTAAATTAATGAAGGGTTTTGAAATAATAAAATTGTTATTGATTTTTTAAAATTCATGATATGGATAGTATATAAATTGACATAAATGAGTATTTAAAATAAATACTATTTTATTAAATGATACAATAGTAATAAAAATCTAATATTCGTCCAAATGAATTATATAAGGTTTAAAATGTCGTTAATGAACCGCTTTAGGTTTTATTGGAATTTTGTAATAACTATATTAACAATATAGTATGATTATAAAAGAAGACATGATATGAGTCAAATAAGTTAACTAAGGGTTAAATCTAAATGATAAGGTTAAATTTGAAACAAAAAATTGTCTAAAAACTATTTTTTGAGAATATTTAAAATAATACTCATCTTATATTCAAATTAAATGAGTTTTGGACTTTTTTAAAATATAAATCTAGTTTATAATAAAATAATCTTTCAAACATTCATATAGTACCCATCCTCCCTCTTATAAATGTCCACCACCTATAGCCCTTACTCACACCTCTCAAGACACATAGGATCATCCAAATTATGTAAAAATAAGCTCCCATAATCCCTATATTCCTCCTAGAATCCTTAACTTGGGAATAATACAATTAAATAAGGCCTTTTAGCTTAAATCAAAAGGAGTTACCCGATTGGAGGTAATGTCTTCTCTAAAGATTCTTCCATTTATTTTCCTTCTCCAGGCCCCTAAACTCTATTTATTACATTATTTTATAACAAAAATATTATATTCAATATACTAGTATTTTTTATGATAATTATTTCACTGAAAATCACACACACCTCCATCTAATGGATTTATAACCTACTATTTATGTGGACGACGAACTACTGCCTCACGAAATGATGATTGCTCAATTATCTCCTACCGCCTCTCACGGTGGCCATTATGATGGAAATGTTTTTATATATTATATGTATTATATTTATATTGTCTCTATTCTTCAGTATTTTTCATTTAAAATATACCTTTATTCTTTCCATAACGCGTAAATACGATAATTTCATTTGAGGAAGGGCGGACTACCACCCCCTCAAAATGATACGACTCATTCATGCCAGACATGGAATGTATAATGGATGGAGTTAATGAAATTATGTATTGTATATAAAATTTTAAATTATACTTGAATTATAATATACCTATGTATAATTTAGTTTTCATTCCTTTAAATATGAAGAAGAGAAGGAAGTAGCGTTCATGCATACGTACGACATACCGTCTCCATAAATAGTGCATTTCATTTCTTATCTCCAAATGTTATAATCTATTATAAATACATATATATACTGGATATATATGTTATATATGATATCTAAATAATTAAAATCATTCTATATATAATTTATTTTTGACTACATAGATAATTTGTTATTATAACTAGTTCATTTTTGACTCCAGTACCAAATATCAACAAAACGACCGATATTAACTCAAATAATTATGTAATGTTTATAACGAGGTAATAAGTGATATAAAAGGAATAATAAACTTGAAAAAGGTTCTCAATCAATTATAAATTAACATAATTTTATTATTCAGGAAGAACAAGGAACATTTATGACAAGTCAGATTCAAGGTATGGGACTTTGTCTCAATCTCCTTTAATTGAGGCATATTTTGATACGGCCTTATTTTATATAGTGTATAAACACCTTTTACTTTTAATGTCATTCAAAGGGATTATTTTTCTATGAATCATTTTACTAAAAGACAAAAGGAATGTTTCTTTTTAGGTACGTGGCGACCATGACCTTTCCACCGCTGCGAGCATTATTTGATATTTGGCTTCCTTAACAAGACATAATGTTTTTAAAAAGACAATAAATAACATATAACATTTTTATGTATTTTGGTATTGAAAATGGTTTTGATAATGGATTGATTATGTCAATATCTTGAACTAATATCTTGTGATTGCAATGTGGAAATTTTATCTTTCTTTTATGCTTGTTCATGTGTTATGATTATGTTATGGTTCTTGGGAATTATTTATGTATACAGGTGGATCCATGATAAACCTTGGGCGGGTGAGCCCGATATGGCTCTCTAATGAATTGGGTAATGTGGTGAGGTAAACTTTAATGTTTCTCCTAATATATTTAGGGAATATACTGTGATAGGTATTCCAAACAAAACTCCCTATGTAGATATGAAAGATACAATGTAAGTATGTTATGGATTCCACAAGTTTCCTTTATGATTTATGATTTCTATGTGTTATTCATAAATCATACGATTTCATGAGGTATGTTAAAGAGCATATGTTTTATGATTGAAAAGTACAATTTCACTGATTTGTATGTATTTATAGAATAATTCTTTCTTTCCTTTATTTTTAACCCTTACTAAGATTTTTTATGCTCATCCAATGTGTTTGAAATGTTTTTCATAGGGTGTAAAGATGAGTAAGAGAAAAACAGAATTAAATGATATTTATATCAAGAAAATAATTCTTATTTTATTTAAGGAGTTTTATTGCTGTGAAAAAATTGTATAGATTAGAAGTGTCAACTTTGTAAAATTTGAGAAGTAATGTAGTATTTATGGCCTAATTATCTAATACCTTATACCTAAAAATATTCTCAATGTGAATTCCTTACTTAACTCAAGATTATGTAATTTTATAAGGATGAGGCCTTATATTATTATTTCCATTTGTGTTAATGGTGTACTTCACACTGCATGTTGATTTATAAATTTAAGGTTTTTTAATTTTTCCTGGTTTATCAAGGATGAATCATTTTATGTATCATATTAGGCACATAGAAACTCACATTCCATGACATGTAGTTTCATTTTTTGATTTCATTTTGATTTGAAAGTGGGCCTTGATTTCTATGAAATGAATTTTGTTTATTAGTATGCAGGTTTAGGTATTTTAATAACATGATTTGATTTTATTTTGATATATATAATTAGTTTCATGGGTTAAATATAGTGGTTTCAATTAAACGAGAACCAATTTTTAGTTGTAAGGTTTTTGGGTGCCTTATAATTGGGAAAGGGTAACCCATATATTCAAACCATCGTTTAAGATTTTATATATATCTAGGGACTATTATTGAAATTTAAAAGCTATTAATGGTGAAATTTTGAAATGGAATGATGTCAGCTAATGGGATCCAAATGCAAAACTATAAAACATATGGGTGCATTATAGTTTAGTAGATGGCCACCCATATAACTAAACCATTATATATAAATGAGCATGTTATATTATTAAATGGAATTGGTTTTTTATTAAATTGGAGATAGAATTTGGTCTATAATGTGTATGGGTCCTTTATAAATTTGGGTGGTGGAAACCCATGTAATTGAAACATTTTTTATATGGTCATCTTGTATTTTGAAATGGTTGAAATTTAAGATTTGTTTAATTTTGATATAAAATTAATTGGTTAACTTCTAAAATTCACAACTAGAACCAAGTTGGTTAGGTAGGCAATGTTTCTTATGATATGGACCATTTGGGTGTCTGTAATTTTCATAATTAAAAAATATCTATTTGGTTGAATTCTCATGAACTTGGGTTGGATTATCAGGACCCTCATTGTCCACCTTATATTTTACCAGGTTCTTTTTTTATAATTAGTACTTGATGTTATTGTTTAAATATTTTAAAATGTTAATGATTAAAATTGAATGGATGTATTGACACAAAAATGGAACCTTAACTGGTATCCTTTGTTTAAACTCTCATGTAAGGTTATTTAAGTTTCTCTTTGAGTTTCCTTGGAACTAAATCATGAGTGTCTTCTATAGGAATTATTTTTTTTAGAAATGGATTAAATGATAGGCTGTTGAGAAAAATGAAGTTCCAGTTGGCATGACATAGTGATAGGGTCGATGTTTTTGCTTCGTAAGGGTCTATCCCATGGTAGGTAACACCCTTAGAACTTGAATGACTTGATAATCTGATAAATTTATATTGTATGGTGTCTCCGGGTGTTTTTAAACCTAGAAGGAATCTTAATTTTTTGAATGACACTCTTGTTCGAATGGGTGATCATGTTTTTCTTGGACTTTTTTGTTGGTGTGAGAATCGTGTATTTTCTAGTTTTAATAGGTTAGACATGCCTAGGGAATTACCAGCCGCTTCTTTGGTCTCATGATCCTGTTTCTTTTTCTATGGTGAACCAGGAGGAAATTAGTATGTTTACGATCATATGAGATAGAATTAATTTAGGACAATTCTATGAATATGACATTCAATATATAAATTCATAAGGCACACAACCTATGGATAACATTAAGGATGTTATATTTTCTCATGGAACATTTGGTTAGTATGAATTTATGTACGTGGTACCCATATAGTAGTTAAATGATATAACGAATAAGTTGAGTTTGGTCAAATAATTAAACCTTGTGATGTTTCATGTGGTCTCAAGTTATCTTCGAAGTAGGGTGGCCTGGGTGTTAAAGGAATCAAGTTCATCCCAATGAATAGGTCGAATTCTAGATGATAGAGTGTTTTGACACACCAGTTAGGTTGGTTATAGATTTTATGTCAAATTATCTGATGTTGTAATGTGCTGATCATGAGTGAAACACATACGTTTAAGCTAGTTTTGATCCAGAATACTTATGAGTTGCTGACCTCTCTCTTCTTTCAATGAATATGAAACTCCTAAGGTGGGGAGTACCATACCAGTTATAGTCAATTCATTCCCTTCATATTAGAATGAACAAAATAAAAAATGGCCATTTGGAAATGGTTAGTCTTGATTGAATTCATTTGAGGCTTGTGTGTTTTAAATCATGCTGGTGTTTTCTTTATAGCATGACGTTGATGTGGTTGGATGTGTATGAAACCTTTTGAAACGCCATTGGTTTTGGATGGTCATTGGTTGTTAAATCTTGAATGATCACGAGGTTCCTTGGGTGGTAAATTCTTGTGCTATATTAATGGAAATGTGTTAGTAAGTGAAGCCAAGATAATTTCAAGATGTCGACTGGGAGGGGTTCAATAATTCTTCATTCTTTTGTCTTCCTTAGTTTCCTCTTATTATACTATTTTTAAAGAGACGATTATTTATCATATCTTGACATTGTTCTTGATGCACTAAGAGAGGGTCGGTCTTACTCCATGCTATATATTTATGAGATATTAGGCTTGTTTGGGTGTTCCCCCTCTATGTTTCACACTAACATAAGGTTATTATTAAGGCTCAACTGTCTTGACTGTCCCTTGGGTTCCCAAGTTGGAACACCTTGAATGGAATATCATACACCAGCCATTTCATTTGACTTGAATTCTTTGTGAATACCACTATGGGATCAGTTAATGCTCCTAAGTAGATGTCTTAGGTTTTCACCAATGTATCACTTGTAATTATTGAGTTTTGAGTGGCATGGAATAGTCACTTAGACTCCAATTAAATGAACCCTAGGTTATACTAGACTTGTGGCCAAGCTCAGAGGTTATGTTTAAAGGGGTAACGATTCTAGTGGTATGGATCTAGGTTACCCCCATTTTTCATGCTAAGGCATGATACATTAAATGGTTAGGTGATTGTTTGACCAATGAAAACCATTAGAAGAAAGGTAAGAGCTTCGATGAATGTGTTCATTCTAAATGCTCAAAGCCTTAGAAGAAGGAGTTGCGATTTAGTTGTAATGCACTAGCCATCTATGATTGGATTTTTTGAGATGGTTAGCTAGAGGTGGTCATACTTGTTATCCATCTTGTTCAATGTATAATGTCATTGAGAAACCACTTAAAGAATCTCATCAGCTTCAGGTGATTGGGGTATAATGTTTGGATATTTCTTTCAAGGAAAGCTTCTGTTAATAGTTTAGATTGGGTCGATCGGGTTTCAATCATTCTTTAAAATGAGATCCTTGATATGAACTCAAAATTAATCTAGTTTTCCTAGTAAAAGAAATCATTCCAAGATCATCCTTAGAACTCTTGGAGGCATGTTTTGTAAGGAAATTATGACTGTGGATGTACCATGGTTCGTAATTTTCCCCTTATGGTGTTAAAATCAACGATGGGGAGAACATTTTTCATAATATTTAATGATAATATGTCTTCATAATGTCCCTAAACAAATAGGCTCTCATATTATCTGTTTTGGTGTTTTTTTAAAAGACGATCATCGGATAGGGTTTTAGTGGCTTAAGTGTCATATTTTTATGTGATGCTTTAAGGTGTGTTGGGTTTTGGAAACACAACAAGATCGTTTGAATGGAACTTCAAAACCCATGTGGGTTGGGTTATGTTTTTTTTCTCTCAAAGGTTTCTTGAGGAAAAGAAGTTCAAAGGTTGGGAAGTTGTAATGACCCATGTTTTGAGGCAAGGTAAATTTCTATGGAATTTGAACTTTTACGTTTACTAGATGGACTATTTTTAAAAACAAGTTTAAAAAAAAAACTTATGAGGGTTGGAACATATTTAGGAATTATTTTTAGACTTAGGTAAAGGACCATGGGGTCCCTTGGGGGTCTTTTTGAGTATCAGTTACACCAGACCATGAAAATAAAAGGTTTGGATGGTCTGCAGAGGGTGTACGGTTTGTATGAAACTGTGCATCCCACAAAATAAAACCACATAGTTGCAAAAAAAGAGAAGAAACACCCTACATTGGTTGCACACGGTCTATGCAACACATGTTACTATCCTCCAATGTTAGTTCCAAATGGATAATATACTCTCACTATTCATCACCTGGTTAGCACGTGATTTGGAGAACCATGCGACCCAAACTATGCATAATGTTTTTTTAAATTAAATTAAATTAAATTAATTCAAAAAAATAACCAAACCCTCCCTCCCCTCCTAATTCAAATGAAACACCCCTAGAGCTCTCAGCTATACACAAACCATTCTCCTCAGACTCCTCTATTCACATAGATTGCACATGATTTTCTTCAGATTTTCTCATTTGATTCATCAAGGTAGGCTCCCACTCCCTTATCTACCCGTGGATCAAAACAATTTCTCTTCCATTTCTACCTAACTAGATTATTCTATCCTTAGGGTTTAGGTTAATCCGGATTTATGGTTTTTCCTCCATTATTTGGGTATGTAGTCTGTCTCTCGAGACATCTTCATGTGTGTTTTAGCATCCTCCACGGAAGACGAAGAATGTCGCTCCATTTATGTTTTTCATCACTTCTTGGGCTATGTTTTTATCCTAATATTTTTTTATATCCCAATTTTATTTGGAATATTTTTGGGATTTTGATACCCTAGTTTTATTTATTTTGTTTTTGGTCATCCTTGAGGTAATTTTGAGTTTCCAGAGTCAAATGAGACTTACTTTCATATGCATAGGTAGGTATATATATATATAAGTTCACTAATTATATATATATATATATATATTAACCCATGGTTTCATGAATATATATAGTGGGGATATGTGTGATTAATTATATATATATATATATATATATATGAAAATGCATATGTATGTATGTGTAAATAGGTATATGCATGTATAAGCATATATATAAGGATCCCCTTTTACATATTCATGGCCATGAGAATATATACATAAGGGCTAGGTGTACTTATGTATATACAAAGAACCATATGCTCAGGGTGGGAAAGAGAATCTTCAAGTGGTTACCAAAGAAAATTTTATGTTTCATAGTGTTCGTCTTAGTTCTGTACCCATTGAGGTATGATCCCTTTTTATTTTCCGTTAAATTTAATAATGTGTTAATTTCTCTCTTTCACACATTCCTTGGATATTAGTTAGTGGTTTTTGAGTTTTAGAATAAATTCTTATTTAACATAAATTGAGTATGAATATTTAAATGGAATTAAATTATTCTAAATTAATTATTGGTAAACGATGTTAGGTTTTTATAATAAAATCACTAAGATGTGGTGTGATGTCTTTTAAGAAAAAAAGTAATTATTAGTTATTTATATAATTATTGGTTTATGACTTGGAGTTTTCTTATGCCTTCATGATAGAGTTTAATAAGTGGAATGATTTACATAGACTCTATTGTTGTTATTAAATGATTTTTTCCCTAGTTTACATGTGTATTAGATGGAACCCAAGGAACCGAATAGGTGTTAGAGCTCTTAATGTTAGAATTTACCAAGTAAGAAATTCTCTTGTATCCCATTAAACCTCCCATGTTATTCTTTGAGATTTTTGAATTAATTTCCCAAGTTTAGGTAAATTGGATTGGTTTTTCAAGTGATGTGGTAAATTAATGATGTTTGACCTTCTATAAATAAATTAGATAAATTAAATCATATGGCTTATAAGGATGGTAAGACCATGAATTTGATTATGATTTATGATAAATTCTTCTTTTCAATTATAATGATTTGTTTATAATTAAACATTGAAAAAGGAACATATAAAAGGTATTGAAACATGTGTTATGTTTAAAACATGATTGTTCCTTAATTATACTTAAAGGATGGGTAAATATATTACATGAGAGGTAATGCCTCATGTAAAAAATTACAAGTATGATTAATGGGTTGGAAAAAAGAGATTGATGAGAGATAATTCCCCATGACAATTACCATTATAATGTTCCTTTATAGAGGCTACGACGTGATAGTAAGGGACCAGTTGAGCGTGAAGGAATCATGCTCTCTTAAATAGGTTGTTGAGCACGATGTCTCATAGTAGTGATACTATATGGGCATTGAGATTTACACAACACGTTTCATGATTAGAGTGTTTCCATGGTGGCTCACTCACTATCCAGAGTGTTGTATCATGATATATCCCACTCTATAGGGATTTAGGGAATGCACCCTCTTTATTGAGTAGTTAGGCTTGTTTAGACTAGTTATGTATTTCTGAGTTATTCCCAAGCCCATCCATCAAAAAATATTCCAGGTATATGGACATTAGGCATCAAAACACACTTGGTTAATATATTTGGAATCAATATATAACTATCCTATATAAATATAAATATAAAAATCAATATAATTATTACTATATATATAGTGAATGGTCAAACATCTTATTCCGGTATTGAGCTGAAGTAGGTAGAGCCTCCAGGTGTCCTTTAGAAACCTGACTGGGCCATTGTGATTAATTTCATAAGTGCTTATTATTACTTGTACTTGCACACCATGTTACATTTATACACAACATGGACTGGGTTAGACACTATGGCTATCGACCTACTGATATTTATATCTCACACTTTCCTTGGGCTGCCATTGCAATTGGGTACCTGAGTAGACACTGTGTTTGTAGGACTATAGACTATTTCTTCATCTATCTTTCTTGTAAATTTGAGTTAGGATCAGAGGACCAATATGATGATCGAGATTCTTGTGGTTATACTCATTGGGATGTTATTATTTTATTACATTATATTCATATTTTTAATTTTTACTACTTGTACTTGTAGTATAGCGACCCAAGATTAACATACATGGATATCACACCATTTTAGATGAATATTCAGTACATTACGATGATACATGCCCAAGGACCATAATAGATTATTGTATTTGGAAACATGTAAAAATAACATTCGTCCTGGTGAAAGATATTCAACATATCCTATAAAGATCTCCAACTTTAATACTTCTAGATAAAACCTTTCTTCATAACTTGGTGAAAGGAAATGTAAAAAGGGGCGAGCATAGATTCAAAGTAAGGGTAAATAAGTAAATCTATAAGCATAACATGAAAAAAGGTTATGGAACTTGATATTAACATTTTAAGATTATACGATCATGTTAGAGATCATAATAAATATTAGAAATTAAAAAGACATGGATAATAATATAATTAAGAGCATAAGTCATGAAAGCACAACATATGAATATAACATGAAATTGTGGCAGACACATAAGCATATAATATGATTTTAATAGGAGCCAAGTCATCACTGCCAAGACCATATTAGTAGTATGGTTTCACTCCTCATACCATCTTGTACTTCATGGTTCACTCCCATGACCATCTTAGTAGCATGAGTTCACTCCTCATACCATCTGGTACTCATGGTTTACTCCCATGGTCATCTTAGTAGTCAAAATTCATCCCCAATACCATCTTAGTCTATATAATGTGATATAAATCGTTACCCAATGAATTGGAGGGATATTTATGTCCCAACCATCTCATAGTGAAATCATACATACTTGTTCCACAAGATCATAAATAATCATACCATAACCCATGAAATAAAATGGGTTTTATAAACATCTAATCATATTATAACCTATGGAAAAAGATAAGTTTCATAATAATTTTATCAAAATCATAACCTCTAAAATAGAAATGGATTTCATAAACATATAACCCATGAAAGAGATAAATGATTCATAAATACTGTGAAATTACGAATAGGCCTTTCATAAAAATAATATTAATGGAACCAGTTGGCAATTTCCTAGAAGGGGATGAGTAACATCAATAAATGTCATCCTATATGGAAAATAATTTTGAAATATCTTTCAAAAATGTTTCTCGAGGAAAATGGACTTTCCTATTTAAAAAAATATTTTTAATACATAAAAACATTTAAAAATAATTTTCATAAAAATAACCTTGAAAACTTATAAATAATACATGAAATAATTTTGAAACCCTTTTTTCTCAAAAAATTATAAAATAAGAATCAAAAAATTTTAAAAACCTATTTATTTTAAATCACATTGAAAACATATAAAAGTCCTTGGAAATGTTTCGTAATCTTTTTTAATTGAAAGAAAATGAAAGGATATTTAAAATGTTTTGAATTATTTTTACTTGAAAACATATGAAAGGATCTTGAAAATGTTTTGAAAACCATTTCTATGAAAATAATTTAAAATCTTATAAAAAAGGTTCAAAAACATTTTGAAAAACATTTCCTAGAAAACTTATAAAACAATGTTGATAAATTTTTGAATTTTTTTCCCTTTAATATCGCTTTTAAAAACATTTTACTGAAAATTAACATTTTATAAATGAAAAGGAAGCTTTAAAAAAATGACGGCGGTTATATCTATACATGTCGTATGAGGTAAAAAAGAATAATCCTTTTTCATGGTAAAAACGTTATAAAAATTCCTTGTTTAGAAATAAAAAAGAATATTCCTTTAAAAATACTAGTTAAATAAAAAACGGTAAATTTTTTTTCAAGATAATAGGATAATGGTATAATATTCTTGGAAACCCTTTTTAGAAAATATGGTTTTGAAGGAACTTAGAGTTTCGTCTGAAGAGAGGGTAAAGTCAGGATTTTTTTAAAACACTATATTTATCACCAAAGAGTATAATAATGGTTCTAATACATGAATATATCTTGAATAACTAGAGGACAATAAAATTAATGAATTTTATTGAGATATAGATCATAATATTTCATCAAATAAGCATAATCATTAACAATACTGAAAAATGATGAGATTATTTCAATAAAATGTTATCACATGGTAACATGGGATAATACACTCCATGTATGAAAATGAAATTAAAAGAATTTTAATGAAAATAAGGATATTCATGATATAAGATGTAAAATGGAAATATTTGCACCTCAAAAATAATTTAGGTTCACGACAAAGCATGACCCAAAAAGAAGGAAAATTGAGATAAAAGTTTTTTACCAATTAGGTAATTTTGAAACTTAAACATCATGAAATAAAGATCATAGAATGGATATTTAAATAAAAAAAATTATTTATATTAATAATTTATTACATACATGGTAATTATACACACCACTCAAAAGTAATGGGGGTGAATAAAGCATGTATCACACAAAAATAAAAAGTGAGATGAAATCCCCTTACCTTGTACCTTGAATATCATTGTATTCATCCAAACAACCTGTATAGTAAATATAAATTTATTATAAATATTTTATTGAACCATATTTTTTATATCAAATACCATATATGTTTTAATTATGACCATATATTACCCTCTTGTTATCCAACACATCTTATGGTTTCACTTAGGGTACAGCTACTTTTTTCTTCACATGTGTCTTAATTTATTGTAATATTGGTCCTTATACTTATATTATGATTAAATAATTTAAACCATGATATAAATATCATGTATATAAATTATATTTGTATTATAATAATCTATATAATTTATTATTATGAAATGAAATACACCGTTCATGGAGATAGTAAGCCGTGCGTACGCATGAACATTGTTCCTGTTTTTATTATTGTATTGACAGAAAGAAATAAAAAGAAATATATGTATATATGTATATAATATAATTATAAATGAATTATAATGTTATATATATCATATATTTTTACCAAACCCATCGTTAATACATTCCATGTAGTGTGTGAATGAATCATATCGTTTGAGGGGTGGTAGTCCACACTTCCTCAAACAAAATTATCCTATTTACACAAACTTGAACATAAAAAATATATGTATTGTAAAAGGAATATATAAGCTTAAAATTAATAATGAATATAATATTTAATATATATAAATATATTGACCATCATTATGTTCACCACGAGAGGTGGTAAAGAAAATTGAACAATCATCGTTTTGTGAGGTGGAAGTTCGTCGTACACCTAAACAGTATGTCCATTACCCATTAGATGGAGGTGTGTGTATGTGTATGTAAAAAAATTATCTTGAAAGTTTAATATTATATTTATGATACGTTTTTTTATAAAATTATGGAATAAATATAGTTTAGGGATGGAGAAAAAAAATAAAATAAAGGAGCATGAGAGAAGGTGTAACCTCTTAATTGGGTAATGCCTTTGGGTTTGGGACAAAAGGATTCCTTTGAAGAATTTATGAAACAATAGAGGATAAAAATAGGAATGGAGAGATATTGGGTAGTTTATTTCATAGATATTGGCTGAACATAAGTGGTTTTAGAGGTGTGAAGAACAAGGATATGTGGTGGACTTTTATAGGGAAGGATGAGTGTCACTCTTGTAAATATTTGAAGAGAGAATACCGCCCACATTTTTCATGTTTCATGTGGATAAAATAATGATACAAATATGATAAAATGGAATATAGCGTAAAAATATTGAAATCCAATGGATTTTGTACAGGTTATAGGTTACTTTGGTCCTTAATGTTTTGGTTTAGCCCCTTATTAAGCTTAATTTAACCTTAATCGATGTAATTAATTTTAATCAATTTCACTAATATTTTTGGTCAAAAACTATGTTTACCATATTATAAATTATAAAATTAAAATGATTTAAAATATGGAATCCTTTTTTTGAAATTCCAATAATAGAAGTGGCATAAATTAATTTAAAATTAATCCCTCTGATGGGATGACACTGTGGGTTTTTAAAATAAAAAAATGATAAAAAGTATGATAAGTTTTTATATAAAATTTTAATGAAAAATTGGTTACAATGACCTAAATTGGATTAATTAATAAAAATATTATCAAATTAAAATTAAAAACCAATATAAAATATAATTTAACTTTATAAATAAATTATATGAAAAAAAGTTTTGAATTAAAGTCCAGTATTTTTAATTATTCATTAATAATGAAACCTTACAGAAACATATCAAAAGATTATCCTGACCTAATAATGTAGTTTTTATTAAAATTATAACGTTTATTCTGACATATTGAATATATAAAATTTCTAAATATTGGATTTAAAATGGATTCTCCATTAAAATGAGTTAAAACTCTCTTTATATAAAATATAAGATTTTATACATAAAATCAGGTGTGTTCTTATATTATGTCTATTGAATCTATTGGATGAATACCAAAAATATTTTATTGAATATATAACATATATATTACATTAATATCACCCACTAATTTTAATTAATTTAATTTATTAGGGTGAAAGAGCTTTGTGACCATAAAAATATTAATATTTTCTTTTTATATTCAATCGGTTTTCATATTCAACTATAATGAATTAATAATATATGAATTCATATTATATTTGTGTAAAACAAAGGTTTTAATAAATTTGTTAGTAATATTCATAAATTTTAATTTTACTACTAGGTTATATCTTATAATATTAAATAGTAATATTTTAAAAATATTTTATTGTTTGGTAAAACTCTGTCATGCATGTTACGTAAGCCATCGAGGTAAGTAATTATTTCATGGAGCACAAGCTAACATTAGTGTTCTATGTAGAGAAAGATAAAATTTATGTTGTGTGTAGTGAACTATTAACTTGGTGTTGCATATAACAGAAGCCAAACATAGAGATTTAATATAAAATAAACTATTTTCAGTGTTATGTGAAATGAAAAATATAGCAAAAAATAAATTAATTTGAAAAAAATAAATCACAAAATCATAGGATGTTACATGTAGCATAATATGTTATATATTTGTTGTAAATTGGTATAAACCCCTTTTATTCAAATAATATATCATTCTTCCGCTATGTTTATTTTATTTATTATTACTTCTCTTATTTCATACTATTTACTTTCTGATGTACTATTGTGCTACTCTGATCATTGGGGTATAATATCCCCACTATCACCTCCTTAGACCCTCGCTTCTAGTCATTAGCCTCTGGTATATAGGGAGGCACAATTGAGGTTATGTAACCCACATGTCTAGATACCGTCTTAGTGGTCAGTTGGGCTAGGATGTTACACTCATAGAACATCATTTAATTTAATATTAAATAATTTAAAACCCATGAAATAAATTAAGGTAAAATAAATTACAACACATACATAGGTATTGGTCAAGCTCTTGATGGTTAATACATGAAACTAATATAAAAAAGTAACTGACTAACTTTCATTTCATTATTCATTCTTTATTATTATGACCAACACGCTTGCATTAATTAATTAATTAATTAATTCCTTTTCATCTTAATGAACATACGATATTGATTGGTGATACCCATAATTTTTAGCATTCATGGGAAATAAATAGACATACCAATAATGAATTATTAATTATAATAAATTAACTAAGAATTTATTACTATTTAATACCATTATTAGATTTTCAAACTCACATTGTTGTGATCATCAATAAAATAAGGTTTCAATACTATGATTTTCAATTTAATGTAATTTTTAATTTTATACTTTAATGGGAGAATACACGGCATGTGAAGTCTTTCTATATGTCATTTTCCTTAGTTTCTATGTATCTGAGTCACATGCCTAGGGATTTTAAATGTTAACTCATCCAGAATAAATGATGTGATCATGCCAGCAACATGTCATGTATCATCATGAAGTGTGCTAGGTTCTACTGGTTAACATGCAGTGTAAAATAAAAGCCCCATGTGTTTTAAACATCCCGATGCATCTAAGTACAATGTGCATGGGTACATGACATGTACTTTTGCTACATTTTGTGTAACCAAATTTTACCATCCAAATACATGGAACTTCCCAATGGCATATACAAACATTCTTCATCTATTATTAATCCTTTAAGAAAATGAAACATTGAATTAATATGATTAATATTTTGAATAATTTTAATTCAAATATGATTAAATAAATAATATAAAAAACCAAAATTCAACCTTGATTTTGTATAGATCAACAATAAAATAAATAATTACAAATTTAAATGTGGCCTTCCCTTGATACCATTTTATGGTTTCATGCACAAGGAAAGTGTTTGGTGGTGGGTGATATATTACAATTTATTTTAATAATTAAGGCCCAAAACCATGAGTAAGGATCTTGTATATAAAATTTATAAATATTTGAAGAAATAAATAACTGGGCTTAGGAGCCTTCTTTGTTGATGATTGTTGATCATCCAAAAAGACACATTTAATATTTCATTCATTGTGCTATGATGATCCAATTATAGAATTCCTCAAGAGGAGATCCACACATTCTCCGATGATCTCTGAGAAACACAACTCTATCACCGTCTGCTAGCATTGGGAATTGAATTTCTTGAGATGTTTTTTGTTCATCACTCCTTCTATCTTGAATAATTCTCTCATGTTTAGAGGAGGAGTCAAGAGATAATTTGATGTGAACAAAAATTATCTTTTCTCAATTTTTGGGTAAAATATAAAATAGAAATAATAGTCAATTTATATTGTTAGGGTTTAGGTAAAAATGTAATTTAATTTCATGTCTTTCATTTAATAAGATTCAAAATCATTAATAAACCCCATGACACATAATAATAGTATCATTATTATTATTTTATGGCGATATCTGACTTGAGAAATAAAAAATATTATGTAATAGTCTTGTTAATTAATATTTTTCACTGGACTCAGTCTTGGTCCATTCAAACTACTATAGAATTTATTTAATAACCAAATAAATGTTTTATTCATAAATAAATATTTTATTGGTAATAAATGAGGATAAATATTTTTTAAAGTATTCAATAAACAAAATAAATATTTAAATCTCAATCCAATTAATAAATACTTTTTATATATTTAAGCAATAAACTAAATTATTTTTTAATTAAAAAATAATTATTTATTACCTTGTGAATATTAGAAATCAACAAAACTTGAATAAAATTATTCCTTAGTCATGAGGAAAATATTTATTTCAATAGTTAAATTCAAATAGAATTTAATCAAGATCAATGAAAACACTTAGTGTATGACCATATAGAATTATTTCTTATTGAATATGATGGGATTACGTAAAGTACAAGATTACTATCTATCAATGGGAAAAGAAACCAAAGAGAAAGAACTTAATTTTACAATGATGAAAACCACATACAAACACCCCCTTTATAATATAATCCACTTGTCTCAATATATCATCATGTTTGTTTCACATCCATGCCACCAACCTATTTCATTGACACATATTTATTTGAATTTCTAAAATAAACTCATTATTACACCTTGACCATGGAATATAGAGTGACCATTCCATTCCAATAAAAGGGTAAAGATATTAGATTCTATAAAGATGGAATGGAAAAATCCTTCCTCAACATATCCATTTATGACATGTCACTTGTGATACACCCAATGTTTCCAACTTCACCAAGAAATGATATTATCATAGTTTATGAAATACATATAAGTACACATGTTCTAAAATGTATTAATATTAATAATAAATCCCAAAGAAAATCACACACCCACACAGATAGGAATATATGATAACACCAAAACATGAAAAATTCATACTTTCAGACTTGTTCTTACAATATCCCATATTAATTGTCACCAAATGTAAAATTCACAAGAATATGGATCATCTAATTATGAGTACTCTCGGCTTGACGTATATTTACTATGCGTCCCATCCTAGTACGTTATCTAACCATAGAATATCCTTTAAGAAAATCACCACAAAACATGAATTTTATCATCATAGAGGGGTAGTACTATGACATTTTCAATGTGATGTACACTCTAGAAAATTCTTACACTACAGTCATGCATAACAATAATAAATATATAATATGAAGTTTTATTAATATTCAATACATCAAATATACATATAATTAAAGTATAAAATGTTTTTCCTATGACATTGACTCCCACATTGTTGACATTTAATAAAATAGTGAGAGACTAATACAATTATAAATATATTTTTATTTGTTTTAAAAAATGGAATTTCGTTTAAGCATGTGACTATCCCTATGATCCATCTTAGAGAAAAAAAATCTCTTGACCGGTTTTAACTTCAAATAATGGTGTAGGTGCTTACACATTATACTAAACTATGTAAAAAATTATATGTTAGTCCGCAATTCATATTTTCCCTATAAAGAAGTAAGTGGGGGATACCAAAGTTGTCTATAGTCATGTAGATGATGTATTGGATATCCAATGACTCATGTTATAATTCATGATTATTGAGATCCTAAAGCTTCATGAAGACATGTATGTATATCTCTTTTTTTCTCACCTTTTTGATATCGAGTAAGATAAAGTAAGACATAAGAGGTATAAAATATCAAAGTAACAATTTACATGTATGATAAGATGAGTTTCAGTTAAACCTCATATATTTATGATAAATTGATACACTAAGAATTTTTAAATTCTAGGATTTAAGTTTACCAAGGAATTTGAAATAGAATAGAATCTCTCCTCAATCCCCTTGGCCTTCTTACGTTTTGTTTTGAATTTCAACATGAAAAAATATACAGAAGAATATCCTAATTCTCTTGAAATTGATTATCCATGTGGATAAAAATAATAATTGACACAATTTTTTACATATGGTGAAAAATATTTAAGGTAAGTTTAAAAGGTCAAAGGCATATTCCATGCCTTAGAGAAATTTTTATACCTCTTCTATTAAGAGAATGATCGAGATGGAGGACAAAGAGAAGGATGTGGTGTGTTTTTCTTATGTAAGTATGTCAATTGTAAGAAGAGATATACCCAAATTAATAAGTAAAGGGAAGAATTAGGTATATTCATTATCAGGTGTAATCTATGTATTTCTACAAATTGGGTATCAAATATAGAATTTGATTCTCGCATTTGTATCCAAATATAGGAACCATGTATATTTCAACAAATTTATAAAGGTGAGATGGATATTTGAGCTACAAATGGAGAGATAATGTTTGTACTAGATACAGGGGACTACCATATCACATTTCGGACAGAATTAGTTATATTTTTATCCATTTTTATAATGGTCATAATATAACCAATAATATAATTTATGTATCTAACGCAGACATCGATGGCATTATTTTCAATCAAAAAATAAAAAACTAATTTTATAGAGATAAAACATGTTATAGGATAAATTTTTTTAATAACAATGTTTAGATACTATAACATAGAAATAAAGTCCTAGAAATAAATAAAAAATCATGTAAATATGGATAATATCACACCCAGTTGTGAAATCACTTTCTTGGACATATAAATAAGAACTGTTTGAAAATTTTATATTAAGAAGGGTATGTAGATTATTTTGAGTTGAAAACCTTATACATGTGAAATTCTCATTTATAAGGAATAATAAATAATCTTTCATTTAGTGGAATATGTTAACGATCCCTAAATATTATAGAGTTATTTCATACATATATATGCGGATCATTTATAGTAGAATATAGAGGTGGATACTCTTACTTCATTAAATTTATCGATGACTTTAGAATATATGGATATACCTTATTAACGGTGTATATGTATAATTCCTTCATTAAATTTAAGGAATACAAGAATTAAGTAGTGAATAATCTTGGAAAGAAGTTAAAAAACTCCACTAAGACCACTGAAGGGAGTATCATAACTAAGAAATAATTCATTATCTAAATGGGTTTGAGAATTTATCCCAAATCACTTATCTTCATACAATGTAGTGTAATTTTGGAAATGAAAGGAGGAATTGGAACTTGTTGGACATGGTGGGATTAAAGATATGTCATGCAGATCTTCTATTATACTTTTAAGGATTTTCAATATAGACCGTCACATAAAAAAACTTACCGCCAACTAAAGTGGCATACCGAACTCCATAAAAGAACTATAAATAAATGACTTTTACCGATACAAAATTAATGATAGACAATATATTTGTTGGTAAAAATTAACGATCACTAAAGATATTAGATTTTTTGGTAATAAATTCAGGTACCAACATTTATTTTTACCAAAAAATATATTTTTTAAATTTTTTAATACCAGCATATATTTTACAAAAATAAAAAAAAATTAGTTATCATATTAATACCAATATTTTTTTTATAAAAAATTAATATATAGTAATTAATTATTATTACGAACATTTTTTCAACATATAATTGTTTTCGTATTTAATAACAAAAAAAATTATTTAAAATTTATTTTTATTCCTATCAATTATTAGTTTAATAAAAAAATTATGTTTATATTAACAAATTTATATTGATAAATATTTTTAATATACTCAAAAAATTCATTCATGATATTTTCTATTTGGAATAAAATTAAAATTACATTTTAAATATATTTTATTTGAGAAGAAATATTATATGTGTGGGATTTTGAAAACCCTTCATATAAAATTTAATAAAATAAAAATATTTTTCTTCATTGAAATTTACTAATCCATTCAATAAATAAATAAATAAAATAAAACATATTCCCTCCCCATCTCACTTTCTCTCTATAAATCATCTATCTCTTGACTTTCACTGCTTCTTTATCACTAACTACCCACACAATGGTGACATCTACCTATGCTCCCAATCCCAGTTCATCATCATCAAGTTCTCTCGCACCCACACCCACACCCTCAACTATTTAGCATCGATCATGCCCCTACTAATGTTTGATTTATTTTTTTCCTCTTTCAACTATAATGATGAGGTTTATAGATGTAAATATACACAAACACATTTATGATCCAGTCGATCAATTCTTGGCTCTCTTATCAGCAATGAAATTATTATTTTTAGGATTTAAGCACCTAAAATCATGGGTTTATATTGTTTGAATTAAAATTTTTTGTAGAGTGTAAGTGAAATTAATATGAAATTATATTTACTATTAATGTTCTTATTTTTTGGTTGATTTTAGGATACTAATTACATACTTCTATATATGCACTCCAAATGAAACTATCTCTATTAATTTCTCACATCCCAAGGAAAATCTTTTGATCCTAGCATTGAATCATGTTCTTTTGGAGAAGATTCACCCACCTTCCAAGACCCCTGTAAGAATTATACTCCCATAGAAAACTCTTGATCTGAATATTATTATATGGGGGTTCAATTTTATAGTATCTAATAAGTATTAAATAAAAAATTACTCATATAATTATTAATTTTTATTTCAAATTGTCCATCATATTACTTATGAAGAAATGTGAAGAATGAATTTTCCACTCTTTGCAACCATTATTTTCTTAGCAGTAATTCGTTATTGTTTAAAAAATTCTATAGATCATATATTTATTTTATCTACATTGAATTTTATCCCACCATATGAGATAATATGTAATATTAATAATTCTAGATATATCTATTTTTTTGTATCCAGAAAACCCATTAATTTTGTTTGATTTGAATTTGACTTGCTATTTTTTACAAGAAACTTCTCCTAAGTATAACTCCTTTGATATAGAAATCAAACGAAAAAATTAATATATTCTTAAAATAAAATCCAATACAAGGAATATTAATCAATTTATTTTTGCTCAATGGAGTAAATGTGCTAAGTAGGAAACAAGTTAAAAATGAATTTTAAACCATTCAAGTCCCTCCTATAATGTAATAATGATTAATTTGACCTTTATGCACTGATTCCATTTTTTATATTTTTTCCAGAACATAGTATCCTTATAATTGTAATTTCCTTCATATATAAATAAATAATACTCTAAAATTTTCTTTTCTTGTTTGTAACATTGAAGGATGAAGAAGATATTCTCAATGGAGTTGATCCATTGTTCAGTGATTAAGGGATTAGATGATCCATTTAATGTCAGGGGAATTTTTCATATAAATATCTCAATTGTAACTTGTTCTTTAATAGGGGAATTTGGGTGCTCCTCTTGATCAAAGTTTCTATTTAAAACCAGATTCAGCTGATAGATTATTATAAAAAATCTTTCGATTCTTACCCCCATCAGGTTGGGCATCTCATTAGGGGCAGTCATCACATAACCCATCACATTGATTTTTTACATGATTCTTCACATTTAATGATATTAGTAAGAAGAAAGTAAAATTATGGAAGATTATTTTTAAACTAGGAAAAACATAAATGGGAACACAATACTTATAAATTACATTTATTTCCTTAACTTATGAATTTATAGGCTTCAATCTATGTTATATATGATATATTTCCTAGCATATATAATATGGGAATTTTTTTTGTTCACTTAATAATGGTTAATAAGGAGCTTATAAATTTATAAAATTATATCCCCTAGGTGTGTCAAACAAGCAGCGAAGCAAGGCCCATTTGCGTGTACTAGTTCTCGGTCAAGCTTAACTCAACACAGTGTTTTCGGGTTTTACCCTTTTATACATATGTTAAGAGCCACATAAACTTATAGTGTCCAAACAAGAATGTAATTTTTTGATAAAAAAATTACTATATAGTTACCAAAATTTATGGATGTTTTCTTATACTTAGTGTTATACCTAAGGCTTTTGCTAGAGTTTTCAAATCCTTATACAAAAAATAACTAAACATTCCTTTGATACCAACTATAAAAACTCTTCTCTTTATCACATATTAATAAATGATTTATTACATTTTATTAAAATTAATACAACCCAAAAGATCAATAATTATAGTGTATTTTTCAATTAGGTAAATAAGATATCAACTTAAAACCAGAAAACATCATCTTTAATGAAAACATTCTTAACAGGATCACACATAAAATTGTATGGGATACCCTGGGGTCATACATAAGAGAGGGGTGATATATAAAACCCATTAAGGAAAAAACATGGAATAAAATGAATATATTAATAAAATGTTAGATAATAGTCATATCAATGGGGGCATAAAAGGGTTGAGAATCAAAAATATGAACAATGAGGAATGATATAGCATGAGAACATTAAAGAAACATGGGAAATGTGAAAACAACTTAAAATAATGTATCATAAACATAGAACAAAGATAAATTAAAAGACATCATGATGGAAGAAGTCCTATAAATAAATCATGTTTACTCTCAATACCAACATGATGTCTCATGAGACTAAACATTACCAAATACATTTGTGAACTATAAAATTTCGGGCTCACCCATCATATTCATTTCATTCTCATGATTAAGTGTGCCACATATATCATACACCATGGATTCATTCATCGTCATATTTTATTCCATTATAAATTATTCTTGAATACATATATGTAATACCCTATCAATAATTATAAGTTCATAAAGTTGAACAACCCTAATAAGAAATCAGTATGGTATTCACTACACAATTGTTTTGGTATGGAATATCACAGTGAAATTTCGACAGCATAACGACGTCACTTAAATACTCATAAAATTGTGTGATAAGAGATAAAGAGGTCTCTCGTCATTTGGAAATAAAATCCAAGGTAATGTGGAAATGGAAAAACATGTACCAGTAATATTAATTGGAAATATAACGCATAATATAATGAAGAAACTTGAATAAAGATAAGAAGGAAAAGAACCTTCACTTGACTGTGTGACTCCAAATGATTGGGAGGGGCTTCTTGAGATCTCAAAGAACCATAGGAGGACTCTAGAGAAAGGTGGATGATTAAATACGCGATCCAATTATTCTTAGTGAATATTTAATGGAGGTTGGGTGGGTTCATATAGGAAATGAGTGAGGATTTTTTTATTATTTCTCAAACATAGGATTTGGACTCTATATAATGAAATAACCAAAACCACAAAACATACGATGGTTTTTTCCCATGGTTTCTACAAAAATATATTGGTTTTAATTTTTTATTTATAATTACATGTTTTTAACCTAATAAAAATATTCTTGTGATGATGTGGAAGTGAGTCCTTCTCTTAAATAATGAT
This sequence comes from Viscum album, assembly GCA_963277665.1. Classification (NCBI taxonomy): domain Eukaryota; kingdom Viridiplantae; phylum Streptophyta; class Magnoliopsida; order Santalales; family Viscaceae; genus Viscum; species Viscum album. The sequence continues at coordinate 1,370,284,316 of OY728145.1, forward strand.
TTTAACAACATAAAAATATATTAATAGCGTTGGATGATTCATAAAGGGTTTATAAAGTTAATAAACTAAAAATAAATTGAATTATCTCAAAGGAAAAACCTATATTTGGTCATGGATACCATTTATAGTGTTTATTATATCACTTTTGGGTCATTATGATGTCATAATACACACTGTATATTTATACAGTATTTAATTTTTACCCAAAAATTTGACTAACTTAGAAAATTTTGAAAAATTCACTATTGGATTTCATCAATGTCCTGATTCAAAAAATAATATTAATTTTATATAAATAATAATTTAAATAGTTTTAATTTAATTTCTTAAATAATAGTCAACATTTATTGGGAAATAATGGGGTCTTTAACAATAATAGTTCTCAAACCCGTAAAAAAAATGCATTTTACTTCATAAAAATTATATGATCATTTATATTCAAAAAAAATATTTAATAAGAATAATTTATTAAAATATTATTTATCTCAAAATCCATTTATTAATAAAAATGAACACCTTATTTTATATTGAATACCAATTAAAAATACAACTTTTGTTTTATTGAGTAAAAATCAAAATCATTTATAAAGTAATGATATAAATAAAATATGAAAATTATTATATTGAAAATTTTATATACAAATTCATATTATTATTTTCTTGATACATATCCCTTTAATACACTAAAAAAACCCTAATATTATGGTCTGTGATATTGAGACTTTCATGGGGTGGTTCTACATGCATGGTTTGGGCTATGATCTTGATGAGTTCGATATTCTACCAACAAAAGTTTTAATCGTGCTTATGTTGTTAGATATCAACTTGGGCCTGGTAAAGGGTAAATCTGAGTGATTTTACCTCCCTTTGAAGCTCTGATAAATGGGTACCATAGGGTATGATCCTACTGGTTGAGGTTATCACTTTCCTTTTCCATGTCAATTGGATATTTTAAAACCCAACTTTCATACTAACCATATGATCACTGTTCAAAAAATATATTATCAATTTTAATGATTCTTAAATTTATTTTAAATGTGATAAGTTATAATAAAATCAAATAAGTTCATGTGTTTTATATTACAATATTAAAAAATATTAAATTTAATTAACTCATAATGGGAATTTTATTTGAATAATGTTTGGTTTATTACAAGGGAAACATGTCCATTTTCAGGTCTTGATCTATGCCCAATATTCTCTTCCTTTTTAGAACAATGCAGATTTACAACATTCATTCTAGAATCGAACATGGATCTACATGTAAAATTCATGAGAGGACTTTCTGCATCCAATTGGTCCATTATCTATATAATCAGGGAATTTAAGAAATGTATCATGCAGGATGTAGTGATTAATTATACTTGGAATGTAGGTAACAAGGTGATACATGTTCTGTATTTGAAAGGTGATCCAAATTCCACAATTTAAATTTATTATACAATTAGATCCCTTCCCCTCAACTATATCAAAATTTTCGATGGCAATTCCACAAGGATACATTTCTACATACTTACTAGAAGTCTTATTTAATGTTTATTGACCAATTTATAAAATATTTCTATTTTTTGTAATTAGTAAAGTAAATACCAATAATCCTATAATGTCAGACCACTTTTTTTAGTATAAAGTCCGCCTCTTCCTACTCATCTTAGAACATTTCTTGAATTGTGATATAAATATATAGTAATGGGAATAAATAACTATTAATAGTAAAAATGCATGAGATAGAACAAAAACTTTTTATCAAATTACATCACAACTAAAATAAAAAAACATTCCCTAAGTAATAATTTTCTAATGAAATTTCTATTCTAGGTACCTTTAATTGATATTTTCAAGGGGACATTGTAAGTGAAAAATTTCAACATTCGTAATTTTATTCGATAATTCCTATTCAATTTAATAATACTATAATAAATATAAATTTAATGAATATTGGAACAAAAAAATATTATTATTGAAAGAAGAGATGAAATAAAATTAGATACTAATCCATTCTTAAGTTAAAGTAAAGAACTTACATTCTCCCCCCCTCAAAAAAATTTCATCTTGAAATAGAGTATTAGAAGAAAAATAATATAAGATCATATTCTTTTCATTTTCTTTAAAGTAACTAGCTAAAAGGCACCCATTCCTTAAAAATATCAAATGAGGAAATTTTCAATTTAATGATTAATTCATATCACATTTATTCCTAGAGTTAACTGACCACTAAATGAATATAATCACAAAATTTCAATATCCACTTCACATAATCTAATGATATTCATTTATTTGTATATAATATTTCCTAATATGACACATAGGGTAAATCATGAATCTATCCACTTACAACAACAATATTTTGGGTTATCTCAGTATACCAAAACTACTCATGAAAAAAAATCATCCAATGAATCTTATTGAGAGTTTTCACCAAGGGACAATTTTTTTCAATACAAAATAAAACTATATCTCAAAGAGAGAACCAATCAAAAAAATTATACAACAAAATATTAAAATATGTGATTGAATATCTAAACTGATCTACCTATTGATTTTTTTTGTGAGTATAATATGAAACTCAAACATAGTTGATTCTCAAAAAACATGAATAATTGGAAACTCAATCACAATTTTTACCATAAATAAGCATTTTAATTAAAAAAATAATCAATAAAAATAAATAAATAATAAAATTAAATAAGGATTTGGTCACTATGAATTTAAGAAATCAATGATGTAAAAATCATTAATCTTACCCCATCCAGTCTCTTCATTCATCATGAAGTACTCCTCTTCATTATATTCCCAGTGATGTCCTCAAATTGTGTGTAAAATGAGGATTATGGAGTGTACATAACTACTTATAGAAAAAAGGACAAAATGGATTCAAAAACCATTTCAAATTATTCTAGTTAGTGAAACATTTTTCCTTAAATAATACAAAACTTATGGAATTTCAATATGAGGTTCCTTTTATAAGATATTTGATTTTATATAAATATAACTTATTCATATAAAATTATATATTTTATATTTTATCTTCAAACATCACTTGGAATTTAATAAAATCATAATAAATCCTATTTTAATTAATATTAAAACAAATAAATCTCTATGAATTAAAATAATATCTAAATTAGGATAATAATATTAGTCATTTTCAAGAAAAATCCATGACATCACATCATTAATTCATCAATAAATCCATGTGTGTTATGGGTTTTATTAGTCTATTTAATGGAATTATTGAGGCTTATGGATCCCATTATCTAAATATACATAAAATTGTCTTATAATACTCCTCTACTCATCTAATTTATGAGGTTTTTATTATGTATATTACCTCTATTCATGGATTTAAAGTGACATAATTTGTTTTTTTTTATTTTTTTAAAAGATGAGGGTATAACACATTTTATAATTATTTTAATTTTTATGAAGTGAATAATTTGTACACTTATTTAATTAATACTCCTGGTATTATCATTTTAGATAAAATATATTCTTCTTACCCCCACCCCATGAAAGGTTTCAATCCATTATTTTTTATCAATCAGTATATCGATAGAAGGAGGAGTTGAGAGAGAATTCATTATGCACAACAATTATTTGTTCTCAATTTTGGATGCTCTACAAAATACACATAACCATCTATTTAGAGATTTAGGATTTAATTTAATGTTTTATTTAATTACATGATATGCATTAAATAAAATTTACTTCATTTGATAAACCCCATGCCACATAATAATAATTATATTATTATTATGTGGTGCATTCCAATTATCGGAAAAAATATATTATTTAATCATATTGTTAATTTATATTGGTGACCCGTCATTTTCTTAGTTAGTTCTAACTCCCATTTCATTTATTGAACACCCAAACAAAATCATTAATAAAAAAAATATTTCATTTACATACTAGTGAAATAAATGTATGAAATATTCAATAAAATATATAAATGTATTTTTATATAGAATCCAATGAATACATTTTTATTTAATTTATGGGATCAATATAAGATGAATAAAATAATTCCCTAAACATGATATTAATATTTTTTACATTAATTTGACTCAAATATAATTTAATCAAGATTAGTGGAAACCTTTAGTGTGTGAACCTCTAAGATTATTTATCATTAGCATTAAGCATTCTTACCTAAATTTCAAGATTATTATCTAGAAATGGGCAAAGTCACCCAAGAGAAAGCATATAATGTTTCAATGTTGAAAACCACATAAAAATATTCACTGTGAAATATAATTCCTTTTTCAAAATATCTCATCTAGTCATTTTCCCGATGGTTTCATCAACGTATTTACTAGATATTTTTTATTTGACTATCTAAAAGAAACAAGTCGTTACACCATGTCCATGGAAGTTTATGTGATAGTTCTATTAAAATCAAAGGGATAATTTATCTACTTCCCTAAATATTGAAGTGAAAACCCATTGTTGGAATTTCCATTAATGAAATTTCAATCGTGATGCACCCAATATATCTTACTTTCCACCAATATATGGCATGATGATTTCAGTCAGTAAATCAAAGGGTACGATTAATGAAATACATTAATGATAATCTTAAAGTCTTAGGACCATTAGATACACTCATAGATAGGAATATGTAATGACACCCAAACATGAGAAATTCCTACTAGTGTGTATGTTCTCAAAATATCCCATATTAGAGATTTCTAAGTTAGAACATCATGATAATAAGCCTCAACTACTTATGAGCACTTACACCTGATAGTCTAATTACTATTCCCCCTATCATAATATGTTATCCAACAAGGGAACTATATTATTAATATTTTCATAAAACTTCAAGGTTATTATCATAGTTTGGAAATACTATGACTTTATCAATTCAATAATACTCTAGGATATTAATAAATTAAATCCATGATAAAAGAATGAAAAATATGTAATATGATCTTAAAATAATATTCAATACATCAAATATACATGTAATAAAAGTAAAATGAGTTGGTTCTAGGACCCTAACTCTAAAAAACTCTCACTTGGACTAGAGATAACTACCTATGGCTTTCAGTTTTGTAGACCTCACATGATAATAATATTTCTACTGAATCAAGGCTTCATTCAAGGGGTCCTTTATGTTGTCTTTCATAGAAATACATCTCATTAAAACCTGATTGATCTAAGAAAATTCCCTCAAAGGATGATACTTCCTAATTATGTACTTTTTCTATTGATGTGACTTGGCTCTTTTTTAAGATCCATTGAAACAATATTATCACAATAGAGTGTTATTGGAACTTTACTATTGTGTACCACATCATGATATTGGATGAATTTTCACATCTATACAGCTTACTTAACTACATTTTATGCCACAATAAACTCGAAATCTACTGTGTAATTTATGTCCACAACCTTCTTTGAACTCTTCTGTCTCATAGTTCCTCCATTAAAAGTGAAGATTCAACCCATTTGTGACTTCATGTCATTTTTATTAGTTAGAAAATTAGCATATTCATATCATCTTATGACTAGTTTGTCATATCCTCCATAGACTAGGAATATATCCTTTGTATGCTTTTGATACATAATGATATTGTTGACTTTCATCTAATGGTGGTCACCTAGATCATCATGATATCATCATATCACACTCAATGAGTAGGAAACATCTAACCTAATACATATAATAACATACATGAATGACCCAATTACACACTCGTATGCAATCATTTCCATTATGTTTCCTTCCTCATGTGTCTGAGGATACATTTTCTAGGAATGATGAATACCCTGTGATGCTGGAAAAAAATCCCCTCTTGGATTATTCTATAATGAATCTCTTCATTATCTTGTCAATGTATGTACTTTGTCTTAGGCCGAGTAGTCTCTTGGATAAATCACATTGGAACTTGATCCCAATAATATTTTTAACTTTATCCATGTCTTTTATGGATAATAATTTATTCAACCATGTCTTAATAGAATTAAAGACTAGTATTTCATTTCCTATGACCAATATGTCATCAATATATAATATTAAGAAAACAATTGTACTCCCACTAAACCTTGTTTAGACACAAGGCTCACACTCATTCTTTATGAAACCAAATTCCATTAAGACATCATCAAAATGAATGTTTCATGATAGAGATGATTTATTTAATCCACAAATGATTTTTTTTCAATCTGAATAACTTATTAGCATCCTATGGAGTCACAGACCCTTCAGGTTATGTCATATTGGAATCTTCTTGATGGTTCTCATTAAGTAATGATATTTTGAAATCCATTTTACAAATCTCATAATCATGGTAATCCATAATGGAATGTAGAATTAAAATGGATTTCAGTATTGAAAATGGTGAAAAGGTTTCTTCATAGTCAATTCCTTGATATTGTGTAAACCCTTTTGTAACCAGTTGTGCCTTATAGGTACATAATTGTCCTTCCCTATCCATTTTATTCTTGAATACCCATTTTAAGCCAATATAATTTACATGAACTATGGTATCTACCAAAATCCATACATGGTTTTGATATATGAAATCTATTTCATAATTCACGACTTCTTTCCAATTGGATGCATCTGTGCCACTTACTACTTCCTTGTTGGTTAGAGGATTATTATTAACAACTAATAATGATTCACCATCCTCAGTGACTAATAAAAATAACATTATACTTCTATAATATCTCTTATACTCCTATTTCTTACTTATGCTGATGGAATTATTTCATCTTCCACGAGAATTTGTGAAATATATTCCCATAACAACAATTTCTTGCCTTTTTCTTCAACTTCATCGTAGTCTATATCACTCCCATTATTTATTTTAAATATGTAATATCTCTTAAGTAATATGGAATGTCTTTCCACTATAACGTTTTTATGGGAGATCTTGTAGGTAATATCCCTAGGTTTCCTTGGGGAATCCTTTAAAGGTATAATTTTTTCCTTGAGGTGTATGTTTGTTACTTGAAGAGGCCTTAACAAATGCTTTGCCTCTGCAAACATTTAAATTTGATAACATGGTTTTTATTCCACTAAAAAATTCAAATGGAGTAACATTTATCAATTTAGTTAGTACTTGATTTAACATATGTGTTCCTTTTTGTAATGCATATCACCCAAAGGATAATGAAATACTTTCTTGACTCCTCATTGATCTCACCATGTCCAATAAGTTGAGGTTCTTCCTTTCACATAAATCATTCCACTGAGGTGTGTAAGGAGAAATGATTTGTGATAGGATCCTAAACTCTCATAAGAAATAATTTAAGTCTTCATAAAGATATTATCCACCACAGTCCGAGTGGGGTTTCCTAATCTTCATAACAATATGGTTCTAAAATTCATTCTTGCATTCTTTGAATTTTTCAAAATAATCAGACTTATACCTCATTAATCAGACACATTCATATCTACTAAAAGCATCAATAAATGTAATGAAGTATGATTACCCCCACTTTATTCAATAGTAGATGGTCCACACACATTGTTATGAACTAATTCAAGAATCTATTTAGCCCTTTCACATTTCCCACTACATTGGGATTTGGTCATTTTTACTTGAAAACATGCATGTTATACACCAAGTGGTTTTTATTCAAAAGAATCTAAATATCCATATTGATGCAATTTAGTTAAGTTCTATTAATTTACATGACTTATTAGATGATTCTAAATTTAGGAGTGGTATGAGTCATGTGAAATAACATTGTTATCAATTTCTATTACTTGGTTCGTGTAATCAAACACATAAAGACTATTATTTAAATGTGACTTACCATAAAAAATTTATCTTTATAAAAATAAAGAAAATGTTTCCTAAATTTGAAAATAAATCCATCCATATCAAATCTAGATACAAAAATAAAGTTTTTGGAAATATATGACACATAATAACATCCTTTCAAAATCAAGATTTTTCTAGTTGGAAATGTGTGGATTTAGTCCATGATATCTACAATAGTAAGTTTAGTTATTTTTTCTAGTTGTAGATATACCTCCACTGAGTAAATATTTATAAATCCTAATTGTTTCAATATTTGAATACATATATGATCACCACAACCTATATATAACATCCAATTTATAGAACCATATAAATTAAACTCGATAAAAAATATAACTAAAGCTTCCCCTTTCTTTCTTGTCTAGGTGAAAATTTTCTTAAAGTGGCCCTTCTTTCCATATGAGTAATATACATCATAAAATTCCCTAGCTTTCCCCTTGATATTACTCTTCTTGGAAGGTCATGAAGATTATTTTGGATCAAATATCCTTGCATTCCATTTCCATTTGTTCACCATAAGAATGGAAGGATTTTTACAACTTGTCTCCTAATATACTTGGAGAAGAAGAGTGGAATGATATGGAATATACTTCTCAATTTAGTTCAAATTAAATTTCTCAACAATGATAGATAATATTTAAGGGATTGAGGCCAAAATGAGATCGATTCCAATTTATTTAGGGAGTTTAAACCCTATAACCTCTTAGTGGTCAATGTAGCCATTGAGTTTGACTACATGTGTCCCAGCTAGGGAATCCTCATTAGTCTTACTATGAACTAGTGTAATCAAAATCTAAAATATTTATTATCTAGATTTATCTTAGTAAATACCATAGATGTTTTCATGAATTCTATATGAAACAATGTTTTCAAGAGATACCATGAGTTTACTATTAATAGATGAAAGAATAAAACGTTGAATGCCTTCCTCATCATTTATATGTTTATCAGAAACTAGAAACACATTATCACTCACCAGTTTAGCTGGAGGATCAGGAATTGATGATTCTAGAAAATAAGATTTTTTTTCATGTCATAAAACAACTTGAAAGCATCAGTACCATTCCTATAAGTTACTTCCATTTTAGATGTATCATTTATCTAATATTGATCATATGGGTAATATATATGAAATTATTTCCATTTTATTCTACCATTAAAAAAATAAATTATTAAAAAATTTCTTGATTAAAAAATACGTGATAAATAATATGTTAACTGTTTTCATTAAATCCAACACTATTTTTATCAAGTCTTAATAGCCCTCACTATTGAACTCGGAATGTAAAATTTATTGGACATTATAGTATAAAGGATCCATATTCCCCTTATTATAATCCCCAAAAGGGTTGGTCAGGCTATGTGAAGGTGTTTAGGTCATATAGTCTTTTCCAACTACACGCTTGAAGCTTCTTGATCCATTAAGTGGATTCCCCTATACTAAAATATTAACTTGGATTTCCTAAACACTGGTCTCCAAATTACACCTAATATAGGAAGGGATAAAACTCTTTACATAAATGGATATGTATACCTAAAAACATTATAATAAATATTATTATAAAAGTAAGTGTCCCAATAAGGGATGTTCAAACACTTTGTTCTATTTATTTTTGTTCTTAATCATGTAATAGAAGTCCAGGTCAGTCTTAATATTAGGTTTGACGGATTTTAATTAATTATTCATAAACATTACCTTATTATATTCTTCACATGTATTTTTAATGTTAAGTGGATGTTACATAATTCATTAACCACACTGGATAAACCATTTATACATAATACATTTATTTAAATTCCATCTTTTAACATAAATTCATTTTTAATGTGGTCTTGGTCCTGAATCTATAAAATAAATAATTTCATACAGAGAAACAAATAATTAATTAAATTACCCAATCATGAGATTTATATAATAGTTTATTTAAGGATTAGACATTAAATCAACCTATTACCAAGAGTAAATAACTATATTTTCTGGTCTTGGAATGATTTATATCATTCCACCTTTACATATATAAATCACCTGCTTTTGCATCATTATAGTTCCAACTTGAACAACCTCTACACACCTTGGTATAATCAATTAATGGAATCTATGTATTACTCAAACGTAAGTGAGAGGAACAAAATTATTTGTTAAAAGTGGATTAAATAAATATCCTTCAATATATAGGTCGTACGTAATAATGGATAGAGGGATGAAACACGACCATCATATTTAATATAATAATAAATTATTTCAAAATCACAAAAAAATTAAATTAAAACTTCCAACACATATATAGGTATTTGTCAAGATCATTAATGGTCATACATACAATGAATATAGAAAAGAAACTAGCTAGAATTTAATTATTTATCTGCTCTTTATTATTTTTGATATATGCTCTTACGTTAATTAATTAATTAATTAATTATTTCCCTTTCATCTAAATGATCATATGAAACTAATCGGGGATAACATTAATTTATTACATTCATGTAAAATAAATATTAAAACCAATAATAACATATTAATTATATTAAATTAATTGAGAATTTAATATTAATTAAAACAATAATTAAATTGTATAATACACATTGGTGATCCTATCAATAAAATGTGGTTTTGATGTTTTAATATTAAATTTAATCTAATTTTTTATTCTATGATTTAATGGGAGACTACATGGTGTGTACAGTCCAACTACATTCCATGTAATTTAGTTTCAATGTATCTGAGTCAAATGCATGGGTATTTGGCATATTAACTCAGAAGAACTACATGGTGTGTACCAGCCAAATACATGCCATGTATCCACTTTATATGTGTTAGGTTGGCCTGGTCAACACACAATGTGTAATACATGTTCCATTTGTAATTAGATACTCAAATCATCTTGTTATAATGTTCATGGGTACACGAAATGTTATCTGGCTACACGCTGTGTAACCCAGTTTTACCAAAAAAATATTTGGTACTTTTTGATGGCATCTCTTGTCGTACTTCATTTGTTCTTAGACCTTTAAGAAAATGAAACACTGAATGAACATGATTAATGTGTTGATACCATGTTAATTCAAATCATATTAAAGAATTAATAACATGAAATAAAAATATAAACACAATTGTGCAAAGATCAAAAATCAGATAAATAATTATAAATTTAAATGTAACCCCTATGATAAAACTTTTTGTTTCCAAGAATAATGAAATATTGAGGTTCTAGGATATCTATTAAAATTTATTTTAATAATAATTTCCCAAAACAAAGAGTGATGATTTTTCACATAAAATTTACAATTAATTTATTTAATATTTGAATAAATAAATACCTTGGAATAGGAACTTTCTTCATTAGTGAATTTTGATCTTCTAAAAATACCCTTTCAGATTACCTTCAATGTATTGTGATGATCCAAGCATATAACCCCTCAAATGGTGACCTACACATTCAACTATGATCTCTAACTAAAACCACATGATCTATGAGCACTAGCGTTGAAAGGAAAATGTCATTCATTGTTTGTTATTGATTTCTTATTATTTAATCTATATGAAATCATTATTGTGCTACTCGTTCATGAGAGGGAGATAGAATTTAGAGTTGAGAGAGAATTCTTTGTGCAAAAAAATTCTCTATTCTCAATTTTGGATACTCTACACAATAAACATATCCTTATATTTATAGAGTTAGGAGTTAAGTAAAATTATTATTTAATTTCATATTTTACATTAAATAATAATTATTACCTTTAATAAACCCCATGACCCATAAAAATAGTTATATTATTATTATTTTGTATCAGACACCAACTTACACAATAACAATTATTATTTAACTAACTTATTAATTAATAGTTTTCACCAGACACAGTCTTGGTCCATTCGAACTCATGTTGAATTTATTGAACACCAAAATAAACATTTTATTCTTAAATAAATATTTCATTCACATACTGGTGAATAAATATTTATTAAATATTCATTAAAATAAATAAATACATTTTTATTCACGTGCCAAAGAATAAATGTTTATTTAATTTATGTTATCAATATAACTTGAATAAAATTATTCCTCAGACATGAGAATAATATTTATTCCATGAATTAAAATCTAATATAATTTAATTAAGATCATTGAAAACACTTAATCTATGACCCTATATGATTCTTTCTCATTAGCATTGGGTATGATTTCCAAAAGTTCAAGATTACTGCCTAGAAATGGGTCAAGGGACACAAGAGAATGAAAATAATGTCACAACATCGACAACCACATCTGAATGGTCACTATGTAATATAATCCCTTTGTAACAATATTTAATAAATAAGGTTGCACGATGATTTAATCAACCTATTTTGTCAATAATACGTTCTTTAACTATCTGAAATAGACACGTCGTTACCCCATGGACATCGAATTTAATGTAATGATTATATTCTAATCAAAGGGCTAAGATATATGCTTCCCTAAATATAGAATGAAAAATAAATCCTTGACATATCCATAAATTAAATTTCAATCTTGATGCACCCAACATACCCTACTTCTCATATAATTTGCATCATGCCCACTGGGCCTATGGGCCATGCATTTAATAAGTAAGGCTTGATGGGTGGCCTATCTCTTGAGGGGGGGGGGGCTATGGAATACCTTTTCAGCCTATCTGTGTGGTGTGTGTGTGTGTTTTATGTAATTTTACCCCCAAGAACATAATATATATATATATTAAAGTATAAAGACCATTACACATGCTTTCAAATAGGAATATCCAATGACACCAAAACATGTGGAATTCCTACTAGTGGTTCTGTTTTCATAATATTCATCTTGGATATTACTATGTTAAGACTTCATGAGAAGAAGACTCATCTTTTTATCAGAACTTGCACATGACAATATAAATTATATGTGTCCCATAATAGTTTGTTATCCAACCATTGAAAAATTTTAAAAATATTATCATGGTACATTAAGGTTCTAATAATAGTGGGAAACTTCTTTGACATTATCAATGAAACAATACTATAGGACATTATTATATTAAATACATGGAGAAACAATGAAAAATATGTAATAAGAGGATAAATTAATATTCAATACATCAAATATACATATAATAAAAGTATAATAATTTGGTCCTAGGACACTAAATCTAATTGGTATGAATTAAACCTACACACACATCCATCAAATGGGATAAACAGTCATTGTTATTTTTTATGGTGAACTACCATCATACAAACTGATGTCGTTAATTCTTCCATTACCACCTCTCAAGGTTGGTAATAATGATAGAATTATAGTTTTATACGATATATAAGATATTTATGATGTCTTTATGCTTATATAATTACTAAACAACACATACCATCACTCTTTCAATTTTGTGGGAATATGATAACCTCCTTTGTGGATGTGTGGACTACCAACTCCTCAAAGTGGTGTAATTCATTATTACTTTACATTGAATGTATTGAGTATGTGTTTAATAAAAATATGTGATATATATGGAATAATAATGATAATTGAAATATGATACATATATATATCATTTACTTTTGTTTCATTCAAAAAATGTCAATAAAATGGAAACATCGTTCACGCATACGTACTCCATACTATCTCCATGAATTGTGCATTTCATTTCCTATTTTTATATTTTATATATTATTATAAATAAATATAATAAATATATATGATATTTATATATTGGTTTACATTCTGGAAATGATGAAATCATGATCAACAAAAAGGACTAAAAATAAAATGTCAAAACATATACAAAAAACAAAGAGGATATTACCCAAAGCGTAACTTTAACATGGAATTGTTAATAAATGAGTAATATAAAGTCATTATAAAATCATATATGGTATGATATATAATAATATGGTTCTCTTGTATATTTATAATAAAATTATATTTATGATACAAGAGGTTTCATAGAGTAAAACTAGAGTGAATACTTAAGGTAATAGAATTTCATCTCACTTTTTATATCCATGAGATACATGCCATATTCACCACTTGTTTCTTTTATGTGATTTATATAATACCATATGAAATGTTATATCCTGAATTTAATTTATTTAATTATATTAGAAGATTAAATTGATGTTATTATTTCATGATTATCATGATTCAAAAGTTACACAAGTATTAAAGTGATTTCAAGTCTCACGTTTATTTTTGCAAGACTTATTTTGTATTCACCACTCATTTCATTTGTTCGGTGAATATAATTTTGATGAATGTATTAAATTATTATTATAATTAAAATTATGGGTATTTACATATCTATTTTATGATTACTATTTCATGGGGTTTGTGGTTCAAAAATTACAAAAATGGTAAAGTAATTTTGCCTCAATTTTCTTTATTTGAGGCATATATTATGTTATACAACTATATTATTTTATGAGGTGTATATACTTCCCTTTGAAATGTTTTTTCATTAATTACTTATTTTAATGATGTTTTATGGTTCATGTAATTTTACTCTCTCATGGGGATTATGATTCCATGTTTCCAAAGTGGAAAGATTTTATTGCTACACTATTATCATTTATCAAGATTGTTTACGATTATGAATCCATCGATGAAATATTATGATCCATATATCAAGTAATATCATGGATTGTATTATCCAATGGAAATTCATTATATATTCATGTAATGGAACCATATTTAAACTCTTTGATACTCAAGATAATTATGAATATGTTTTTAAGAAAATATGACTTTATTTCTCTCTTTGGTCAGAAATTTGTTTTATTAAAAAAACATGGTTTCTTAAAAAAATAAACTTTTTTAAATGATATTTTAAGATCATTTTTCAAGGTATTTGAATTTTAAAAAGTTATAGGTGTTAATATTTTTTTCAAATGATTTTAAAATATTCCTTTATAATTTTCCAATGTTATTTTCAAAGAAAAAAGTTTTTGAAATAATTTATGATTTAATAATAATTTTCTCAAAGAGAAAATGATATTTTCCTCAAGATAAGTATTAAATTATTTTTAAATATTATTTAATTTTTTTTCCAAATTATCTTTCAAAGAAAAAGATTTTGAAAATTGTTTATTTCTTAAAAATTTATTTTGAAAAAAATGTTATTTTCCTTAAGAAATGATCTAACTGATATTTAAAAAAAAATTATTTTTAATATAACATAATTTGATATATATTTTTATTTCCTAGGGATATGATCAAATGAAAACATTATTATACTTTATTTTAATGTTTTATTTTTTAGATGGTAATTTCTTTATGAAACATATTTATTTTCTAGGGTATATACCATGTTAAAATTCTTATGAAACCGCCTTCTTTTCACAGGAAATTATATTAGAAAATACTTATGAGACTTGTATCTTTTTATAGGATATGAAATGATGAAATTTTTATAATACCCAATTCATTTCAAGAGTTATGATATTGTGAATGTTTATCATCTTTTAGCACACACATGTATGATTTTATTATGTGATGGGTGAGACCTATATATCACTTCAATTCAATAGTTAACGATGGATAAATCATGAGTATATATGATATTCATGAACCTAATTACATGTTAAAAATGTTATTCATTATCATGATTTCATATTCACAGTGTTATGAGTGAATCTTATTATGTGTTCAAAATGTTATGCATGGACATGATTTCACGTTTATAATGTTATATGTGAACCTGATTACATGTTTAGAAAATTATGAATAAACCTTATTTTATGTCCATAATTTTATCTGTGAACCTGATTACATGTTCACAATGATATGATTGAACCTTATTATTTGTTTTCGATGTTATTAATGAAACTTATTATATGTTCTCAATGTTATGTTTGAACCTGAATACATGTTCATAATGTAAGGACTAAACCTTATTTTGTGCTCACAATGTTATGCATGAACCGGATCAAATGTTCAAAATCTTATGTGTAGACCTAATTACATGTTAAAAATGTTAGGCGTGAACATGATTACATGTTCACAATTTTATAAATTGGCCATTATTTCATGTTCACAATGATATGCATGTACCTAGTTGGATGTCCATAAGTTTATGTGAGGGACTTCTTTCATGTCCATAACTTAATAAGTGAACCCGTTTCTATTTATACATGTTCAAAATGTTATAATATGATGTTTATACCATAATTCTATGTCTGATACCAACATTATGTAATAAAAACTCATGTTCCTTAATTTTCTTATGAATCATGTCTTATGAACTATCAATATTTATGCCATGACTCATGATTATGTTCTCTTATATAAAAGGTATGATCTTCAAATGTTACTATCATGTTATCATACCATTATGTCCATGTTATTCCTTTGAATATCCTTTATTTTTATCCATATTGACCATTTGAGCTCAACATTTCTTATGTTTCCTTTCACTGGGTTATGAAGATAATATTTAAGTAGGAGTACTAATGGGGAAGATCTCTTAGGGAGATTTTGAAGATCTTTCATGAAATTAGAATAATGTATTCCATGTTTCCAAAGACACTAAACTATTATGATCATTGGGAACATACCTTTTTAATGTTCTGAATATTCATATAAATTGATTTAATATTCTTGTATGTTAATCTTGGGTTGCTATAACAATAACTTCTAAGGACTAGAGAGAAAGGGAGAGCGTATGATATCATAACTACTAAGGTGGATATCGAAAACTATGTGGTGGAAAATATGCTAGTAACTAATTCAATAAAATTGAATGACCTATTTGATTCTGGCTTTAACCAATCATTCATATCATGATAGTTTAATAGAACTATATAAACACCACCTCAAGCCCTATAAGTTGAGTTATCAGTGAAGATAGATAATGGGTCAATAGTTGCATCCTATGAATATAACTCATCCATTGGCTAAAAATGTTTGGCATTATTTAACAAAAAATGTTGTGATACTCCCCTTAGTGAAATTCAATGCTATTCTGGGTATGGATTATCATTCCTTGTATAGAGAGAATATAAATTTTTGAGAGGGTTAAATCACCCTCTGTATTAAATATCACCCCCTGATTCTATAAAAGTTCATGGAAAATGATGAATATTATTTGGTACTAACATCTAAAGCACAATTATTATTTATTTTTAAGTAATAATATATAGATCAAATGATTGAGACTAAATAAAATATCTTGTCTGATAGCATACCGATTTTAAGGAAATTAATTGATGTGTTTCCTCAAGAATTTCCTATTTTTTCACTTTTTCATGAGGTTTATTTCTCAATCGATCTCATACATGGAGATTTTAAAATATCCAATTATCCATATAGAATGTCTTTTTTTTAACTTAAGGAACCAAATAAAAAATTGTAGGAAATATGGATAAGGGTTTATACGACAAAGTAATTCACCGTGGGGTGAACTAGTGATTTTCATCAAGAAGAATTATTGGTCAATTAACCTTTCCATTGATTATCATGAGCTCCAAAATATTAAAATAAATAAGAAGTATCATATATCATGGTTTTACTACTTTTTTTTATCAACTACATGGAGAAAAATACTTCTCTAAATATATTCTTAGGTCGATATATTATCAGTTAAAGGTGAAGATGGAGGATATACTCAATATTTCTCTCCACATAAGGCATAGGGACTATGATTATATAGTGATTCTACATGGAATCACTAATTATACAATAACATTAATGGACTTGATGAATGGAGTATTTTGGGATTAACTTGAAAAATATTTTTTAGTCTTTATAGATGATATTATTATATTCTCCAAAAGTAAAGGGGAACATGAGGAGCACTTAAATACTATACTAATTAACTTTAAAAAGGTAAAGTTATATGAAAAGTATAGTAAATGTGAGTGTTGTCTAGAGAAGAAAAATTCTAGGGGAATGATTTCACCAATAATGGGAGATCTGTGGATTCATAAAAAATAGAGGCAGTCAATGGATGAAACATACCAACATTTGTGATAGAAATCCAGAGTTTCCTTAAATTAACTAGGTAATATCATTGATATTTCAGAAAAATATAATTATTTTCAAGACCATAGAATATGATAACTCAGAATAATGTTATTTTTTTTCAACTGATTAATGTGAGGAGAGATTTAAAGAGTTTATTAAGAGGCTAACCACTACACCATGCTCACATTAGCCAACAGTGGGAAAGGATTTGTGATCTATGGTGATGTGTACAAACAATAATTGGGTTGTATACTCATGAAATATTTAAATTTGATATCATATTCCTCCAACTAACTAATTATATATTAGTATAATTATCCAACACATGATATTGAATTGGTTGTAGTGATCTTCACATTGAAGATTTGGTGACATTATCTCTATGCGGAGAATTATGACATATATATAGACCATAAAAGACTCATGTATATATTCACACAAATATAGATCAATAAGTTACAACATAGGTGGTTATAGGTTATCAAGGATTATAATTGATCAATCCATTACCATCCTGGAAAAGCACAAAAAGTCATAGATGCTCTGAGTATAAAGGATCCGACAACTCTATCCATGATGAGGATGTTAAGGGATCCAATCTTCTTGGAAATTTAAAGGATGTAAATGGGAATAATAAAGGGATATCCATCTTGAATTTATCAAATAAATTATTAACCATCCATTCATGAGAGGATCAAGAAAGCCTAAAAGTTGATGAAATTCTATAGAAGAAGGTAGTGAATATTTCAGAGTTAATCTTTGATGAAGATAGGGTTATGAGGTTTGGAACTCAGATATGTCTCCCATAAAGAACAGAACTAAATAGGGAACTTCTATATCAAGTTATTAACTCATCATTCTATGTTAATTCAGAAATAATTATGTTGTATAGATATTTGAATAAAAAAATATAGTGGGATAACATAAAGAGGGTTATTTTGGATTTTGTATCTCGATTATTGGTATGTCAACAAGTCAATGTAGATTAATAATAGTCTAAGGGGATGATTCACCCATTACCCATACAGGTATGGAAATGGGAAAATGTAACCATGGATTTTGTTATAGGAATCAACATGATACCTAAAAGAAATAATTCTATCTGGGTGGCAGTCGATCACCTTATGAAGTCAACACATTTCATTTCTATCTATTAATATTTATATTTAGACTAACTCACCATGGTATACATAAGGTAAATGGTAATATTTTGGGCCATTACACTATCTATTGCATCATAATGATATTTAAGGTTTACCTCACGGTTTTGGATAAGCCTCTAAAATATTTGGATACAAAATTGAGCATTATCATTTCTTATCACCCTTATATAGATAGTCGATCTAAATGATCCCTGAAAACTCTATAGGTTATGATGAGATCATGTTCAATGGATTTTTTAGGATGTTGGGATTGAAACCTTCCCCTGGTGGACTTCTTCTATAACAAAAGTATCCATTCTAGCATTCAAATGAAACCTTATGAGGCTTTGTATGGTAAGAGGTTTCAATGTCCAACATATTGGGATGATTTTAACCATAAAAAGTTGAGGGTACCTAATAATATCCACGAAATGATAGAGAAGGTTCAAACCATTGAATGTCATATAAAATCAATAAAAACATGATAGAACATATATATAGACAATCATTGACATGATATAGATTTTGAGGTTGGAGATAAATTAATCATTTGAATAATGCTATGGAAGAAAGTCATAAGGAATGGGAATGGGGGAAATCTTACTTGTAGATACATAATCCACATTTATATTATTGATCAAATAAAAGTTTTGGACTATAGACTATCACACCAACTTAACGTATATCGAGTAAATAATGTGTTCCATGTATCCCTCTTGGGAATGTACATACCAGACCCTCCCATGTTCTGAATTCCAAGGTGGTACCATTAGAGAATTATCTTTCATATGTGTAGGATCCGATAAAAATATTATATTATATAGATAAGGTTTTATAAAACAAGAAAACTTATGTAGATAAATTGTTAAGGTGGAACCACATGTTTGATGAAGCAACATGGGAACTAGAAGAGGCGATGAAGAAGAAGTACCCCCATCTATTTTAGTGTAAGAAATGAAAATTTTGTGAATTAAATTTCTGGAGGGGTAAGAATGTAATGACCCAAACATCAATAAATGAAATTACAATTTTTAATAAATAAATGCATTATTAAGTAATATAGTTATAAAAAATACATGAAATACTTAGGTTATTTTACACCATTATATGGACTATAAATTTTAAAATACCATTAAGAATCATAACCATTAATAATATAGGTGTTTTATTGTAGCCATTTTGTTTGGTATATTAAGGGTAATGATAAATTCGTATTGATATAGATAGAATAAGTGATGGCCTTGACCAATAGGATAGTACCCTATAAATCCAATTTATCTAAGATTATGTGGGAGATAACATCATTGGGATTATCCCTTGACAAAAAACAATATAATATTTAATAACTAAAGCACTATATAAACCATTAATTATATAATTTCAAGCTCACCAAGATCATGAACCAAGCCATGATCGTTGAACTACCGCATGAAAATATCCCCCTAGAGAACCATAAACTTAAGAATCTGCTTATGTAATAAAGGGACATGTATATAGACCCTAACATTATAAATTTTTATATTTTACTTTTAATAAAATAATTATTATATTTATCCTTATTTAATTTTAATTTTTAAATGATTAAATAATGAGTCTCAGAAAAATTATATTCTGAAACGATGAAATATATATTGTATCTTTGGTAAATATATATTTGAAATCAAGAAAATATTTTTGATGAATTCAATAATTTTTTAAATAAATGAAATTTTAATATAATATTTTTATTAAATAATATTTACCAAATATAAATAATAATATATGTTTATTAAGTTGAATTTAATTTTTTAAAGGTAAGAAAACTATTATTATAAAAAACCATTATTTTTTAACAAATAAGGATTTTTTATTTAAAATTGTCTGTAGTCATGTTTATATAAATATTTTTAAAAAATAAATATTATTTTTAAAATTAGTAAATCAAGATTATCCGACAGTGAATTTTTCATAATTTTCCAAAACAGTCAAATTTTAGGGGAAAAATTTAATATAATATAATTATATAGTGTATATAATGACATCATTATGACTCAGAAGTGATGTGATATATTCCATAAAAGGTATACATGAGTAAATATATATTTATTCTTTATATTTTTTTATTTTTATGTTATTTTATTAGTTTTATAAAACCTTAATGAATCCTACTAAACCTATATTCTATTTTAAGTTTTTAAAATCAATTCATTATAAAAACGACTCACTTACACATCACAAAAGGTTTTATTTTGATGTGTTTTATTATTATAATTATTAAAAAAATTAATCCAATCCTCTTTTTAGGAATCCTTGTGAATAAAACGTGGCAATATCTATGGTTTTGATTACATTATTATATAGAGTCAAAAACCTTAGTTTGGTAACTAATAAATAATTATCATGTCATTCTCTATATAAACCCACCCAAACTCCTGTTACTCTTCACTAAAAAACCTTGTAGTATAAAACTACTATACCTTTACCTCTGTATATTCCTTTTGTGGTTACCTAAATCTCTTAATAAGATAATCCAATGCTTCTTGAATCATCATCTCAAGGTAAGTAATCATCTCATTCTCCTCAATATTCATGCACCATATTTATTTCATGACTATTTATTTAAACTTTTTTAATTTGGGATACAATTTTAAAAAACCCTATTACTATCCCTATGATTTTCAAGTAATGAGAGGCCCCTTTTACTCTCATTAACACATTTTATAAACCATAATATAAAATTGTTATCCAACTTGAATTATATTACGATTTTCCATGCCAAACATTTGTCTACTTAATACCCATATCCATTTCAACTAAAGGGTTTTCATCCAGTTGTAACTATACTTCATTTATTATGGATTTAAATTTATTTAGTACACACTCCTTAATATTGGGGTTACAATTGTTGAATGATATCCTAATGTCGTGACAGGTGAGCCAATAATTATGTATCCCTCCAAAGCATTGGGTATTATTTTCATCTCATGAGATTACATGTATTGTTCATCAGAGGTTAACCAAATCACACTATGTTATGATTTCTTGGTGATTATCCTTGACCTATGTTTATGATTTAATGGTGTATATTTTTTTCCATATTCCTATATATTATTTATGTTATCATGTTATATCATGAATCATTGTTTATGATTGTGATTCCCATCCTTGTTATATGACTTTTATATACCTATTTTATCACATGTAATTATTAAACTCATTTTATTATTTGGTTATTTACTTATTTGTCTTTATATCTCACCATTTTATTTTATATGTCCCAAGGTTATCCCATGTAGTTTTAGGAGAATGATGGATTTTTAGGAGCATGTGAACGAAGTTTTGAATAATATAATTGTATTTATATCGTATTTTTCAATTTTATATACCTAATTTCATGAATAAAATAGGATTTATGATCTCTTGGTATTTTATTATGTGTAAATTTATGCAATAAATCATGAATTAATGTGTATTAAAGATATGAATTTTCATAATATGGATTATTCTTCCACACATACAATGATTTCCATAAGAATTTTTTTTAATGTAGTCACCTTGAATATTGTTCGATTATCTACATGAATTTAGATTTTTACTCAAATTATTTTGTTAGTTGTTGATTTAAATTCATAATATCTCAGAGGAAAAAATAACATACCCCTTGTCAACCCCTATTATATAACTAATGCTCTATGGAGTTCATCTTTCACACTCACAAAGGGTATTGATTGGAACTACTGGTTATTTTTTTGTAACTCCCATAGAAATGTAAGAAATAAAATATTAATCATTTTTTGAAAATTTAAAAAATGTACACTTTTCTTTTGGGAGTATATCTGATTAGAACACCATGGATAATAGATCTTTGCTTGTAGTAGTTTTTGGATGAGTGACCACCATGGAAGTTTCCTAGTGTTTGTGTGAATGAAGAAAACAATCTCTAGAAAATTATTCATTTCCTTGTGGGAAATGTCATTAGTTTGATAAGAGACCTTGAAAGATAATATCATGTGGCGTGTTAGGAAGAAAACCATACCATCATAGGAGACCCATGGGGTCATATGACTAGGTTCATGACTTGGGGAGGTCAAGTTGTGTTATTTTTTTATTCCTATAGTGTTCATTAATATGATATGTCCCTTGTGGAAGGTTTTAATTTCTTATTTTATAATAATTTTTGGGTTTTTATTGACAAAAAAATTATTAGTCTATATAATTATTATTTAACATCTACTTGATAAAATAATTTAACTTAAAAAAATATAAATGTGCTTAAAATTTTACATCATAAATTTTGAAAATTGAAATATACCATTAATATTTGGTATAAAAATTTATGTCTCTGTCAAAATAATGAAACATCAACTAACTAAAAACGTTAATCCTCACTTCTCATAACTCCAAATGAATTTTTAAAAACTATAAACAATTTCTTAAAATTTACATTATTTTCATCATTCCATTGTAGCGTGTGATAAATTATAAGTGAGATTTAATGTTTTAAATTATTTAAAAAATAAAAAGTAATTCAAATTATTTTATAGATTTCAATAAATATGATGCGTCAAATATTTATTTTAATTTTACGTTATCATCAATTATAACTTCAAGTTAATAAATCAAATGATTATAAATAGGTAATGCTAAATAATATACTGTAATATAATTCTCATCTATAATGGAAAGTAATATATTATTGATTTTTAGGGTTTTAACCATCTTAAATATGAAAAATGACATTTTTAAAGTATTTATCCACATGTCGTAGAATGAAAGTTACTTGGTCCATGAATAAAATTGATGACAATTATTCAAACCACCCTCTAACAAAACAAAAGAAACTAATTGTTAATTTTGAGGGTTTTACTCATAATGATAATGGAAAATTAAATAACATTAATAGTATTTAAATTGAGCTCAATGATTCTTTATATGATTTAACGAAAATACTAGATCTTACAAAAATTAAATAGTACAAAGTAGAAATTTGATAAATACCTAATTATTAGATATTGAAGGACTACAAAAACTTTAAAAAATTAGCATTACTATATTATGTAAATTTTCTTTATCCCTTTTAAGTGACACATAAACATTTTATTTTATTATCTATTTGTATATGGGTTTTTTTAATTTATTGTTTTTAGGGATTCTCATGAATTCTCTTGGATTTTAGACTCCTGTTTTTTTTCTTTCTTTATTGTACATGTTTTGGAGTTGTGGTAGTTATTAAAGCATCTATAATGAAGGTAACTACTCCTGTTTATTTATCATGTTCACTTCATTTTTGTTTATAAAATGTTATTAGATGATTTTAGATTTTATGATCAGAGTTAATGGTTATAACATACCAACACAATTCGCACTAAATGAGCCATGATTACACATAACTTCAGGCATACCTCTATGTATACCAAAGGATTCTAACTAGTAGTAAGAGTTTATAATCATTATTAGGGAGACTATAGCCATGATACTATACAATCAATAATAATTAATTAATTAAACATACATTAATCATCAATATAAAAGTATAATATATAATTTACAACAAAACACCGACCATAAAAATAATATACCCCATACTATAACAAAATAAAACCTCCCGTAAATTCATACAAGACATATATTGAAAAATAGATGCCATGAGGGGTCAATCAAATATATTTTTTTATAAAAAAGGGAATAAATAAATAAATACAAGGATAAAATACTATAAAGTATTTAACCTCACCTGATAACTATCTCCGTATCCATATAAGAATTCACAACTCAATCAACCGTCACATGGCTCTTTCCCTGACCGACATCCCAAAACATGGAGTTCGAAAATATATTGATGTGCACATGTAACATGTGAGTATAAAACATAATTATACTTTGAAAACCTAACCTTGATTTATAAAAAAATATTCTTGTGATTGTATGAACAATATCATATGAAAACCCATAACATTAATCACACAACTACCAAGTTTAGTCATTCTGTGCTTACTAGGCCACCATGATGATCAGACCAACTTTGTTTGGCTAGTTCATGTAAACCATACTATTTATCATCTACACCACATGGTTCCATGATATATGGTCTTCTTATAGTCATTATAACATGAATTTGTTTCATTGGAGAGTCATAAAATATCCAAAATACTGGGAATATACAATATTATAGGGTTCCATGATGAATGGGTCAAACCATTGGAATATAAATAATTTATTTGAAATAATCAACATAATAGGATCTCTTTACATAAAAAAAATCCCTAGAGTATTAAAAAATAATAATTATCTAAAAACTGGTAGTGCACATACTTCTATCATTCCCTTAAACATCTAATCCATGGAATATCTAAGATGTTTTTGACATCGTGGGTTTCCAATAAATCCATTACACCCTTAGTATTCATAAAATAATTGTAAATATTACATGAGTGATGGAAAAGTCTTATCATATATAGCTCCCTTGGTTAATGTTTATTATATATCCACACTATATCACATTAATTAATATGAACAATAAATAATCACCTGACATCACAGAACCCAATATCTTATCCCATGTCTATAAACTATAACAACCCATACATTACATATCAATCCCATCCCAAAACATAAAACTAAAACATCCCAAAAATATAATATATTAATCATAGCTCTAAATTCTCATTCATCGCATCTCACGATATATATATATATATATCATGTACTCTCTTCTCCTTACTCATCCATACTAATAACAAATCACTAAACCCAATGATTATCCCTCAAATGAACCCAATGTTTATTGACTATAACCTGTCATTCGTATATCTCGAATCTTAATTCTAACTCATATTGAATTGTAAACTAAACACCATAACATCTATAGTTCATTCAATTCCTTCACCCATGACCTCACTCTATTGTTTATTATCCATATGATTACCTATAAGGTGTTTCTCTATACATTTTTCCTCATCTTTATACTTCCCAAAGAATATTACCCTAATGTGAATTCTAAATGATTAACAATACAGGAGTCGATACTCAATATCTCTATAAGTTCATATGGTCATGCAAAACATTAACTAGAGTTTCCCGTTGGTAATTTCTATAAGGATTTATAATTTAATTCAATAATTAAAACTAATAGTGTTAGAAAGTAAAGATCAATAAAATAATTCATATGAAGTATAAATCTAAGAAACAAGTATAATGAAAAAAATAGAAGTAAGCAATCAAGGTTGGATAGTGTTTGAGTACATGAGAAATGATTGAATGTTTTTTATTATAATTGGAAGAATGTATAAAATAAGATAACAAAATTTATGTAATCATATCCAGGAGCATAGATCGTTTCAAAGTATTATATTTGACAAGTCATGGAGCCCTAATGGGGCTATTAATTAGAAATTATAGTTGTTTGATTAAAGGATTCCAAATATAGTTTGCAGAGGCAAGTTCTGGAAGGTTTTTTTGTGGAGGTCCCATTCATGGAGGTCTCTTCGTGTGCGCACAGAGAGACGATGCTAGCTCCACAAAATTGATATTTGAACTCATGGGGCTATTCACAGTCATGAATATCAACAAATTTCATGAAGTCCCCCAATCATCGTGAAACACACACCCTATAAATACCTCCTCAAGACATCATTAATAAGGAGAAGAAATGCCGACTTGTGACATTGCAATCTAAATTTTTGAAGCTCCAATGAGCTTCATTAACTCATAGAACTACTTTATCCATGGGAAATACATCATGAATGGGTGTGCCTCAAAAATATCCAATTGTCATGAAGCTCTAAAGCCCTATTAAATAGTGATTTCCACACCCATTTGGATCCCACATTTCATAGAAGTTGAGAACCTTCATGAGACCCTAATCTTCGTGAATCCCCATTCTTCACGAGACCCTAAGCATTACAAAGAGACAACCATCTTGGGACCTTGAGATTTGAGAACCCCAGTCATTTTCAAGACCCTGATCCTCATGAAACCCTATCATTCACAAGAACCTAAGCTCTGTAAATCCCTATCCTTTACAAAGCCCCATATTTTGTGAATATCCTACCTTTACACATGTTGGTCTAAATAGCAGGGGCTACGCCCTCGCACCCACACTCGAGATCAGTTCCACACTGCACCCCCATGCCTTCAGCCCCGTTCCTTTACTAATTTAATAGACCCCAAAAAATATGAAGAGTCACAACACAACTATTTCAAATTGGGTTGAAGGAATTCTAGGTTATACCCTACTACAACCCCATCGTCCACCCCTAGAATACCATGAGTCAAGATACTCTTCTACACTCCATGAAACACCTTGTGTCAACCTACCACTCTTGGTCCATTTCCCATGTGATGATTGTGTATTCTCATCTTAGATTCCTTGGGTACCCTTAGTCTAACCATTCCTCAAGAAATTATTAAAACCCCATCACCTGACATCTATGGTAGGTTGAACCAGAGAGGGACTCTCTTGTGTAAGTCACAAAATAGACGTTTACTAACATATTTCCCCCAATATTCCTCACTACAATACTTTAAACCATGGTATACCCTATAATTCATGAATAAGATTCCTTATGAGTCAAGCATAAGATTCCTCATTCCATGATCATGAGAATACCTTTCATACTCCAAACCATATGACTTTAAATTGTAGCATACCATATGAGACAAACATAAGATGTCTCCTAGGAAAAAAAGAGATAAATTTTTCATCAATTATAGGATTCCTAGTAGTCCTCATCATATGAATTTAAACTGTATCATACTCAACAAGACAAGAATTGGATGACTCATATGAAAATTAGGTGATGTCGTATGCATCAAGCATAAGATGCCTCAAGTAATGATCATGATATGACCACCAAGAATCCCCCATGGTCCACCTCATCAGGTGTAAACCCCAACCATAACATCCTTCCACATGATATTAAATTGTAATCTTACCCTATGAAATAGACTTGGGATATAACACCCCAAAATTATAAAGTAAGAACCATGTATTCAATAGCATGTATGACACACGACACTAAGCGCCTAAGGGAATAAAATATTTGGATACTTTATAATATATTTACTATTAGAAATAGATTCTATATATTTCAATGCATGAACCACTGAGTTATCGTGTGTTACATGCAAGAACAACATTCTTTAATGTCTTGCATTACATGCCAGACCGAGTTTTACCAAACAATAATATATTATTAAAATATTATTATTAAATATAATGAGAAGTAAACTAGTCGTTACATTATTAGTTATGAATTTTAAAAACTAAATTATAAAAAATTTGGTTTACATAGACATAAAATGAATTAATTTGTTCCTAATTAATTATAAATGAATATAAGAAGCAATTGGATATAAAGTGAATATTTTTGTAGAAAACTATTTTTATTCTCAAAGAGTAGTTTTACTATAATAGATAAAATTAATTACAATTAGTGACTGATATTAATGATATATATATATATTATTCAATAAAATATTGTTTACATTCATCTAATAGATTTGATGTACATATGATAAGAACAAACCCAATTTTACAAATAAAAACCTATATTTTTATAAACGTAATTTTACCACCTTTTAACAGAAAACCCATTTTAAAAATGAATTTTTAAACTTTTATTGATTTAATATGTCAAAATGAAATTAATTTTCGAGATAGAAATATAAATATTAGGTTATGGTGAATTTGTTATTTTTTTCTGAAACATTTCATTTTTTTAATGAATAGTTAAAAAACTGAATTTTAATTCAAAAATGTTTTTTCATCTAATTTATTTATAAGATAAATTATATTATTAATTGTCTTTATAGTTTAATTAGATAATATTTTTATCAATAACTATAATTTATGTCACTATAATCAATTTTATTTTTAAATTGATTTTTAAAACATAGCAAATTTTTCGACATTTTTACTTTAAAAACCTACATTGTTGTCCCGCCTATGGGATGAATTTTAAATTAATTTCAGACACATATATAATTTGAATTTGGAAAAATAGATTAAATATTTTTAATAATCTTGATTTATAATTTCTAATAAGAAAAAATTTGTTTTGGAACAAAAATATTAGTGAATGCAATTAAAATTAATTACAATGATCAAGGTTAAATCAAGCTTAATTAGGGACTAAACCTTAACCAAAATGCTAAAAAAAGACATATAAACATGTCTAAGATATATTTTTTTATAAATATATAGACCCTATCCTCTATTGTTTTTTCCATTATGGGATCCACTTACAACAAGAAAAACGTGGGAACAATTCCTTTGTAAAAATATTAAAAGAGAGTCACTCCTCCTCCACTATAAAAGGCCACCACTTATCCCCATTCATCACACCTCTAAAACCACTTAGAATTGAAAAATATATGTAAACAATATTCCAAAAATAACTCCACTACACCTTGAATCCTCCCTTTGGCCAAAAATCCTTAAAAATAATCCCTTTGGTATCAACGAAAAGGAGTTAACTGATTTTAAGGTAACATTTTCTAATGAAATATTTTCATTAATTTACTTATTGAACCCTAAATTCTTTTTATTACTACATTGTATAAAAAAACTTCATCCCCAAAATACTAGAAATTTATTATTATGAGTTTCTGAACTATAATTACACACACTTCTATCTAATGGGTAACAAACATCCTGTTTCAGAGTACAATGAACTACTGCCTCACAAAAAATGATTGTTCATTTTATTTTACCATCTTTCATGGTGGAAATGATGATGGAAAATCTGTTTCTATATTCTATATTATATATATATATAATGTATTCATAGATATTTAATTCATTTAAAACACATATCTTTATACATTCAATTTTATGTCAAAATGATAACATTGTATGAGGAAGTGTGGACCACCGCCCCCTCAAAGCGATGTGATTCGTTCAAACGAGCCATAAAATATATAAAGGTTGCTTATAATTAAATTAATGATACATACCAAAAATATATATTATATTAATTACATAATTAACTTTATGGATATATATATATATATATATCATTTTATTTATTACCCTTTCAAACACATAAAAAGGGATAACATAATCCGTGGATGTGTGGACTACCGCCTCCTCGATATGATATGATTCATTCTTCATCTACATAATTCTATATATAAGTATATAACATTAAATAAAATTGTATTTATGATATAATTATAATTATGTATTTATATTTTGTTACTTACCTTCTTTCCATAACGATCATTGAAAAAGGGGAATGTTACTAATGCTTACGTACAACCTCCCATCTCCATGGGTGTGACATTGGTTCATTTATCAGAATGATATTTAAAGAATAGTTTTAAAAGTATAAATTATGTTTAATCATAATAACTATGACATTATATTTATTCTAAATATGTTATATAATGACCCCTTTGACCATTGTTGACTTACCGAAGTTGTTTTTGAAACCTAAATTGATTTTTTTCAAAACCATAAATGTAAAATTAATTATTTAAAAAGTTTTATATGACATGATAATAAGTTAAATAAGTGTTTTGATAAAAATGAAAAAGATATTAAATAAATAAATTATTTAATAAATTATTTTTATTTTGAAATATAAAGGCACACGAAACAAGACGAACTCAAAGAACGAGATTCGTGTCTCACTTTTCTTTCTATGAGGCATAATTTATTGTTGTGAACCTAATTTCATATATATGGGGTACATCATTCAACATTAACATGTAATATCCTGAATTATATTTTGTTTTTGGTATTTAAAAGTTTAATTTGTAGATTAGAACATTTGGGTTTTCCAATTCATATGTTAGCACAATTGTAAGGGATTTCATCTCAATTTACGTTACATAGAGAATTATTTGTTGTTATGAATCTAGTATATTTTATATAATGTATATAATAAAATTTTACATTATATATAATTAATCTAATTAAACTCATGATATTATAACGTTCATTTAATTTTATTGTTTCATGAGGTTTATGATATAAAATGATTCAAGGTGGTATGTGACACTTTGGAATGCTTAAAGATTATTTTCATCAACAAAAAATTTAATGATCTTTCAATAGTATTTCCATTCACGTAAATTATATGATAATTATTCAATAAAAACTTTCACTATACTCTCCTCTGGTTATTCATGAGAATTTTCAATTATTATTACCATTTTCCCACTCTTTGGTACTGAAAAAGTTTAAGAATTTTTTTAGGAAAATATGGAATTATTTATCTCTTTAGTCAGAGAACCTGTTTTCTTCAAAAAACCATGTTTTATTAAAATGTTTTTAAAAAATATTTTAAAATTATTTCTTACAAAAAAAATTACCATTTTTCTCTTTCCACTATTTTCAAAGGAAGCTTCTTGTCTCTTTCCCAATATGACATTCTTCAAAACATTTTACCGTGAAAAAGGAATGTTCTTTTACTTCGTATGAAAAGTTCAGATTTACTCACTTCTATTTATTTGAATCTCTCTTTAAATGTTTAAAAGGTTAATTTTTGAACTAAATGTTTTCAAAAGTTAATTTCAATGAAATATTTTTCCAAAATATTTTTCATAATTAAAGGATATTTTCCTCAAGAATGTTTTTAAAACACATTTTTTATAATTTTGACATTCATCAATGACCAAACCCTTTATTTTAATACACTTAGAGAGTTATTTATTGAGACCATCCATAATATTTCTCTGGATGGTTTATGAATGATTTTTGAAAGGATATTATTCATATTAACTTCCTTTAATCCTTTTGTTTTCTTGAAATATTCCATTTCCTATGATCATTGGACATTGAATTTCCCATAATTTAACACATCCTTTTTCATCGATATATTCATTTCCTCAATCGTATATCATTTTTATATGGTGTTTACATTCAATGTTATTTTTATATATTGTTAAATATTGATAAATCTGTATCTCTTACTCTATATAAATAATTGATAAGGAACATTGTCAGATTGATTATTTGATATATGAGGAATGTTTTGTTGTGGTATGACACGGGTGGGGCCCGATTAAAGACAACACCTGATGTATTTTTTGTCTCATGGGATGTGTCATTTTGTTAGCCACCCTATATGGGGTTTTACTTGGTTTTTTGTAAACCATGTTGTGAAATTTATAGAAGGTAAATTAATCATGTACTTAGGAAACATGGAATCCTATAATTAAACATTTCCTTCATTTAGTTTCAGTTATTAACCATTTATTAGATTTTTCATTGACATATCTATGGAGATATTTCATTTTTAGTTAATTTATTAAATTACATTTGTTTTAGTTTCATAACTTTCTGCATTGATTTTTCCATATATAGTTTTTCGAATGGAATGTGTTTCTATTTATTACCTTGCCATATGTTTTGTAACAAACCGACTCAGGTTTCCCTCAAAACTAGCACCTGGCCTAATCTACCACATTCCCGAAGGGTATTCCCGATCCCCATGGGCTGGAGACAATCACCTAAGAATAAAAAAATATACAAGAGGGAATGATTTTTTACCAACCTGTAAAAACACATGGAATATATACACACACAGAAAATAAAGAGATAGTGGCAGACTAAATAATATATTCCACAACTATAAAAAGATAGTGTAAATAAACAACTATTAAAAATGGATAAAACTCCTATGACAAGTCCAATGAGAATGGAATAAAATGATATAGTTACTCCAAGAGATGGTGTGGAAAGACTCCCACCATCTTTCCACCAGCAACCCAACCCAGCTTACACAAAACCCCACCACCTCACTATTGGGACTTGTCCTTCCCAGCAATGGAAGGCATACAGAGCTTTACAAAAAACTAATAGGTGCATAGGGTTTGAGCTAATAGGATCAGTAGGATCCCACCCATGTTTTCCATAACCAGTCTCTGTACAGTAATTCTTGTATTCTCTTTTTTTTAAAAATACATGACATGAGAAGTAGTAAAGCAGTTTTATAGAAAACAGGGTAAACAATTTCGTTTTCATCATAGTTCTAAAAAAGTTGGTATATCAATTTTAAAGAACAATTTTTGATATCATCTTTCATGAGAATAAACATGAATATCCAGGGAAAAGTACAAATCCAATAAATACAAAAAACAATAGTAGTATCACTAGCATCACAATACCAAGGAATATATACATGTTAGGTAGTAAAATACACGTACCATTAATCTATGAAACAATGCATTGTGGTACCTGAATCCAATGATCTACAATCCAGGACAAGGGAGACACCTAATAAAGTGAAACTCCAATATCAATAAATACCAAGAGACAATGATCTACACTCTATTGACATGAAGAATAACCTAGAAAGTGAACCTGCACGCTGGATGATATCCTCAAGAAAAACCTTCCACCGAGTACCTGAGGTAACCCATGTGATCATTTTTAGAATGACTTCAATTTTTATAAAATGATTTCAAAACCATTTCACAAAACCATTTTCAATTCCCAAAAATACCATTTTTTTCATTTATCAACAATCTGGATTTTTTTATTTAAAAACTATTTTCAACATAAAAAAATCAATTATACCAATTCTCTGTATAAATCAGTTTTTAAATCATGAACAATAAGTTTCATCAACATAGGCTTCAGATCGAACCACCTACCCTAAAACCCAGTTCACACATGACCAAGTTAGGATCCACCAACAACTAAAACCCAATAACATATATGAAGGTCCTAGAATCCAATCCACACACCATAGTATTGATTCAATTGAGAAAGAGGGTTGAAAAAGAATAGGAAACACCGCATACCTCAAGAACGAATGCCCACTACACCATGACCAACAAAGGAACAACCTCTTGAAAAAGATCTCACAATGGATCTTGAAGAGGATGAGAGAAAAAAACCAAATTTGATCAATGGATCTAATAACTCAACCCAAGGGCACTACCGTACTCAAGGACCATGAAGAATCAGAAAGGAAACTTACCCAAAGAGATGCACCATAACTGAAATAAAGATTGAATGTCGATCAGATCATTTTAGAATGAAAGGAGTCTCCCAAAATTATTAGAGAGAAGCTTTGGGTTGAGAGAAATTTAAAAGTGGAAGCTGAATGGTCACCCAAAACCCAAACAGTGCCCTTTAACATACTTTCTTGGTAAATTACAGGGTGTTTAATTCCTTTTAATGCGATAAAGTACACAGTGTTTAATAACACCAAGAAATCCATCACCTCAAATTAAAAAACTGTTAAATAAACATTCATGATGTGAAACATAACTTCATATCATGTAACCTTTCACAGTGTGAAGTCTTTACTGACATGAATCCAGTGAATCTTACACATCATGTAACCTAGTTTTATAGTGTGAAATCCTCCTAAATCCTGCAAAAAAATTCAGTTAGACCTAATATCCCAACAAATTTATGACTTCATCATTTTTGGTATCCTCCCAATTCCTTTTCATCCCCAAAAAAATGAGAAAAAGAAAACCATGATGAGGATAAAGAAGTACCTGATAGATTGGTAACAAAAATGTTAAAAACTCCCCACCATAAAGACTTTCCATCAATGTGGAGTCATGTGGAAAATGTAATCCCTCGAAAAAAGATGATTCCATTTCTCCCCCATCATCAACTCGCATTCCCAAGTATCATGAGAATATGATCCAAGATGCTATAGTAATATGACTAATAAAACCGACATCCCGTGAAAGACATTATCTTGAGTGTGAATGATCTTAATTAGTTTTTTTATAAACAAAAACCTTTGGATCTAACATGATTTCATCCCAACTCAGAACTTGAGCGGGACCTGGATGATACATCCTGAGATGAGATATATGGAATTCATCATGAATACATCTCAATTGAACTTGAAATGATAACTGATAAAAAACATATCCAATCCTCTTAGTGACCTCAAATGATTTAACATATCTTGGAGCCAACTTACTCTATTTCCCATGTCGATGGTGACCCAACCGAGGAGAAAGTTTCAAGAAAACACTATCACGAAAAGAAAACTCCAATGGATGATTCCACTAATCCACATATTATTTATTTGAACTAATTTATGTAACTAGATGTAAATTTACCACTAAAATATTTTTTGAGGTCTCCTAGATAAAACATGGTCCAACTAATGTGACTTCGCTCATCTCTTCCCAACAAAGAGGTGATCTACAAAGGTGACCATACAATGCCTCGAATGGAGCCATTATTATTGATGAATAATAACTATTTTTTGTAAAATAACTCAAAAAATCCCAAATGTCGATCCCATGATCCACATAAAACCAAGACATAGGCATGAAGCATATCTTCCACGATCTGGATCACACACTCCATCTGACCATTGTTTTGTGGATGGTAAGTTATGTTCAACTTGAACTAAATTCACATTTACTCTTGGTGACTCCTTTAGAACCACAAGGTAAACCTAGGATCCCTATCTAAAATAATGGTATAAGGAATACCTTGTAACCTCACAATATCCTACACATAAAAATTACATATTTCGTCAACCTTGATGGTATCATTGAACATAATGAAATGAGAAGACTTCGCCAACCGATAAACAACCACCCAGATAGAATTTTCCCTCAGAGAGTCCGTGGTAATCAAACAAGAATATCCATGGACACATCGTATCATTTCTAGACTGAAAGCAGATATGGATGAAGAAAACTAGAGGGATTCAAGTGATCTGCCTTTATCTTTTTCTAAGTGTAACAGCGGGACACATAATCGATGTCACGCTTCATACCCAACCACCAAAATCAACATCTCATTTTAAAATACAGCTTTTTAGTTCTTGGATAGATATAACACAAATAGATGTTATAATAAAACAATACTGAACTCCTCATATAAGCTGGGATGAAAATCCTCTTCCTGAAGTGGAATATACCATCTGAAGAGAGAGACCAACCATAAATGGTCTTAAGGTTCCACTCGTCCTTCGATTCTAGAAAACATGCGATTGTACTTTCCATCTAAGAGAATATGTAATGAAATTCCCCTTCGATGGGT
The DNA here is from genome assembly GCA_963277665.1 of Viscum album. Lineage (NCBI taxonomy): Eukaryota > Viridiplantae > Streptophyta > Magnoliopsida > Santalales > Viscaceae > Viscum > Viscum album. Next base: position 1,370,320,146 of record OY728145.1, read on the forward strand.
TGTAGGAAATATTGATGTCAAATGTATGAAGGTATTCTACCCATCATCTCTATCTGATATTAAGGTATTTATGATAAAATATATAACTCAAACTATTATGATCATAGAATACTATGAACATATCCCCACAACGATAGAGCCACTAACATTTAAGCACATCCATAACTGCATCAAGTTCTAAATCATGAGTTGGGTAATTATTCTCTTTTAGTTGGAGTTAATGAGATCTATAAGCTACCACATGGTCATCCAGCATCATTATGCATCCCAAACTAGCACAAGGAGAACCATAAAATACCACATATCCCATACCAGGATCTGGTAATATCATAATTGGAGCCTTTGTCAAAAGTCATTTCAACTCATCGAAAGAATACTGGCACTTTACCTCCCATTTTAATTTCACCTCATTCTTGGTAAGAGTAGTCAAAGGTGACTCAAACATAGATAAATCCTTAACAAACATTCAGTAGTATCTAAAAAGACCAAGTAATCTCTTAATTTCAAAGACATTCTATTGTTACTTCCATGAAGAAACAACCTTCATCTTCTCTAGATAAACTGATAATCCATTTGATATAAATTTTTTGCCCTAATAATTTCACTTCGTGAATCTATAAAGTACATTTCAAAATATTTTCATAAAAATGGTGAAATATCCAAATTTCCAGAAAAAAACTCACAAGGTTCTCGTGATCACGCTTGGATTTTGAGTAGACTAAACTATCATCCACATAAACTACCAAAATTTGTTAAGATATTGATGGAATATATGATTCATCGAATTCATAAAAACTTTTTAAGCATTAGTCAATCCAAAAGGCATCACAATATATTCATAATGGATATACCTTCTTTTGAAAGATATCTTCTATTCATCAGACTCCCGAAATCTAACCTGATGATAACCCGATCAAAGATCAATCTTTGAAAACCAATTTCCCCCTTTAACTAATCAAAAAAAGCATTTGTATGAGGCAATGAAATTTTTTTCTTAACTGGTACTTCGTTCAACATTCGATAGTCCACACACATATGTAGTGAACTATATTATTTCTTGTAAAAGACAGAGGGGCTGCCAATGGAAAACTACCAGGGCAAAAAAAAAATTTCAACTGGGCATCCAACTGAATTTTGAGCCTTTTCATCTCTGCAGGTTCCATATAATAAGAAGGTATCGATATCGGCTGCATACCTATCATCAGGTCAATCGTAAACTCTACCCCTCTCTCTAAAGGAAGACCATGAACGTTTTTTTGAAAAACATCAAGAAATTATTAAATAATAATGTTAAGGTAAAAAAATGATAAATTTCATTGGAAAAAAATGAGACAGTAGAGAAAAAACTCATGAGCTTTGGGTGGGATGGCCCTGCATGACCTGATCTCATGTCCCAATCTCCTTGGAACACACGAGAGCTCCCATTGTTAGTACGAAATGAAACATGATGATGATGATAATCCACCTTAGCTCTATGAGTGATTGTCCAATCCATACCAATGATGACAATAAATTGATCCATATCAAGATTGATGAAATCCTAGACCAACTCTGTATTAGCAACTGTTAACAAACAAGGACACTGAACCCCCTTATCTCTCCTATTTATAATAGGTGTCACTAACTCCATTGTAAAAGATATATGTTCCATTGGACATTCAATCACATCAACAAAATGTGAAAATATAAACCTATGGGTGCCACCATTATCAAATATAGAAATTCCTCCTAATGGTGAAAAAAGGATAGTACCGATCACTTTTGTAGGACCTGTATCGAATTTCACTGGAAAATCATCTAATGCGTGAATGTTATTCACTACTATGTTCTGTGGATGGAGCCAAGAAGTCTTTGAAGCTTATGACTGCACCGTAGTAGCCTTTGGAGCTGACAAATCCATACCATAACAAGGTGTATTCATAGCCTGACAAAATCACTACAAATGAACAACTCATACACACCTGTTTCACTTATTTGTAGGCATAGGAAATGAATGTATGGTGTCTCCAAACATGTAACACTGATATAAATCCATAGGCATACATCTAGTTGTATTAGACGGTGTAGAGGAGGCTCTTTACTGAGACCCACCACCACCACTTCTACAATGATACTTCTGCTTCCTCTTATTCCCATGAACACCACTAAAACTACCACTAGATGGAAGAGAAGAGTTAAAAAAATCATTCCTTCCATACCCAACTCTTTCATCATTTTTATATCTATCATTTCCCCATAGGTATAAATTTTCAACATAAATACCTGGGATCTGATATCTAGTCACAAACCCTACAAGTACTTCCCAGCCTCCAGTTGGTCATTTTCACCATGTTCAGAGAAAAACGGACAAGATCAGAAAACCAATTGGTTTATGATGATAATGAGTTCTCTCCCTACCAAAAAAACAGGGACTCCATATAATTTTTCAACATAAAAAATATGGAAAAGCTACTAGAATAAAATGGTTTTGAAATCCTTCTAATCTAGGTCATTGTGTATGTTTTCCTAGACCACAGAAACCCACCATCACATTCCAAAACCCTCGAGACGGAATATTTCACACATTACATAGATATTCTCCGGTGTATCCAATACTTAAAATATTTGATCAATCCTATCTAGCCAGTACTCCGTCTCTTGAGGTTAATTTGTTTTTCTAAAAGATGATGTCTTCTCAAGTAAGAGTTTTCATGATTGATCATTCCATCCTCCATCTCCTAGATGTACCTCAACAACCACATTATCAACTCATGTCACATCTTGATCAAAAATACAAACTTTCCATATGTTTATCTTAATGAGATTATGATCTATTGATATATTTTCATGGGGATCATCAGCTACCCCTTCCTGAGGAACTCATGAAAGACGTCTCAGAGGCATACTACTACACACTGAAATAGAAGGAACGATCAGACAACAAAAAAAATCTCATCTTAAACTAGAAAACCCATAACCAGAAACAAATATTTAAAACAAAACCCATCATTGAATACAACTAACCCAACTTCCCCTGGAATCTTGATTCTCTCCATGAAAAGATATGGACATGCACTTATCACAACATACCTCTTAAGTCCAAAAAATTCTATCTCCAGTCTAAAAGATTTCCCAAGACAATGTATTTTGAGGTAAAACCTCCAATAATATGAATTTGTAATAAACCAAACCAAGCTACCCTCAAAACTGGAACCACAATGATCCTCCACATTCCCAAAGGGTGTTCCCGATCCCCAAAGGTTGGTGATAATCACCCGAGCATCAAACAAAAAACATGAGGGAATGAGTTCACCCAAACTGTACAAAAATATGTAATATATATACACACATAGAAAAGAAAATGAAAACAGAAGAATAACAAATATATTCCATAAAAATAGGAAGACATCAGAAATAAGAAACTGTTAAAAGTGGATAAAACTCCAAAATACAAGTCCAACTACAAGGGAACAAAATGAGATAGCTACTCCAAGACATTCCATGGATGAACTCTGACCATCACACCACATACTACCCATCCAAGCTGATATAACCTTGCTTCTTCACTATGGTGCCTTGTACATCGCAGCAATGGAAGACAAACAAAAGTCTACTCACCACGGAAGTGGTACATAGAGTGTGAGATGACAGGCTCAGTAGGATCCCACCCATATGTTCTATAACTAATCACTGTAAAATAATTAATATATTCCCATTTTAAATAAAACATGGTAAGATAAGTAGTAAAGTAGTTTTCTAGAAAACATGTTGAACATTTCCTTTTTTATAACTATTCTAAAAAAATTAGGTATATCAATTTAAATGCTCATTTCACTATATCATCTTTTATAATAATAAACCTGCATATTCAGGATACAACAATACAAATCCAAGATATAAAAAAAAAATTGAATCAAGGGTATTACAATACCAAGGAATAAAAACAGGTTTGTTAGTGAACTACTCATACCCATTAATATTTGAAACAATGAATTTTGGTTCCTGAAGCCAATGATATACACTCTAACTCTAGGGATACACCCTAGAAATTGAAACCACAATAGCATATACATACCAAGAGACAACGATATACACTCTAGGATAAGAGGAACACCCCATAAATTGAACCCCAAAAATGGATGATGGCCTCTAGATAAACCTTCCATCTAGTACCCAAGGTAACCCATGTGATCATTTTCCCAATCATTTCAATGTTTGGAAGATAATTTCAATACCATTTCATAAAACCATTTTCAATTATTTGAAAAAACACCTTTGCTTTCCATTTATCTTCAATCAATGAAAAAACCATGTTTCTTTATAAATTCTTTTCAACACATAGTAATTAAATATTACGATTCCATGTATAAATTAGTTTATAAATTAGGAACAATAAGTTTTATCAACATAGTCTAGAAAAGGAACCACCTACCTCAAGAGACGGCTCAACGAGATCCACCAACAATGAAAACTTAATGATGTCTATGATGTCCCTAGATTCCAATCCACATGTCTTAGGATTGATTCAATTGATAAAGAGGGTTTCTAGAGAAGAGGAAACACAAAATAACTCAAGAATGATTGCCCACCACACCACGACCAACAAAGGAACAACATCCCGAACAAGATATCACAATAGATTAAGAATATTATGAGAGAACACAACAACTTAGATTGACAGATATGATAACACAACCCAAGGGCACTACCGCAATCAAGGACAATGAAGAACAAAAATACCTCTTACCCAGAGAGGTGCATCGCAACCATAATAAATATCTAATGATGATAACATCATTTTAGAAAGTCCATAGTCTCCCAAAATCATTGCAGAGGAGTTTCAGTTTGATAAAAACAAAATAGTGGCAGCTGAATGGTCACCCAAAACCCAAAAAACACCTTAATATATCCCTGATTGGGGAATTAAAAGGTATGAAAATAATTTACATGTCATTAATTATATGATGTTTAAGTATGCTAAGAAATCCACCACCTATAATTAAAAATATATTACTTAGAACATCCATGACATAAAGAATATCACTGCATCGTGTAACCTTTCACAACATGAAGTCTTTCATGACATGCATCCACTAACTCTGACATGTTGTGTAACCTAGTTACACGACATGAAATAGTCCGGGATCCTAAATAAAAATTAGGTTAAATCTAAGAGTTCAAAAAATCTCTTACTTAACCATTATAGGTATCCTCTCAATTCCTTCTTGGATCCATTCAGACAACAAGAAAAGGAAAATCATGATGACTTTAAAGATGTACCTAATAGATTGACAATGAGATATTGTAATTTTTATATACTTCCTTCTATGTTTTTTTATTACATGGTATGTGTGTTAATTTTTTTTATCATTCCATAATTATTACTATAATTTATTCATTATTTCTTCCACTATAGTTTTCCCTTATTAAGTATTTGAGCTCACCCTTATTATTTTTCTTTCCCTAGGAATCCAAGAAGCATACTACGAAATATATTAATGGATTTATAAGATGGATTAGAGTTATCCTAGAAGTTATTTCAAAAAAATTATGTTGTAATTAGTGTATTCATTTGTAATACAAGACTCATTTGTGTATTTCATTTTCTAAGACTACTAAATCTTTGGACCTATAGTATTTTTTTCTTTTAATCATTCCAATGTATTGATAGAAGACAATGGACGTAGGATTCCTAGGGTTTCATCACTACAGTTGGTATTCAAGGAATTTTAGTAACAACCTTGGGAACTAGATTTAGGATAAAATAGACTAGAGAACCTAGCCTTAAGGAATAATTTGAGGATATGTATAGAAGAACATCCAACTATTTAAGTTAGATAGAGATTATTTAGTTTTCCAAGAAATACATCCATGTCTGGGTACTACAAGTGGATGTGATTATAGGAAAATTGTACATAAGAGTAACAATTCTAACAAGGGGTGTCGGGCCTGACTCGGTTTAACTTGGTGCATGACAATGAGCCTTATTGTGAACATAGTTTGACAATCCTGGGGGATATTCTTAACAAAATTCAAATTTTCTTTACAAACCACTATGAGGGATTTTGAGAATGTATAAACTTGATTAAACCTATGGTGTTCTAGTTGGAGGATATAGTGTAAAGATTTAGAAATACTATAAATGATATTATGGATAAGACTTAGACTAAGGAAGGACCTATGTGAAATAAAATGGATATTTACTAAATAAAATGGATGATGTATTTATGTATTCAGGTTTTATTTTCAACCTTTGTTAAAAGGATATTTAGTGATTAACATTATTTCATGGATGTACCACATATTTATTTTTTGGAAATTATATTATGATAGTTTTAGTAAAGGACAAACTATAAGAAGATTGACAAGCAATAAAATTCAGAAAGGCCACGAGACTTGAACACATGATTGAAGGATGATAAGGGTTTAATGACAACCACTGACCAACACAGTGTCCTAGTTAAAATTACATTCTTTTTAGTTAGAGAATTTGATGAATTAATATTAATGATGAACCAATAGTATATCTTTTAGAGTTTAGAGTTTAATATATTAACCATATTAGTTTTGGGAAATTGTTAGAGAAAAATAGTCCGACATTTCAATATTTCCTGGGCCTTACGATCCTTTATAAATGTATTTTAGTTCTTCATACATTAATATTAATTTTTGAATGAATTTGAAAATTGATCGAATCACAACCAATAGTTGAAATTATATTTACAAAAATATATATGGTATGTATACATAGGCAGTAAAATAATTTCTCAATATTAGGAAAAGTATCTTAAAAAAAATTGTCCAATTACCTTAATTTTTGTTGAATCGATGGTCTTCTAAATCATTGCATATTTTTGGATTTGAGGCTATAAAGATTATATTGATCATTAACTTGCTTTAGATTGATTACCTAAATAAATTCCAATAAATATTTATGCTTTTTCTGAAAGTATTTATTTTCACATCCCATTAATGTTCTCCTACCTAGAGACCTAGTTACATGTATGTTAATGAGACCTTTGTATTTACCATTCTCTCTTTTCTAGAATATTTTTTGAAAACCCTTATCATGATGTGGTATTTTAAAATAAGAAATATAAGACAATATATCACCAATATTGAGTTTAAATTGTGAGGAATCAATTTAATTAAGTTGGGGAGAATGTAACACACCAAAATTCTAAATTATGAACCTTGTATTCGATAGTGTGTATGAAATGCGATTCCAATCACGTAAGATAATATAATGTCTGGATAATTTAAAATATATTGACTATTTAAAATAGATTCTATATATTTAAATACATTAAACACCTAGTTAGTGTGCGTTACACGCAAGAGAGACCTTCATCAATGGCATGTGATACATACAAGGATGAGTTTTACCGAACAATATTATATTAGTAAAATATTATTATTAAATATAATGAGTTATAAACTAGACATTACATTAGTAGTTATTATAGTAACAAATAAATTATGAAAAATATTATTTATACAAATATAAAATTATATAATTGGTAAAAATTAATTAGAAATTAATATAAGAAGCAATTGGATATGAAGTGAATATTTTTATAGAAAACTATTTTTATGATTATGGAGTTGTTTTAATGTAATAGATTAAATTAATTAAAATTAATGAATTATATTAATATAATATATATTATTTATTCAATAAAATATTTTTAATATTCATCTAATTTATTTGATAGCCATAAGATAAGAACCAACCTAATTGTATAAAAAACAACCTATATTTTTACAAAGACAATTTTACCGCCATTTAATGAATACCCCATTTTAAATCTGAATATTGACACATTTATTTATTTAATATATCAAAATAAAATTTATTTTTTAAATTAAAACATCAAAATTTTGTTAGGGTGCATTTTTTATATTTTACTAAAACATTTCATATTTTACTGAATAGTTAAAAATACTGAATTTTAGATCCAAATTGTTTTTTCATCTAATTTATTTGTAAGGATAAATTATATATTTAGTTTATTTTAATGTTTAATTAGATAATATTTTTAAAAATTATTACAATTTTTTCATTTTAATAAATTTCACTTTGAAATTGATTATAAAAACATACCAATCTTTCATACATTTGTACATTAAAAACCCGCATTGTAATCCCGCCTGAAGGATGAATTTTAAATTAATTTCTACCACTTCTATGATTTGAATTTGGAAAAGTGGATTCCATATTTGAAATAAGAATAATTTATAATTTTTAACAATAACAACATTGTTTTTGACCAATAATATTCTTGAAAGTAATTAAAATTAATTACAATGATTATGGTTAAATTAAGATTAATAAGGGACTAAACCTTAACTATAAGGATCAAAACGACCTATAAACATGTCCATGAATTATTTTATAGCCATATATAGACCCTATAATCTCTTGTATCTAATTGTGTATATTATTGGATCCAACATCAACATGAAACACTTGGGAATAATTCCTTTTTCAAAACATGAAAAGAGTGCCACTCCTCCTCCATTATTAAAGGCCGTCACTTCTCCTCATTACAAAAACCACTCCAAACACTTAGTTTAAGAAAATTTCTGCAAAACATTATTCCTCAAATCCCTCCCATATACATTTATTCCTTCAAATGGGTATAAATCCTTCCACATAATCCCTTTGGTATAAACTAATAGGAGTTACCTAATTTTAAGGTAACATTTTACAATAATCTATTTTCTTTCATTTAATTCTCCACCACTAAACACTTCTTGTTATCGGATTTTATAAAAATAAGATAATACTAAATATACTAGTATTTTTTACTTATAATGGTTCGACCTAAACTTATACACACATCCTTATAATGGGTAAATAATATACTCTTTTTGTGTACGACAATCTACTAACTCGCGAAATGATGATTGTTCATATTTCCATTATTGCCTCTCATGGTGACCATTATGATAGAATATATATTTATATATGTTATATATGATTTTTATAATTTATTTAAACTTATTTTATTATTTTATAACACATATCTTTATACTATACATTTTATGTAAAATGATAACATTGTTTGAGGAAGTGTGGACTACCGCTCCCTCAAAGCGATGTGATTCATTACAAAGATCCATGAAATGTATAAAAGATGGTTATAATTAAAAATATAAGACATAAAAAAGATATATGAGATATTACTTAAATAATTACCTTCATGGATATATATATATATATATATATATCATTTCATTTATTACCCTTTCACACAATTAAAAAGTGACAACACTATTCATAAATGTGTGGATTACCATCTCCTCGATAGGATGTGATTCATCTTTCATCAATAAAATTATACATATAATTATATGTGATTAAATAACTATGTATTTATTATATAATTGTCATTATGGAAAGATATGTTGTTACTTACCTTCTTTTCATAATGGTCCTTGAAAAAGGGAAACGTTACTAATGCGTACATACGACCTACCATCTCCATCAGTGTAAAGTTTGTACATTTTTCATAACCATATCTAATTATTGGTTTTAAAAGTATAATTTATGTGTCAATATAATAAATATTTCATTATTATTATTTTGTATATGTTATATAATGACCCCTTTGACCATAGTTGACTTAGATTGTTGTTTTTTTACACATAAATAAAATTTGGTTAAAACACTCAACATAAAAACGATTTTTATGTAGTTGTATAAGACTTGGTAATAAGTGAAATAAAAGTTATTATAAAAATGAAAAATTTTATAAAGAAAGAAAATAATTAACATAAGTTATTTATTAATGAATATAAAGACACATGAGATAAGACTAACTCAAGGGAAGGAATTCTTGTCTCACTTTTATTTCCATGAGGCATTCTTTGTTATTGTGAACCTAATTTAATATATATGGTGTACATACTACCACATTGACATGTAATATCATGTATTATATTATATTCATGGAATTTAAATGTTTCATTGTATGATTACTACTTTTATATTATCCAATTAATATGTTACCACATTTGTAAGGGATTTCATCACAACTTACATTCCATTGAGACTTATATTTTTTGTTATACACCTAGTTTCTTTTATATACTTTATATAATTACCTTTTAAATGATATATCATGAATATCATTATAATCATGATATTATAACATTCATTTTGTTTTATTATTTCATGAGGATTATGATTTAAACTGTTTCAATGTGGTAAGGGACACTTTGGAATACTTAAAGATTATTTTCATCAACATTTAATTTAATGAATTTCAATGGTATTTCCATTAAAGAAAATTACATGACCATTGTTCAATAAAACATTTCACTTTCCTATCCTCTAGTTATTCATGAACATTTTCATGTATTAGTATCATTTTCCCACAGTTTGGTACATAAAAGGGTTTAGAAAATGTTTTAAAGAAAACTAGGCTTTATTTCTCTCTTTATTCAAAGACAATTTTATCATAAAAAAACCATGTTTTAAAAAATTATTAAAAAATTATTTGGTAAAAAAATATTTACCCTTTTTTTATTTTACTAATTATTTCAAGGGGATATTCTTATCTCTTTACCTGAAAGAATTTTTCAAACATATTTACCATGAAAAAGGATTGATCTTTTACCTCATACAACAAGTACAGATTTACTCACCGTCGTTTATTTGAAACTTTATTTGCATGTTTAAAAGGTTACATTTTAAACATAATGTTTTCAAAATTGAATTTAGAATAAAATGTGTCCCAAAAGGTTTTTCATAATAAATGGATATTTTCTTCAATATTTTTTTTATAATATATTTTTATATTAGTTCCATTTATATGTAGGATCAAAATGATGATGTAGATGCTCAATATACAAGAGGGGGTGAATTGTATACTATTAAAATTATTTTGGAATTTTTAAAGTTTGTTTAAAAACTTTCTATTATTTTACACGGTTAAACAAGGTAAATTTACAATACCTCTAAGTTATACAAACTTGCTTGATTCCGGAAATGTAGTTCCGAAAAGGAGATTCTGGAAATGTAGTTTCAGAAATGAAACTTAACAAAAGTTTACAAGACAAATATTCTACCTTAAAGCATATAGAACTTTATTTAATCAGAGTACAAGTATAAGAAAGTATAAGATAGTTATTCTTTCCTCAACAACCATAATGCAGTGGAAAACTTAAACCAATACAGGTAACAAGTAATAAATCTTTTAACCCAAAGATAAGGGTATCCAACAACCTTGGATAAAGGTCCCTTGATTTATATTTTCAAGAAAGTATGTCTTAGCACACCAGGGTAAGCCATCGATACGATGATAGGTATCTGTATTGCTATCCAAGAAATCCCTCAATTTAAAGGGAAATCAGAAACTATGTCTTCCAAACCCATAAGCCCACGATCATCACGATCGGAGTCTGCACGAGGCAATTCTGAACAAGTTGTTTACACCCGAACACATTGTTCACAACATCCGCATGAAGCACTGAGAGTTGAAATATCCCCTCTCTCTAGAAAAAAATTCAACAACATATAATCTCTAGAGTCATATAATTGTTCATCAAAGTTGTGAGCTCTTTCAAATGAGCTCCTATTTATAGGCGCATCTTCAACGATCAACTCCATCCTCCAATGGTCATATTTTTAATTGAATTTCGGAGGGACCTGTACACGTGTCACTCAAACAACGGTTAGTTAGTAACTGAATGCACGACATCATTTTATAACTAAAAAAAGAGTAAGTAAAAAAATATGGTTGCTTAACCAAATTCATTTTTCAGAGTCTAAGGAAAAATAAAAGATCAGAGTCTAACCAAAACACATTCGGTGTCTATAATACATGGATAATTGGATTCTGTCTTCAGAATAATTTGGAACCAAAATTCTGTAGAATTCTGGAGTCTGAATTTCAAGGAAATTAGGAGTCTGAATTCATAAGAATTCAGAGTTTGAATTCATAAGAATTTGGAGTCTGGACTCAGAAAGTTTGGTGTCTGAATTCATATAATTCCGAGTCTGAACTCAGAAAGTTCAGAGTCTGAATTCATAAGAATTCAGAGTCTGAACTCAGAAAGTTCAGAGTCTGAATTCAGATAATTTGGAACCTGAATTTGGATCCTGAAAATAGAATTCTATATATCTATTTATTTATAAAATTTTTAGGTTTTAGTTATGAAACTGATTTTTATATTTATAAGGAAAATGATTTATATTATAATGTGGACAATTAAAACATGGTAAGGATAAAATTTTCTTGAGGAAGGAAAATTTTCCTTAAGATAGGGTGTTTGAGATTTTCAAAAACATAATGGAATGGTAGAGTCATAAGGAAACCTTATTGACTCAACAATCTCCCCAAACATGAAGGGATGGAAAATTCATAAGGAAACCTTATGGACTCAACAATCTCACCCTTTTTGGAAATCACACACATCATTTTGAAAAAGAATATAAGGACATAGAAATTTTATGGACTTGTAAATAAAACTTATCTCCCTTAACACATGATCAAAGATGAATATGAATAACTCCCCCTTAGGCTTTGGAAACACTAAGAATCATATACTTTATTTTGGGAATGATACATAGAATTTTATTGCATATGAAATTCTTCTTGGATAAGAACTCCCCCCTAGATGAACTCCCCTTACTTAGGGAAAATTATTCTTTTACTTTGTATTATTTTTTAACATTCCTTTATCCCATGTTGTTATTTTCAAAAAGGAATATATGGAATGGAAAAGGAAATATGGCACCTAAAATATTAGTACTAAACAACCAAAAAATGTAAAGAATAATCCAAAATTTCATTACGATTAGAAAAATTTATACAAGGAAGAAATACAACAAAAGATCAGAATTGAACAATTTTATCCTTCCTTCTCCTTCGGCATCAACCTATTTACTATAGTTTTGAGATTCTTGATCTCTATGTGATCTTTATATTCATGTTTCATGAGATGATCCTAATCATTGGTTTTCTTCTCAAAGGATTTGATTTTTCCTTCTTGAGCCTTAAGAACCTCTGCCTGATCCTTCAAGGCTTCTTCCTGCTTAGCAAGCTTCTATTCTATCTCAATCCTGAGATCCCTTTCTCCTTTACAACTCTGAACAACTGAATACAACTTCCCATTCAGGTATTTTACATCTTGAATCCTAGAATTATGTTCTAGGGTTAGCTTTTCCTCAAAACTATTTGAGATATACTTGATCTTTGCATCTTCGGTGTCAAATGCATCCTTGAAACTTTCTTGGAAATAATCAATAATTATCATGTATTCTATTGTTTTCTTTGACCATCTAGTCGTTTTCTTGCAAGATCTTTTGTGGTGTTCATAGTTTATGAAAAAGGATTTGAAATCAGCTTCAAGCTTGACAAGCTTATCCATCACCATGGATACAGAATCCGATTTCTGATTTAAGGAATGTTGAAGCATATGGCATCTGGAGTCTATACTGGGAAATATTGGTATAGTGACAACAAGCTTCTTCAAGGGTTGGACTATGAAATCATTTCCAAGAGAGGACGATTCCGAATCAAAGATTTTTCTTGGTGAGGTTTCTTTTTCTAACTCAAAAGCTTTCCTCTTTGAGGATCCACCAACATCCTTCTTCTTTACAACAGCCTTGGTAGGTGTTTCAAAAACCACATATTTTCCCTTATCAGCTTTTGGAATGGATTCCTTCTGATTAGGATATTCATGTTCACTATCAGACAGCTGAACAATATTGTCTTCCTCTATCTCTTCCTTCTCAGCTCCTGCCTCAACATCTCCTAGATGAATGAAATCTTTATTGATGATTTCTTCTTCAGATGGTTTATCTACTTCATCTTCATCATTCTCATCATCCATCCTAGAAGTATCTATCTTTGAAGATTAATCTTGAGAGGTTCAGAATGATAATTTTTATAAAGGGCTCTCCTTCTCATGAAAATCCTCAACTTGCTTTATGAGATCTTCAGTATCTCCACTTCCTTATTCTTATTCTTCTTCTATTACTTCTTCTTCAACAAATTTTTCTTGGATTTTTTCTGGAATTAAAATCTTTTTTCCCAGAGTCTCATGTAATGATTCTATTAGGAAGGATTCTAGTAACAAAATATTCTTGGAATCTTTCTCAGTAGCCTTCAGAAGGGATTGAACTATATCAGCCTCAGACAAATTCTTCTTTTTCTTCTTCTATTTATCTTATTTCTCAAGCTCATGAGCTTCCTTTTCCTTCAAATCCTTTATATCAGTAGGATCCAAGAAGAACTTAGGCTCCCCTTCTTTCCAATTCTTTTTATCTTCTCTCCACTTGGCTACAACTTCATCTGGATAAGAATTTTGTTTCTTTGGCTTCGGTGGTGCAGATTGGGTTTCCTTGGCCATTGGATTTTTTTCTTTCTCTTCCACTTCCATCAACTTCCTCTTCCTTCCTCCCTTCTTAGGGGTCTCAGCTGCCTCTTATTTCTTTGAGATAGATTTAAATTCTTCCTTGGGAAAATCATAGAATTATTCAGATTCTATGGAAAATACAACTTTCATTCTTCTCAGAGTATCATCACTTAACAACATAACTTTTCAATTCCTCAACTTAGATCTTCAAGGGACTTTAAAGGATTCTAGACACTGAAAAATCATCTTATAAAGAATGGATGGATACATAATAATCTGAGCCTTCAGATTTCCATTCTTTATGTTCTCAATCGTACCCAAAATATGATTAATCATGTTTATATTCCTTAGGTTTACCGAGATGTCTAGAATGTACATCTCACTTTTCTTCAGAGAATCATTATCATCTTTTCTCAGTATGATGAATCCATGAACCCACAATTCAAGAATCTAATAATTTGTAGACAGGTGAAGAATATTTGGAGTCTTTACCTCTTAATGTCCAAGAGAAGACATTTCTCTTTCCTTAGTAAAACTTCCATGAACATCAGGAAACTTATGTGAGTAGAACTCTGCGTCTCCTTCATAAGGGATTCCAACCAATCCTGCAGCCTTGGTGTAAGAAAAAGAATACGTCTTCTCATAACTCTTGAATGAAAACTTGTTTCTACCTTCTTTTTTGAAGAAATTTATTGACTCATATAATTCTATTAATAATTCCGGATAAACCAAATCCTGAGCATTTGGTTTAGAAAGGCAAGCACTTTCTCATCCATTCAGCTTTATATTCTTCGTGATAATAGAATTATACTTCGTGAAAAACATCAGATCAACTAACCTTCCTCTATATATCTATCATTCCAAGATAGGTTTCACAGTTGAAATATATTTCTGAGAGGAAACATTGATAGACATTCAGAAGTAAGAATGATCTTAGAAGTTTGCAATGAGATTAAGTAAGAGGGCAGAGCTTCAGCATGCACAAGCTT
Organism: Viscum album; assembly: GCA_963277665.1. NCBI lineage: Eukaryota > Viridiplantae > Streptophyta > Magnoliopsida > Santalales > Viscaceae > Viscum > Viscum album. Next base: position 1,370,335,484 of record OY728145.1, read on the forward strand.
GAGTTTTGATGTGGGACAGCCATCGGGGGTCCTTTATATAGGTGATTGAGGTGATGGTTCAACTTCCATACTCAATACAATGGTTGAGAAACCTTATAATAAATTCTGACTATTGAGATGATAGCCAGAAGGAAATTTTGATAAAATCTAATCTTTGGAGGTTTTTTAATAAAAAACATTCGAATTTAAGAAAGAGTGAATATGAAAATTTAAAAATAGATGAAAATACCAACAAGTAAAATTGATTACAAAAAATTTAATAAAGGAAGCATACCTTTTGGATTTCTAGGGAGATTATTTGTATTGAGAAAAATTCTTCTTCAAGAACTTTAGATTCCAAAAATTTTGATTACGAAAAAATTTAAAACTACAAAAAATTAGAAAACCTTTATTACGAAAATTTAGAAAATCTGCATTACAAAAATTTAGAAAATCACCATTATGAAAATTTAGAAAATATTCATTATGAAAATTTAGAAACTCTCTATTACGAAAATTTAGAAAATATTCATTACGAAAATTTAGAAAATCTTCATTACAAAAATTTAGAAAATCTTCATTACAAAAATTTTGAAACCCTTTATTACAAAAATTTAGAAAATATTATTTAAGAAAATTTAGAAAATATTCATTACGAAAATATAGAAAATCTTCATTATGAAAATTTAGAAAAGATTCATTACAAAAATTTAAAAAATCTTGATTAAGAAAATTTAGAAAATCATTATTATGAAAATTTAGAAAATCTTTATTACGAAAATTTAAAAAATCTTCATTACTAAAATTTATAAAATCTAACAAAACAATGTACTCCCCTCTATTAAAAGGAGTTCCTTACAGTAAAGAGATTGGTTTCAATAGAAATTTAACATGGAATATTGCCTTATGTTTATCATTCCTAACTTCTGTTTAATGTATTCAAATCTATCGGAGGGTAATGATTTTGTGAAAATATCAGCAAGTTGAACTTGCTTTCCGATAAATTGAAGAATGATGTCTCCTTTTTTTGTGATCCCTAATAAAGTGATGCCTAATATCTATGTGTTTTGAAAGAGGGTGATGTTAATGGTTTTTACTTAAGGAAATGACACTAGTATTATCACACAAAATTTGTGTTTTGATAAAACTCATACTATATTCTATGAATGTGTGTTGCATCCACAACACTTGAGCACAACAACTTCTAGCTACTACATATTCGGCTTCAGGAGTAGAAAATTCTACTGATTGTTTCTTTTTTCAAGACCATGAAACTAATTAATCTCTTAAGAAATGATAAGATCCGGATGTACTTTTCCTATCCATTCTACATCCACCAAAATCCGCATCCGAAAAACTTTTTAAACAAAATCATTTACAGAAGTCTAAAAAAGTCCTAGATCCATGGTTAATTTAAGTAGTGAAAAATCCTTTTCACTTCCTTTAAATGAGATTCCTTAGGATTGGATTGATATTTTTCACATAAGCATACTGAATACATTAAGTCTAGACGACTAGCTATTAAGTAAATTAGACTTCCTATCAAACCTCTAAAAGATGTTTGATCTACTGGTTTCCCAGCTTCATCAAGATCAAGTGAATTTGAGGTACCAATGGGAGTACTTAAAGTCTTAGTGTTTTTATATCCATACTTTTTAAGAAGATATATAATATACTTATGTTGGGATATATAGATTCCTTCTGGTTTTTGAGAAATTTGAAAACCAAGGAAAAATTTTAACTCACCCATCATACTCATTTCAAACTCAGATTTCATTAGATCTACAAAGGAATTAGTTAAAGATTGTTGAGTTGAACCAAATATATTGTCATCAACATAAATTTGAACAATCAAAACATTTTTCTTATCATTCGTTATAAAAAGGCTTGGATCATCATTTCCCATAACATAATTATATTGAAGCAAAAATCATGTAAGTCTATCATACCAACCTCGAGGGGCTTGCTTGAGTCCATACAAATATTTGGTATGTTTGTAAACATGTTCAGGATGTTTTGTATCATCAAAACTAGGAGTTTGTTCAACAAAAACTTCCTCTTGAACAAAACCATTAAGGAAATCACATTTAACATCCATTTGAAAACGTTTGAAATTGAAGAATGCTATAAAGGAAATATAATATGAATAGATTCAAGTCTATCTAATGAAGTATAGGTTTCTTCATAGTCTATTACTTCTTGTTGATTATAGCCTTTAGCAACCAATCTAGATTTATTTCATAATATGATTCCATTTTCATCACACTTATTTCTGAAGACTCATTTTACTATAATAACAGAAGTTTCCTTAGGTCTTTAAACCATGGTCCGGACTTTATTACTTTCAAATTCATTTAGCTCATCTTGCATAGCTTTTATCCAATCATCATCACCTAAATTTTCATCAATGATTTTTGGTTCTAATTGGGAATGGAATTCTAGATGTTCTACTTAATTTCTTAAGGAATTTATAGTCCTTACAGGTTGATTTACATCACCAATAATATAATCACTGAGATGATTCTTTTGAAACAACTGATTTGGGTTTTATAATACCTGTTCATCAACATAGGGTAGGAAGTCTTCTAGGGTAAATGCTCCCGAAATATTTTCTTGAACATTTTCCTTATTAGAAGGATCTTCTAGCAAAGGATGATAATCAGTTTTTGAAAACATATCTAAAGATGTCGGTTGAGGTTGTTTAAAAATAAAAGGACCAGTTTCATCATATTTGACATGTACTATTTATTCAACAGTACAAGTGTTTTTATTGAAAACTCTATATGCCTTATAAGTTTAAGAGTATCCTAAGAAAATTCATTCATCAGATTTTGGTGTGAATTTTTGTAGATTATCTTTAGTATTAAGAATGAATACTTTGCAACCAAAAACCTTGATGTAGGAAAGTCTATGTTTTCTACCATTACATAACTCATAAAAAGTTTTATTAAGAAAAGGTCTAATCAAAACACAATTTATAGTATAACAAGAAGTACATATAGCTTAATCCCAAAAATATTTGGCTATATAATATTCACTCAACATGGTTCTTGTTATCTCTTGAAGAATTATATTTCTTCTTTCAACAACACCATTCTTTTTAGGTGTTCTGGGTGCTGAGAAGTTATGAGTAATGCCTTTTCTACTACAAAAAGTTTCAAAATCAGAATTTTGAAATTCTCCTCAATGATCACTATGAATAGTTATCAAAGAAAGGTTTTTCTTATTTTTATCTTGGGCTCTAAAACTTTTAAAATAAGAAAAATCTTCAGATTTATTTTCTAGAAAATAGACCCATGTAAATATAGTGTAATCATAAACTAAGACAAATACATAATATTTTACTCCAATGCTTTCAGTTTTTGTTGGATAAAAAAGATCCATATTCACTAACTACAATGCATCAGTGGTTGATACTTCACCAACTGATTTAAAACTTTTTTTATATTTCTTTCCATATTGATAAGGATTACAAACTTTTTAATAATCAAATCTAAGCTTCGTTAGATCCTTAAATAGTCTTTTCTAAGAGAGTTTTCATAGGTTATTAAGGTTATAGTTTCCTAAAATTATATGCCACAACCAATAATAATCTTCCATTGCATTAAGGCAAGGTATTTCTTGGCTCCTGAGGTCTTCTAAGTTTAGTGTGTTTACATTCTCTTTCCTATTGGCAGAAAGAATAAACTCTTCCTTGGAATTGTGTACTAAGTACTTTTCATTCCTAAAATTCACAAGGTAACCTTCATCACATAATTGTCTTATGCTAATGAGGTTGTTCTTAACACCTGTAACAAATAAAAAATTTGAAATCAAATTTTTTTCAAGAAGAACAATGTTACCTATACCAATAATTTCTCCCTTAGCATTGTCTCTGAAAGTTAATTTTCATCCTTTAGTCTTGATAATATTTTCAAATAATTTTTTTTTACTAGTCATATGCCGGGAACATCCACTATCCATGTACCATGTGTTGTTGTTGGTACATTCTTTATTTTCCTAAAAATAAAAGAGTTAGACTTTCAGCATCCAAACTTTCTTGGATCCAGAATTGTTGGATAATAAAATTTTGGGTATCCACATTTGTTTAGAAAAATAAGATTTGTTAAACCCAAAGGATTGAATATTATTTAAAGAAAAAAATTTCTTCCAATGCCCACCACTTTGACATTTAGTACAAAAAGGGGCTCTAGGAGGAAAAAAATAATTGTTTCTAAAAATAGGTTTTTCAGGAGAATAACATAATCCTTGATTATTACCATGAGGTCAGATATGACAATACATCATGTTAAAATTTTCTTTACCAGCAGTAAAATTTGAAAGAAGTTTCTTTAAAGAAAATATTTTAGATTTTAGTCTAAGGAGTAAATTCCTATCTTCTAGAATAATAGACTTAGAATTAAGTTAATCCTCCAAAACATCTTTTTCTAAAAATAGGTTTTTAAGATCCTTAGAAAAATTATCCTTCTCAAAATTTGCTTCCCCAGGTTTCTTAGAAAGATTTTCTAAAACATAATTTTTCTTATCAAGATCTTTGGTGAGATCTGAAATTTGTTTTGTTAAAATAAATTCTCTAGAATTTTCTTTTTCTAGTTTTTTAGAACCTTTACAATTTCTTAATTCTAGAAAATTAGCAAACCTAGAAACTTCCTCAGAAGAATGAAAATAATTATCATTATCAGATGAAGAATATTATTCATCTAAAGTAAAATATTTATCAGGAAAATTTTCACTAAAATACATATTGGTTACAGATTCAGCAGTTCGTACCTTATCCATAAACCATTTATTTTAAAATGGAGTTCGGGCTATTAAACCAATATTATTTTTCTCAGAAGATTCATAATATGAAGAATAATCAGAAGAATCTCCACCAACAGAAATCTAAGTGTCATTGGATTTTAGGACTTTCTTATGTTTTGATCTATATAACTTTTTCTTATTTCTCTCAGAATTCATGTCCTTCTTGACTCTTTTCTTAATTATGGGGCAATCAAGTCTAATATGAACATTTCTTCTACATTAATAGCATGTCACTTTTCCATATTTCTTATCTTTCCCATCTTTATTTTTATATCTATATAGAAAGTTCTTTTTCCCAACTATCTTGTTAATCCTTAGAGAAAGATTAGCTAGTCCATTCTCAGAATGTTCACTTTCACAAGATTCAGATTGAACAATAACCTTCTTGGATTTTGATCTTGTAACCCTATCAGGAGTCTTGGCTTTCACATGTTTTGAAGTAGTTGTAAAAGCTACACATCCATTACCATTCCTCTTCTTGACATTATTATCATATATCTTCATTCTAGTATCATGTTTAAGAAGAGTTCCAAAAAAGTTCATCAAGAGTAATATGCGAGACTTTCCTATTCTCATCTATAACTGTTCTCTTTGATTCCCACTCATTTAGCATAATGTCTATAATCTTGTATACAAGTAGCTCATCATCCAAATCTTTTTCACCCATGGATTTTAATCTGTTCACAATAGTCATAAATATATGTTTTACCTTACATATAGGTTCTCCATAAGGAAAGAAAAACCCGTGGTACCCATCTCTAAGCATAGATCTTCTGGTTTCAATAACTTTGGAAGTACCAAAATGTGTAACTTCCAGTTTCATCCAAATACAATTTGCTGCTTCACATGAAGAAATATGGCTATATATATTCCTGGTCAGGGAACACAATAGAGTATTGTGTACCTTATAGTTAAGTTGATATTCTGAATTCTCTTGATTAGTAAAATTTCTGACTTCCTTATCATGAATCATGTAATCTCCAGTAAGCATTACAAAGTTGTCCACTCCAGTGTTAATGAAAAAAGTCTTCATACAATCTCTCCAATATTTGTAATCATTCCCATAAAAAATATGTGGTCTAGTAGGATTGAGATTGTCAATTGATCCAACATTCATTCTTTCCATCTTAAAGAAAATGACTCCACACAAACTTGTCAATAATAAATGTTTATAAACAAGGATAAAAATATCCTAAGAAAAGAAAATATAAAACAATGAAAAACTTGAGAAAGAAAACTTATATGTGAATATAATTATTTCAGAGACTTTCTCTGATACCAATTGTAGGATTGAAATGATGATGTAGATGCTAAATATACAAGAGGGGGGGGGGTGAATTGTATACTTTAAAAATTATTTGGGAATTTTTAAAGGTGGTTAGAAACTTTTCTATTGTTTAACATGGTTGGACAAGGTAAATTCACAAAGCCTCTAAGTTCTAAAAACTTTCTTGATTCCAGAAATGTAGTTTCTAAATGTAGATTCCGGAAATATAGTTCCAGAAATGAAACTTAAAAAAAGTTTACAAAATAAAGATTCTACCTTAAAGTGTATAGAACCTAATTTAATCAGAGTACAAGTATAAGAAAGTATAAGATTGTTATACTTTCCTCAACAACCAAAATTTAGCGTAAAACTTGAAACAATATAGGTAACGAGTAGTAAATATTTTAACCCAAAGAGAAGGGTATCCCACAACCTTGGATAAAGGTCCCTTGATTTATACTTTCAAGAAAGTCTATCTTATCCACACTAGGGTAATCCCTTGAAATGAAGATCAGTGTCTATCTTGCTATCCTCGCAAGCCCTTGATTTAGAAGGAAATCAAAACCTCTGTATTCCAAACCCAAACGCCCATGATCAGCACGATAGGAGTCTGCACAAGGAAAGTCTGAAAAAGTTGTTCACACCCAAACACATTGTTCACAACATCCCCACAAAGCACTGAGTGTTGAAAGAGAATCTCTCTCTAGAAAACACTTCAAAATCATTTTATCTCTAGAGTCATAGAATTTTTCATCAAAGTTGTGGTCACTTTCAAATGAGATCTTATTTATAGGCGCATCTTCAACAGTCGGCTCCCTCCTCCAATGGTCAAATTTTTCCTTGAATTTCATATGGACCTATACATATGTCACTCAAACAAGGGTTAGTTATTAACTGAATTCAAGACATTTTTTTATAACTCAAACAAGATTAAGTAAAAACTATGGTTGCTCAACCAAATTCATTTTTCGGTGTCTAAGGAAAAATAAAAGTTCTAAGTCTAACCAAAACTCATTCGGTGTCTATAATACATGGATATTCGGATTCTATCTTCAGAATAATTCAGAACCTAAATTCAATAGAATTATGGAGTCTGAATTTCAAAGAAATGCGGAGTTTGAATTCATAAGAATTCAAGGTCTTAATTCATAAGAATCCGGAGTTTGAACTCAGAAAGTTCAGAGTCTGAATTTAGAGGATTCGGAGTCTAAACTCAGAATGTTTGGAGTCTGAATTCATAAGAATTCGGAGTATTAACTTATAATGTTTAGAGTCTAAATTCAGAGAATTTGGAACATGAATTCAGATCCAAAAAACAGAATGCTTTATATCAAAGTATTTATAAGATTCCATGGTTTTAGTTAAGAAACCTATTTTTATATTTATATGGAAAATGATTTAGATTATAATGTGTACAATGAAAACATGGTAAGGATAAAATTTTCTTGAGGAAGGAAAATATTCCTTGTTAAGAGAAATCTTAAGGAAAATGAAATTTTCCTAAAGATAGGGTGTTTGTGATTTTCAAAAACATCAAGGAATGGTAGAGTCATAAGGAAACCTTATTGACTCAACAATCTCCCCAAACATGAAGGAATGGAAAAGTCATAAGGAAACATTATTGACTCAACATTATCAACAACAACAACCCTTTATTTTACTACACTTGGGGTGTGTTGTATTGAAATCATCCTTAATATTACTATGGATGGTTTATGATTTATTTATCCAAGGATAGTATTCACATTCCCTTACTTGATTCCTTTTGTTCACATGAAATATTCATTTTCCTATGATCATTGCACAACAAATTTACCATAATTTACCATATCATTTATCATAGATATGTCCATTTCCTAAAACATATATAATATTTATATGGTATTTACATTTAAGTTTATTTGAATATTTGGTTTAATATTGATAAAACTGTATCTCTTACTCCATACATATATTTGATATGGCACATTGTTAATTTATTATTCAATATATGGAGAATTTATTAGACTGGTACGATATGGGTAGGGCTCAGTTATAGACAGCCCCTCAATGCATCGATAATCTCAGGGGATGGGTCATTTAGTTTTCTGCCTTAGATGGGTTTTTTCATGCTAAGTTGTAAAAAATATTTTGAAAGGTCTTAACGTTAAATGTACCATGTACCTAAGAAACATGGAATCTAATAATAAAAAATTCCCTTGATTTAGTTTCAGTTACAATTCATCCATGAGATTTTATGTCGATATATGTTTGGATACATTTCATTTTCAGTTCAAAGATTAAATGGAATTTTGGTTAATTTCAGACCATTACATATTGATTTTTCCTTATCTTGTTTTTTAAATAGAATTTGTTTCCAATTATTACCTTTCCATGATTTTTATGTACTTCCTTCTCAATTTTTTGATTACATGGTATGTGTGTATAGTTGTTTACCATGAAATAAGTATTAATCTCATTGTTTCATTATTTGTTCTGTTATATTTTACTCTTTTTTAGAATTTGAGCTCACCCTTATTATGTTTCCTTCCCCAGGAATCCAAGAAGTGTAATATGAAATATATGAAGGGGTTTACAAGATGGATTCGAGTTATCCTTAAAGTTATTTAGAAAAAAAATTATGTTGAAATTAGTGTGTTCATTTATAATACAAGGCTCATTTATGTATCTGGTTTCCCAAGACTACTAAACTCTTCAGTACTTTATGATTTATTTCATTGTAATCATGCCAATGTATTGATAGTAGACACTAGCTCCATGCTTCCTAGAGTAGGGTCGCTACATGGTATTTCCTCATGATATGACATGAGGAACATTGAATGGTTGACTGCGAGGCATAAGCCCCACATACCACATCCTTCCACATGATGTTAAATTGTAATCTTAACCTATGTGATAAACATATAATTCCCTATGTATGAGTGGAATGGGATGTCCCCAAACCTTATACCCTATGTGATAGACAAAGGATTCCCTGTGTGTGACCCACATGGGATGAGATCCTTTGGGAAACATCAATGTATAAGCTATATCCACATAATAACTTCACCAAGAAGCACTGAGCCATCTCCCTTGCATAAGCCCCACACCATTCCCCCAAGAGAAATCATATCACAAAGGCAATATTCTACATGTAATCCCCACACCATCCCTCATCGATGCTACTTTTAGGAAATGATAATACTTACTTCATGATGTTAAACTATATAGACTAGTCCTATCACATGACCTTAAACTAAAACATCAAAGTACATGGGTTTTGATCCCTGTATTCTAAATAGGGTACATAGGACACCTATTTGAGGTTTAATCTTGATAAAGGCAAACTTCTAGTTGTGACATCTTCCCTCATAGGGACACCCCTCTAGGATCCTCCTCACAAGGCATTCGATCCATCTGGTAAACTATTTAGGTGTCCCTACCAAGGGATTCACCTTATGGATCTATATCATAAGGATTTCAATATAAAATGCTAAACTATCTAGGTGTGACATATTACATCCAAGGGAAGCACCTTCAGGTCTACCTCACCAGGTGTTTGACCCACAATGGTAAACTTGTGATTCGCCTCACCAGGATTCCGATCCACAATGGTAAACCTTGGTGTTCCACTAAAGGGACATTACACATTGATCCACCTCTATAGGGAATCCGATACGTTTCCATGTGACATTAAAATCCTGCCATGATTCATCCATGTAAGATATTTTGATCTGTCTCCCCAGGACAAAGAACTTTTTACTAGGATCAAAACACATACCACATTCAATACACATGGGATGACTGAGGTAAAAATCCTTCCAATAATTATGTCCCAGGTGAAAACTACCCCATGAACAACATCATATTCCTCGGGTTTTGTGCCTATGATGTCTTATGAGATTCACGTGACATCAAAAGGAGAATACCACCCCAAAAACCTCATGATTGACACGATATGCATTGGTTTCTATACCTATTATGCCTCATATGAGATACCTCCAACTTCAAAAGGAGAGGACATAATAGGTAACCAACACACCCAATGTCTAGATATGCCCCAACATACCTGATGTTACCATCGACCCTAATGAAAGGTTTCATCCGTGTTGAGATAGAAGCAAAATAATTAATCATTACACTCATAGAGATGAAATCAATAATGAGTTCCACAATGATGAATCAAATATACGATGGAGAATCAAACTATGAATCTACCTCCAAGGAGGAATCCATAGAAGGATTAACCAATATACCATCATCCCATTTCAATCATGGATTATACATCGTCAATGAAATTGATGAAATCCACCGACCTTTGGAAATTTGGAATGCGAGGAAATAAAAATCCAACATATGCATATATGTTGACCCACTGTCGAGCCTCGGTTAAAGTGTCCGAAAAAATTTTGTAAATAGATTTTTTCAAATATTGTGGGTGTCGGTATTTATTTTTTTCTTAATATTTCTTATTCATGAATTCTTTAGTTCTTTCCTAGCACACTCACTCTTTTATTCTATGTGTTATATCATGTCACTCATTAACTTTATCATAAAATTTCATGTCCTCACATGGATTCCTATGGTACGTACTCCAAGTTAATTCAACTAGCATCATATTTGATTAATGTATGACTTATCCCCTTGATGCACTCATGATTTAGAGTCATATTCCCTGGATTCATGTGAATATGAATGGATTTAAACTACCATTCCTTCACAATATACCATAGTTTCATCAACTAGTAGGTTAGGTTATAAAATAATTAAGTACATAGAAAGAATATAAGATGATATTGATTCATTAGATCATTGAGACAAAAAATAAAAACTACACCACACCTAAACCCTACTAGGTATTTATCCATGAATGATTATGCCAGATAATCAAAATATAATTATAATATGAAGTTTATCTAGTAATTATCATTGGTATAGATTTATCTAACGATAAAATATAAATGCTCCAAAATCTTCTCCCCCTTTTAAATTTTGAATGTTGAGTTCTCCGGTTTAATCCACAATTTCCTCCTCGATGTATGGAATCCTTAATATGTACATTATAAAAAATTCTTTGACCATTCCACATGTAATGTTAGCATCAAGACCATTAAACATGTTTGAAACTTACAATATCTTCAGTGAAGATCAAATCCCCTTTATCGTATGTTTGTCTTTATCTTTTTATTGCATCATGTGAAATATATTAATTTAATAAAATATTACACAAATTGATTATAGATTTTTGAATCAAGATTTTTTTTCATTCGTACAATCCATTTTTTCATAGAAACAAAACATCAACTGCCAAGATTTTATTATTCTTATAAGTAGAGAGTCTCAATGTCCAAGGTATTTCCATGATTTTGTATCCTATATTGAGAATCTAAACTAAGTTTCATCTCAGATATATTATATATTGGATTCTATGATACAATTTTGGTGGATATGAAACCATAAGTTATTCCCCTAAACAATGTTGGAGTTGGCATGATATGGGCACATAGTGTTTGTTGATGAGTGGACATAGACTCATGGTTAAAATATGTGATATTTAATTGGAGTGAAAAGGTAATATTATGATATAACATAGGGTTGTGTAGGACCTAATAGATGCCCTTGATTATCTAAAGTGCTATGATAGTTTACTGATGCTATCTCAGTTGAAGAGATGAGGCTACACTAGTAGATAGATGTATGCTTAATCATAAACTATTACTATTAAATAATATGTTCTACCTTCTATTTATTATATGCAACATGTTTACTTCATAAAATTACTTTTATATAATATAATTATATGCATCAAAAAACATTTCAAAATAAATGGATCACCAAAAAACATCAAGATTATAATTATAACTTAAATAAATAAAAATTTGTGTATAACTTTCCAAAATTAAGATCATTTTCCTAAAAATATACAAATTATACAAACTATTATAAAACAAACTAAAAAATGAAGAAACAAACAAAAATAAACAATAGAAACAATGTGAAAAAATGATAATTCCATGTGATGGATATTAAACAAAACTTGAGTTATTACTTATCCTTAGGTAATTTATCTCAATATATTTCATAATGAACCAGAATCACATAAAATTTGATTCCTAAGTCATTTAATTTTAAATGAAGATATTTTAGTTGAATAATTTCTCCAACATGAAACACCTTCACAAAACCCTCTCCTTTAAGTTTCTCTACCTATGAATAGTTTATCACTTCATTGATATAACATAAGTTATAATATAATAACTCAATTTCTACTACTTCATTTGGTTTTAGTAATCCATTCAATGTATATTCATTTAGTAAAATTGGAACAAACATTTTTTTGATTATTTTGATCCATGAAATATGTTTTTCACATATTTATTAATTGTGAATATTTGAAAACTAAACCATCCCATATATCAAAAATACTCAAGGAAAAATAAAAATACTTATGAAATGGAAATAGAATAAGGGTAACCAACTTTAAAATTTTCATTTCTCCCTTTATGTATTTTTCCACTCACACACCCAAAACCTAATCATCTAAAAGATTTTAAGTGGGACTTAAATGTAAGAACCTAGATCTTCTTTTCAGGTATGGATCATGGTTTTCTAGAGTTTTTGGGAACAGATGAGTTTTTGGAAATTTTAGGAGCACAAGTCGTGTACTTAGGAGTACACGCCGTATATCGGGTTGTCGTGGGTAGCCATGTAATGACCAAGTACAAGGTCGTGTGTGGTGACCTGGAGACCGCCAAAAGTGGATCCTAGTAAAGGCATATACACACCATGTATCATCATAGAACACACCTTATTTTTTAAATTTTATTTGTTATATCGGACTGGGTCATGTCCAATTGGAAGAACCGACTTCTTCTATATTCGTTTTGTCTAGGAGTGACAGATATCACTCTTTTTTCCCGAATCCCCCAACCAACTGTCTGTTCTCCAAATCGAACATCGTCAGTTGCATTGGGATAGCATCAGTGATTTCTTCCTTCTTATAAAGCCTCATATTTTGATTTCTATGATTTTGTGAGATATTCCTAGTTGAACATTTTAGTATTTTTAATAGATCTACTGTATTCTAGTTTAATTCAAAGGCTGAGGTTCAACTATATCGATCTTAAAATGTCGAGGTGGGTGGTTTGTGCCTTTTTGTATACATTCTTTGAATTATATATGAAAAATTTCCCAATAACCTAGTTTAGGGTATTGCGTGTTTAGAAAATTTATCCCTTTTAATGCTAGTTATTCCTTGTGTGCTGGGGTTTGAGGTTTTGATTGAAAATAGGGTTAATTACCTTTCTATTAATGTGTTTTCCAATGTTTGAACTGATATTGGTCATTGGGTAAAGAGTTTCCTGATTGGATGCTCTGTTTTCTATTCTTAGTGCTGTTAGGATGGGGTGATATTATCTTACTTTCTTGTGACATTTTTTTAGCCATTTAGCTAAGTAGTATTTGTGATTTAATTTGGCTGCTGAATATTGTTTTTCCACGATTGATTTACACAGGGCTGTGATAACCTAGTGAAGTTAGACCATAGGGGGAATTTACGCCGAGGGCTTCCTCAAGGTGTCTGTTATAGATTTCACATTGTGATACCATAGGTGGTATTGATGTTGAGTGATTCCTCAGAGTATCTATAGTCACCATTATGAGACCACATGTGGAATTGATGTTGATTGCTTCCTCATAGAGTCTGTAGTTTATTGTTAAAAGACTATAGGGGGAATTTCCAGGGAGTTCTTCCTTAGAGAGTCTTTGTTTCCATGAGACCAAAGGGGTTAGACTGTGTGAGCTATACTAGATGGCTATTATATCTTATTGATTAGTTGAACCAGAGGGGTTAGGCTGTGAGAACTTCCCCATATAGTTTGTTATGAATGTTTTTTTTTGAATAATTGATAAATGTAAATGAATGTATTTGAAACTATTGGATTGTTTACTTTTAAAGTACTTCCATGTTTATTACTTAATTTTACATATTGCATGTTGTATACATATTCACTGACTATTAGGCATAGAATCTTGGGTGTTTGCCTACTAGGATTCATCTTGCACCCTATTTGGGTCATGCTTTTTGGCCTAAACAGATTATATTATTGCAGGTATAGATAAGGGAAATCACCCTTCTACTTCAGGTGCTTGATTTCTAAGGAGCTAGAGAACATGAGACCAAGATGAGACTTGTGATGATGTTGGAGTTGTTTACATGTTTTTCCTTTGTACTTTGGTTTAGTGCTATATTCTGGAATTGTGACTTGTTTAGCTTAGTTCCTAGACATATGTATCATGCATCATTTACATATGTGCCCCAGTTGTTTATTTACTTGAAGTATTCTACAGTTTACTATTGTTTGGTATTATTACTGCTTCTGCTATTGTTATATGTTCATTTCTGATGTGTTACTCTGCCAATGAGGGCATAGTTTTCCCACTATCACACCCAAGGCCCTCACTGCTAGTCGGCTGCTTCTGGAGTTCAGGGAAATGCGCTTGAGGCCATGTAAACAAATGGGTACGAGGCACCTTTGGGTGGAACCCGGAACCGTGATGTTACACTAAATTACCCATTTCACACTAGTTTTAAAGGACATGTATTTTTATATATTATTTTGGATCCATGAGGTGTTAATCACTTATAATGAAAATCCAAAAAAATAATTTTTAAACTCTAGTGTGTACATGTCAAATTTTTATCCCCTAGATTCTCCCCTTTTAAACTTTACTAACCATGTTTAAAAATAATAGACTCAACATTCATAATATGACTGTCTCCTGGATAATTGATGGTAAAAATATTGATCTTTTTCTTAAATTAGTGTACATAAAACACTCCCTCTATAGTTAGTATTATTTTTTTAATTTAAATTTAATAGAATAAAAGGATTTCAATTATGATATAATTTTAAGATCAAATAAAAGAGATGTGGTAAGTAGAACACTCCCATTCCATGAAATTTCTTCTTATATGGTGTATTTTTTCCATTGTTCTTCAATTGGTATTATTTGTTACTACCTATTAAATGAAATCATCACACACATTTGGTTAAATTATTCACAATAAAATAAAATAATAAATATATTATAAATTTTGAAATAACTTTTAAGAGATCTTGGTTCATTGTCATCAACCTAACTCTTGATCTCTTTAATATTTTATTTTTAATGTGAGGGATTTTTCCACCATTCCTCTTTCAAATTGTAGTTTCAACATATTTCTATTCACAATTAAAGGTTTTATATATTATCTAATAGTAATTATAGTTATATTAAGATTTAATTCAACCAAATTGAATTGTATTTACTATCTATAATTCAAATTCCCTAGAAATTGTTTTATTCTTGAATTAAAAAAATGGAAAAGTTATCTTTTTTATGTTATTCCTTTGAAAAACCCTATCATGGATCAACATGTCCTTTTATTTCACAACCCATTCATTATTATATGATTATATTCTTATATCTTCTAATTCATTCAAGTTAAAAAACCACTTCATAATAGAACTCATGCTATCCATGGTAATAGTTTTCACAATCCAGAATTCATTGTTTCCAATCTGTATTGGAAGATAGCATTCTTTTTGAAAAATAATTATATATTGATACATGCCAATGGTAGTTTTATAAGAAGTTATAAAAAACAAAACACATCATCTAACATTTAAGTCTAGTATATCTTATATGAACTCACTATAATTTCTATAATTCATTTTAATACCTTTTTTTTCTATTCATATTTTCTACTTGTTTGTGGACCTTCCACTATTCCAGAATCATGCTTACATTCTTACTATTTAATGATCATTTTGAATTAATATTTATTAAAATGTACCCCATTATTATTTAAGGTGGATTTAAAAATTCCATACTCTATAAATGTTATTTATCAAAAATTTCATCATTGATTAACCCAAATTTTATGTTCCCAAAATAACTTTAACTTATTTTGATACATTGTTTACTACAACTAAGATATACTCATCAACAAGGGATTATGAGGCTTATACCATAACATCTATACCCCTGACATAAAAAAAATTATACTTCTAGAATTCTTAATTAGGTCATATCCTCCCATTATGCAAAATTTAATGTCATTTTATATCTATACAATTTCATAAAAAAACTCTCATGTATCAATGAATAATGCGGGCTAGAAGATTCAAATTTGACGAATCATGGTAATTGTCTTCAGATTTTCATATTTTACATAATAAGGAAGAGTTTTCCAATATCAATGAACTGAAAGAACTTCATCTTATAGTAGAAAGATTTTATTAATCCCATTAAACACTTATTTATATGGAATCGAATACTTATAAATGGTTTATATGGTGTGATAACATTTAATAAAAGTAGCAAGAGTGTTTGAAACATAAAACTGAAGATCAACATACCTTCAAAACAAAAATTATATGAAATTGGAAATGAATTACTCATACCTTAAACCATATTACATTGCTATAGTCCCTTTCATTCAATTGTTTATAAATATCACCATGGAACGATTGAAGTTATCTTCCCTCTATTGTGTATCCATGGGTTGAATCAAATCATCTAAATAGTTTAGGCAGGACATTTCAAGCCTCTCGTATGTCCTAGTATCTTGTGGTGTTATGGAGGTCGGAAAAAGAGAGATTATGATGGGAAATATTTTTGTCTATATTCTTTATATATTATCTCACATGTGTTAGAATCATGGTAAAACCTCTTTTATAAAAGTTACCGGGAAGCTCCCCAAACCAATGAATTTAAAAATGTGTTTTATAAATGCATGATTAATTTATTTCAATTACATATTATATAACCTGCTACCATTAACTCTTTCTTACATTTCATCTTATGAAATTATGAATCAATGATAACCCATATATAGAAGATTTCACTATTAACTTATTATGAATAAACTTTTTCAAATGAATCAAAATAGTTAAAAATGAATTATGCCTTATGATTCATGGAATTTTGATTCACCCATGTCATATAATAAAATTATTCAAGTATTCCAATAATATATATATATATATGTCATAAAATATGATATACCCAAAGACTTAAATATAATCTTTTTTTCATATGTATGTCAAACTCTTTGACATACCATTTCAAATTATATAATATCTTATGGCTTTAAGATATATTCCATTCAATATCTATCTTTTACTAAAGCCTAATGAACTATTATTTCATTTCACCTTATATCGTATCATATAATATAACTTTTAAAACCTTATACAAAACCCATTATATAAATCATCCAAACAAATTTTGTAAATCTATCATAAATTTCACTGTGTACCAGTTCTTATGAAATACATTGTGAATATCCATAAAAACATTTTGGATAAACTATAAACCATTTTAGAGAAGATTTCAGAGTTTCATAAAATCAAACCCCATTAGTTAATCAAAATAAAGTGTCCCCATGGTTCTCTATATCATTTAAAATAGATATGAATTACTAGATCCCTAAATTTAAGCAAAGAGATGCCTACTGAAAAGCATCAATTCTACACGATCAAAAAATGGATATGGTGTGATCTCTATCAAACACATGTATCTTTATACCAATGTACACTTATTATAACATATAAAATCATGAATTTTCATGTAATACTTTTGTTCAATAAATTGAGAAAATATGGGAAATTTAGTAGGTCAATCCCATATCCCCCACTCATTCATTCTAAACTATCAGAGTATAGATTGACATGGTTGATGAATACATCACATATTATTAATCTGGTAGATGATAAAATAACATGTCTGTCATTTTTAATATAATCACATAATTTATACCTTCTAATTATACCTATACGTTTCTTTATTGTATCTCAATCAATGTATTAGAATTCATACTTATCATATGAGAGAAAAACATCCATCTTGGTTTGTCTCCAGCCAATGAAATCATCAAAAATAAACCCAACCACCCCCTAATTTTCTAATCCTCGATGATTATGTAATAAATTTATCAAAATATGAAGGTTATCATGAAAGGTATCTTGATAACATCAAGTATTGGGGTCTAAAAATATGAATTATATTCCTCCAGTTTGCAAAATATATAGTGTATAACACTTCATATGGTATACTTTGTTGGTTATCTAGTTCCCAAAACCCCATTGGTGCCTCTGGATCAAAATATGTACCCCAATAAAATAATTATATACACATTAGGCATACAATTTAATCACAACCTATAATTCACAATGAATAATATCAGTTTGGGATAACTCAATGTCATACTTTGAGAATTCAATTATCATTACACTTAGTGAAATTTATTTCAATATATACCTATATGTATCCGACATTATAGAATTATAAAGTAGAGTTTTCCTTTTGTATTAAAAGATATATTTCATATTCTTAACATATATAATAGTATTATTAAAAATTATACATAATGAACAGCATAACATATCATATAAAAAATAATGCTTTACTGACCTCATGCTTTCTACTCTTTTTGGGGTTTTTTAAATTTATTACATATTTATATAATTCATATAACATCACCATGTGACCATATGATAAAACCCTACCACCAAACTCGTTATTTAGTACAATATATATAGTAAACCAGTTTGAATAATTGTAATACTTTGGAATCATATTCTAGATTTTCAACTCCTTAAACGTATTCAAACTTCTTATCTCCACAACATCAAATGTTATAATAATAATATCTTCTATTATATATATATATATATATTCACCATCATATTTCTTGAAATTGTTTAGATATTTTTTTATCTTGAAATATTCGATTAACTAATATAACTCATTATATTTTATCATTAGAAAAATATCCTTACATCCTATATGAAATTTAGTTATATTAAATTTATTATGATTATTATAATCAATTACTTATTAAAATTTAACTTATCTAATTTCAAATATAAACCCACTAGCCTCTTAGAAAATTTAACCTATTTAATATAAATTTATAATTTACTCAATATCATTTATGTTTTGAAACAACACTTATCTCCCTTTAGTTGGAATACTTAAATAATAAAATATTATTTTCCTAAGATGTATAATATTCTGTGATTTTGGAATATTTATTAAAAAAATACTTTACCAAATATTCTATTGTTGGTGGTGGAATCATATTCCCTCATATTCTTGGATTAACACTTTATCCTGGATAAAAATGATTTTATCAATTTCTCATTTTCAAACACATTATTGAATTTTGATCATTCCCAAAAATATTTGACAAAACAACCATGTCATTTAATTAATAAAATTAACTTATTCACAAAACACACATTTGTACATAATATGTAAATTTAGATGACAATAAAATAATATTTATTTTGATCTAATAATAATTTAAGTTGTCCATTGCATCTAACTACTTGATGTAGTAACCCCTTTCTCAACCAGTCGAATGAAAACTCTTAGCTTTCATCTACAACTCCTTTATCACTTATGAACTCATGTATATTTACAACACTTGTAATGAATATAGTTTGTATCAAATATGTTTCAAGATATATGAATTGAATTATATAACATTAATAATCAAGGTGGAGTATTCAATAGATTTCTTGTAACCCCTCAAGTATTCTAGACCATTCCTTCTCTAGTGGATATGTTTTCTACAATGAAGGAACTAGACTTCATTCTTTTTCTTCCATTTAATTTTCATTATAGTATATCCATGACCACTCTTATTATCTTTTTAGAAATTATTTTACACTTATACTTCTAGAAAATCATTATAGTACTTGATCCAAGAACTCCCTTTTCCTAATTTATAATACTCAATACATTTAAGAGACTGGTTAAACTTTTAATGAAATCATTCATAATTTAGTTCCTAATAAATGGTCAAACCTTTCTGAAAGTTTCTATAGAATGAATTTCTTGACTAGATTAATCCTAAAAGATGAATCCAATCAATCTATGTTATTTTTATACCCATTCATATTCATAAGATGAGTGTAAAATTGTGTTCCTTTATCTATATTTCACTAAAATAGATCCTCTAACACGTCATATCTCTTATTCCATTATTCCTCCTGATAATTCATTATCAAGTTTCCTATCATCTCATATGTATCCATATTATCATGTTTATATTTCAATGAGGGTTCCATGTAAAAAAAATAAGAGTATATAATTATATTGAATCATTCAAATGCTTTTCATAAGAATCTATACATGTTTATTGAACAACATCACTTATCGATTGCTCAGTAAGGGGGTTCTCAAATGCATAGAATTTTGTATCTTTCATAAGAACAACTATTAAATTCTTGTTGCTATTCTATAAATTAATATCCTTATGTTTTTCTTATCAAATATAGATTTTGAGTTTATATTTGAATATGATGATGTTTCTATCACCTAAAAAAATTCATTATTTGATTAGTATCATGTTTTTAATTATTTAATAATGAATTTATATTAAATATGATCCCACTAAAATGATGTTAAATTTTATATTTATAACTCCCTAAGCCCGCTCTTCCGGACTCTGGGATTGAAATGTTGCGTTATATTTTTTATAAAGAGAATCTGAAAAATTACATAACATATTACACAAATGAGTACCTTTTACCAATATAGGTTCTGGATAAATTAGAGTACATTTCCAAATTTATCAAAGTGAAAAATAACTAGTAGTTCATTCAATATGCTTTCGCGCGCACTAACTCCAAAAGTGATGAAAACTAAATTTTAAATTTTATGATACCTATGAAAATCATTTAAAAATAAAGGGATGAGGGTTAATTTTCTCAGTAGGAGGTTTTAAAAACCGTTGAAATAACATTTACAAAAAAAAATCTTCTGAAATAACTTTTGATAATTTTATAGAAGACACTAGTACTTGAACATACGATACTTTAAAAATGATTTTAAAATAATACAGTGAATTTTTAAAAAATATTAAGTAATATTATGAAAATAAATCACTATAGAATCCTAGAATGTTGAAGGCTATCTTGGGCCTACCCACTTGTTTAGGGGTTGGGTTCATTCCCTAATACCCTAACATATTTATAACGTTTAAGTTCAAGTTTTTATAAAAAAAGCTTTCATTATATACATATATATCTTTTTCAATGGGATGTTATTTCTTCAGAAACATGAAAATATATATATATATATATATATATATATATATATATATATATATATATGTATATGTATATGTATATATACTTTCACAATGAATTACACCATTTCGAAGTTTGATATAATCAAATCCCATGTCATGATGTCTTGGCCTAAAATGATATCTAATTGTAATTCATATTCATTACCAATGGTTTTTCAAGAACTTTTAAGTATTAAAAATACATATAAATAGTAACACATGCATGATTTGTCACATGTTATAAGATATGGCCATAAATCATAAAGATATTGACATGCATGTGTGCACATAAAACTGATGCACATAAAATGATGACCCTTGCTTAAGAAAAACTATATAAAATGATGGTGTTCTAAATATGTAATATCAAAATTTTATTAACAAATGGTCATTGGTTTTTAAACCCATAAATTTTTTAAGTAAACAAAAACAATTCCTTTAAAAATTTGTTAAAACTTTGAAAATTAAAAAAGAAAAATCCTTTTCTTATTTATCGATAGATAAATATATATAAAAATATACTAATAACCATAATAAAATCCTACATTAAACAAAAAGGATTATTACTTGAAAATAATTAGACAAAGGTCCATCACAAATTAAGTTTTATCGTGAAAATAAAATCATAACTTTATAAGGTTTAGGAAAACAAATAACACCAATATCATTTGATTAAAATATAAGATGAGATATCAAATAATCATAAAATAATTCAAACTACAATTTTTTTGTCAAACGACAAGGATATCAAGGGTGATGGAGAGGTGTGTGTTTTTTGTTAGAGGAGTGTTCTCGTTTTATATATATAGGACCATCGCTTACAATAGGCAGGTATTGCCAAAAATTAATTTTGGATGATGGGTTTTGATATAGATGTCTAACTGAAGTTTTATTTTATCAAATCTTATTTAAACGAATTGAAATGGATATACATATTATTTTTCATATTTTTGGAAGTATTTGGGATCCGATAAGATTTTATTAGATCTCAAGGTGAATCAATTCTAAACTGGAAGAGTGCATATATTTATATTTGAAATTGATGATGTATCATGGAGTGTGGATGTGGTTTTTAGATATGTTTCTTTAATCGTTATGATCACATCATTATAGGTATTTGGGTGTTTAAAAGTATTTTTTAACATTTCAATAGATTAGTTCAAGCCAGACATTTAAGGGAATGGTCTGTGGGTGGGTGAGACCGCAGCACCTTTAGCAGAGAAGAATGCCTACATCAAGAGTCATATAGGTATCGACCATGTAGAAGACAATGAAAAAGTTTTAGAACATTAAGGAATCTATGGTCGAGTCTAATCGAACCAGAGTCTGAAATTTGGTCTGTTAATGATATCAATGGTTCACGGTATAAGGAGTATCCCCAAATGATATTGATAGCTTGAAGGAGGAGTATCGTGTTTGGCAGGATATAGAAATGAGGGTGTGCTGACAAAGTCAGACGGCGTGGATTGCAGGGCTTCCAGATCAAATGAATGATGAAGGAGTGGTCTATTTTGGAAGTCATGACCCTCATTGATTGATTTACAATATTTTATTTAAATCTCAATTAGTTGATATATTGTATTACTATTTTCATTTAATATATTAGATATAAAAAAGAAAGTTTTTTTGTAACACTCATATATTTTTTTTAAAATTAGTATTTGGGAAAGAAATTAAATAATCATTTCCCTAAAAAATTAAAATTCAAAATGAATTATATACTCAAAATAAAAGTAAATCCCTAATCATTAAAATTTTATTAGGTACATAAATCAAGAAATTCATTAATCTAATAATAATTTTCATCTAATAGTTATGATATTTTAAATTTCATAATAATATTTCAAATATAATAATCAATAAATATACATATAATACCTTACCTTGTCACATAAAAAGGTACTATTAATTTCTTTATTTTGAATAAAAAGTTTCATTATTTTTGTTTCAAGACAAATAAAAATTGAATAGTAATATACAAATCAATATTGTTGCTTTATATATAAATTGTTATCATATGTCATTTTTTAATGTTAATTTAAAAGTTCTAACAAACATTTTTTTATAACAGTTAGATAAAAACGTTATAAATATCAATATCTAAGGGAATTCAACACATACAAAAATAGCTTAATGCTCACATCACAGCTTCCAGAATGGTTTTATATGTTCCTCTTATTCTTAGTTTTGTTGTTATTGTTATATCTATAACCTTTGTTCCTATAACAAATCCAAGAGATGTGAAATACGCATTCGGCATCGTTATGTTCCTCAGAGGAATTAAAGTTGTTTTATTATCAATAGTAGTTGGTTTAATGGGTTAGTTTTTGTGTGTAGATGATGTATTAATGTCTTTGTATAAATAAAATGATTACTACTTATATCATTGCGTTTAGAAATTTGGTTATTTTATTTCATTTTGTAACCTTGATAATATATAAAACATAATTTTAAACCTGGGGTGTTACAATATTCATCCCAACCATTACTATTCCAAAATCCATATTTCACTAATAAATGATTCTACTTAGATGTTTCTCTCACCGCTTAGTTATTTAGACTGTTAAACATTCTAATATATCATATATGAATCTTGGATAGTTGAGTGGGAAACACTTTTACCAATCCATTATATAGATATAATCAACTCTATTACTCTGATAACCTAATCTAGTTAAGGTGTCTTAGTTGATTGAAACTCAATTAAAACACCAAGAACAATAACCTAATACTATTTGGGTCACCGATTTCTTTATTTCCTCTAAAATGATAATCAAGGGGCACCCAGATATGGATTTAACTATCCAATTGGATTATTGAGGCCTTAAAGGAACTGATTAGGATGGATTTTAACACATAGTAATTTGAAAGAGATTTAATCTCACCATCCAATATCAATCTATTTACATTATTCATGCACCCTTCTAGTGATTTAGTTTATTATCTAATTCATTTATCCTAATCATATTGATGTGTAACTATTTATACAATGCACAACTTGTGTTAATATCCCAAATAAAAATCCAATTATATTCACACATTTAAAAATGCATCCTATTAATAAGGTATATGAAACTCTTTCTTGTAAACATTTAGAATTATATGAAATCAATAATCCCTACTTGAGTAATCCTGGACCCACAAATAGACAACCAAAACAATTCTAGAAAAAGGCATGTAACTTAAGGTGATTGGGTTTTTGTGATAGGTTTTGAGACCCACAGTGGAATCCAGTGTGCTGGGGATTTTAAAAAATTTCATCATTGGGTCAGCAGGACCTGTCAACGCCGACGTTCAGGGCCCTGAAAAGTTATGAGGATCTCATGTAAATTGTAAAGAGCACAAAATTAAATTGAAAACATACCCATTTCAAATTCAAAAGATTTCTCGACTGAAACTCATCACTGGCGATCACTACTTGAAGAATCCATATCCAGATCCCTCTAGATCATCCACATGCACTTAAAAAATCCACTAGAATGTCGAGGGTCGAATTTCGAGTGTTACCACGGTGATCTGACGGTGTCTTCAATGTCCCGAAGATCACCACATCAAGATCCATATGATGCTTAGGAGAGATCTTGATCGGAGCTTCTTGAATTGAGATATTTTCTCTCTATAGTGAGGGAGGAGAGAGATGCCCTGGATTTCATTACATGAAATGAATGAATAGTATCAAGGGGAGAGAGCTTCCCTTGTATTTATAGTGGAGTTGGTAAATACACGGTCGGGTTCCTCGATCCCCTTTTATTTCAACAACAACTAAATAAATAATAATAATGAACTAAACAACGCAAAAACTATTTATTATTTTATCACATACTTGTAACATATATAAAATATATTACGTGATAAAATCTATGCCACTTAACTCAACTTGTTGTCCCGCTTAATATTAAACAAACCATGAATTTTAAAATAACATTTGTTTGATTATTATTATATTGTATTTACTAAACTTGTAAATAAATTAAATAAATTCAATCCCAATTATTCATAACTTCAATAATAATGAATTTATTTAATTATTTTCGTGATCAAAAACATGGACTACACTCGAACCCCATAATGGGTCCCACCATGTCCATATACCTATTCAACTGAATAGTGAAAATTCTTGAATATTATATTGTGTGTGACCCTCTAGGCCCTTATCTAGATACTAGTGAATAAAATCCAAAAACCAAGAGAGGAGTCTAGCAACCCATCATGGCCCCTAAAGAGATAATGATTGTCATATAAATGAAAACAAAATATGAACACTGACTGTGTACTATAATATCTTTGTCATTAAATATATCATAAAGCAGGACACACACTTGTTTCATCGTCCTATTCTTGCTTTATTAATTTTTGATATTTTTAAATGAATTTTCCTTTCGACTGCTTTGTCCAATGATTGAGGAAGGAAACATCATCCTGATCAACTAGGCATGAGATATACAACTTCGTAAACATGGAAGCGACAAATCATTTCTTGAACATTCAACCAATGTCATACCACTGACGAAAAACCCAACACAAGCTACCTCACCATGATTTCCATACCATTTTTTTTAGCCTTCTTCAAAGTACGCAACCAAATGATACACATTGATAATGGTCTCAAGTATGGAGACCAATGCACATTTCTTTAGATAGGAATGACCAATCACACCGAAAACATGTGGTGTTCCTATTGGTGGGTCTGTCCTCATGATCTCACTACTAGAGATTACCTAGTGTGAACTTCATGAGAAGAAGTATTAATTCTTATGAGCCCCCATCACCTGATAGTAAAACATCTACTGTATCCAGTCAGTAATATGTATCTAGACAATAGAAGATATATTTTACTATTAATGTTATTTTACCTCTAGATTCTCATATATCCTGGGATTTTCTATATCCATTCGATAGGACAATTAATATTTAGACATTACCATTATATAGTGGATGCAGAAATATCTACACTGTAATGGTAATAATACATCATGTATAACTAACTGTACACATGATATGGAAATCAAAATTATGGCATAGTTGTGTCTAGGGAACCCACTATTTCAGCACTCCCACTTACACTAGATCCAACTTGCTAACCAAACTTGTTATATTCTCACATTATAAAGATAATTCTTCTCGTGAGTAATGGATTTAACTCCTAGGCATGCCATGTTTTCACCACGTGGCTTATCTTATGTATGCGACCGCATATCCTTGAGTAAAACTTCTCAAGATAAGGTATCCCTGAGTGTATCACTTTTTTCCATTTTCATAACATGAAAACCTTTCTAGTAAGAATATCATAATTTACATTATGATAATACTTTTCCCACTAGGTGAGAATCCAAGAACTGGAAGAATTTTTTGCGATTGATAATTGCTTCTCACCGGCCTTAGAAGCTGCAACATACTCGATATTTATAGGTATGGATACCACTGTCTTTTATGAGATTTACTCACTCATCAACTTTTCCTAACTATGAGAATAGATAAAATTGATCTATGGAATACTATTTTGTGTCCCACAAAAACTAGTATACGTTCTCCTCTATAGTCAAGGAACATAAATTTTGTACTCACTGAAGTATAAGACGATAGTTTTAACTTATTTACTTGTATTGGTCCTAGATATAATTGATATTTTCATACAATAAAGTATATTATGGAAATATCAATTATTGTACACATTATGACACACGTGGCTGATCCATAACTGAATCATATGGAACTCAACTCACAACTTTAATCTCTTCACTACTGAAAATTATGCCTTTACAAATGGTTTCAAACCGTTGGTAAAGGCTTCCAAACTGTTGGTATATCTGTTGAACTCTCTGTGAGATGGTTATTTTAATAATCACAAATCATTGTTTTATTTATGACAATTTAGTGTTTTGTTAAATTTGTTCTAAATGTGTTTATATGTGTTTAAATCTTGTCTACATAATGTTTTTTAATGTTAATTTATGTTTTTCTATTGACCTGGAAGCATTCTGGATTTAACAGGCACTTTGTGAAGATTCTAAATCTCTTGACTCACTGTCAGTTATGACAATGGTCGCACCGATGAGAACGGTCGCACCGATGGCAATGGTCATACTGATGCTGATCAAAATACCTACCGATATTGATGCTGATCAAAGGACCTACTGATACCGATGCTGATCAAAGGACCTACCGATACCCATGCTGATCAAAGGACCTACCGATACCGATGCAGATCAAAGGACCTATTGATACCAATGCTAATCACATGATATATCGATACTGATGTTGATCACATGAGCTACTGATACTGATGCTGATCACATGAGCTACCGAAGTCGATGCTGATCACATCACCTACCGATCTCATGACTCACCGATATTCATGAAAACTGTTTGAAATTTCTATTAACTCTTATTTAATTCCAATGGTCATATTTGATGTTTTTAATGAAATAAATGTTATTTAATGATAGTTGTTGGCATGACATTGAATCGTACCTCGTATATATGAAAAGGTAATCATTCCTATTGCTGGAGATCATGAAATATAAGGAAGTTTGAGCTGCTGTAAGAAATGGACTTTTTTTACAGAACGAAAAAAAACACGAGACATATACAAGAAGATACACTCGTACATGAAGTGAATAACACAAAGGGAACTTGAAGAACACTCATACTCATAAAGAAAAAAAGTTAAAA
Organism: Viscum album; assembly: GCA_963277665.1. NCBI lineage: Eukaryota > Viridiplantae > Streptophyta > Magnoliopsida > Santalales > Viscaceae > Viscum > Viscum album. The sequence goes on from OY728145.1 coordinate 1,370,363,311, forward strand.
GAAGAAGATGAAGTATTAAAAAGAACACTCTTATACTCAAGCTAAACTCTTACACTGGAAGTGAAGGAACAAGAATCATAACACTATGTTTTTCTTAAAAAAATAGATAAGGACTCATATCTTCATTTACATCAAACCAAGGAGCCCCGAGCTTCACTCACAAAAGATAGAGAATTCTAAACTCATCTTTATCTGTTTAGCTCTGTTGTGTTTCAATCGTTTACTTTTTGAGTAGTGTGTGTTGTATTTACACACTGAATCATGTACTGAACTGGAAGATATTAAATCCTCACTCCAAAATTCTTACACCTTATTGTATCCACTGTGAATTGTGTAAGAGGTCAAGTGTGACCTAGACAGCCTGTGTGCTGTTGTTTTATTTTCCCATGAAGAACTGTGGTAGAAGTATGAGGACCTGAACAGTCTGACCACTATTGTAAAACCCTCGATCTAAGGTGTGGATCATTGTTTATATAAACTATTTTAGAGGACTAAGTCACAGCTTGAGACTGAACCTCTTGGTTATATCTGTTTTTCATCTTAGTCATAGTTTAAGTTATTTTTTTCTATTCCGCTGCTAAGTATTTTGAATTATAAACATAATTCAAAGTAACTCTGATAGTTAAACTAGAATGTGTTTATATTTATTGTAAGGAATTAAGTTAGTTTCAAAAGTTAATTAATCTTCAGATTAGATTTACTGAGAACTAATCAATCTCTTGAGAACCTAACTGACCCTTTGTTGTATTACAAATTCACTACAGTTTAGCTTGTTATTTATTTTTGGGGGATTTTAATCATAAAGTTTTAACATAAATTTTAATTAGAACTCAATTCACCCCCCTCTTGAGCATCCACTCCGACCAACATTTGGTATTAGAGGACTGTTTTGTTTATCAAGGTTTTCAAAATACTCTGTTTTTCAACTATGATTTTAGTTGTATCTTAAAGATCTTAAATTTATGTTAGTTATAAATTTTATCTCTTTAAATATATTTGTTAAAATATAATTATGGACAATAGATTAGAAGGTGCTGCTACCAACATGCGACCTTTCTTTAATGGTAAAAATTATTCCCAGTGGAAGCTGAAAATGAAAATTCATTTGGAAAGTATTGTATTTGATATCTGGACTGCTATAGAAACTAAGTATAAGATTCCAGAAACTATTAGAACATCTTGGGATGAACCTACTAAAATAGATTGAAATAATAATTCTAAATCAATGAATGCCTTGTATTGTACTTTAGGAGATGAAGAATTCAATCGCATATCTGCTTGTAAAACTACTTATGAAATTTGGGACAATTTAGATATTTCCCATGAGGTAACAACCAATTTTAAAGAAATGAGACTGAACACCTATACTATTAAATATGATAAATTTAAAATGATGTCTGATGAACCTATTTCTTATATGTATCTTAGTTTCAATGAGATTGTCAAAAATATGAGTTCACTTGGAAATGTTGTTCCTGTAAAGGAGAAAATTATGAGAATACTGAGATGTATGCCAGACAACTGGAGGGACACATCAGTTTCAATTAGAGAATCATGTGATATTGGTGCTTTTCCTGTTAAGGAGATAATTGGTAAGCTTATGATTTATGAAGAATAACCGATGGTAAACAAGGAAGAAGATGATGAACCAAAAAGGAAGTCAGTGGAATTTAAGTCTACTGCCTCAAAGAGCAAGGACAAGGAAAAAACTCACATACCTACTGAAATCTCAACAAGTGAAAGTTCAGATTCTGACAGTGATGCTAAAATGGCTCAGATAGCCAGAAGGATTAAGAAGTTATATAGGTAGAATAAATTCTTCAGAAAATCAAATTACAACGGAAAATATTACAACAAAGATCATTGGAATAAGGATTGAAAAAATTCTGATAGGAGTGATGAAATTGTTTTCTATGAGCGAAAAAGGAAAGGACGTCAGAAATCTGATTGTCCTAAATTAAAGTTCAAAAAGAAATATGACTACAAGGACAATAAGTACAACGAAGCTGTGAAAGAAACTTGGAGTGCTTTAGAAGACAACTCAAGTGATTCTAATTCTACTCGGGATAAAAAATCTCAAAGAGCTAACATGTGTTTCATGAAAAACACATCTGAGTTAACATTGGATACTCCTACTTTAAATTCATATTATTCTGGAGTTGAATCTGATTATGAATCTAAAAATATGTCTAGTGAATAACTATTTGAATATTGTAATATTCTAGAAGAAACATGTAATAAATTGAAGGACAAGTATAAGACCTTGAAGAAACAACATGCCTTGACCAGCTCTGTTAAATCTGCACTTGATATAGAAAAGGAAAAGAATGCTCAATTACTTAAGGAAAATACTAAACTGAAGTTTTCTAATGAGAAATTAAACAAGGAATTAGAAAAATTCACAAATGGAAAGAATACTCTTACTCAAATGTTAGGTAAACAAGTGGCACCAAAATATACCACTGGAATAGGCTATCAGCCTGAACATAGACAGATTCCTAAAAATAGATTTATTCCTAAATCTGGATAGAATACTACTAGTTCTAGTTCTGGAATTTTGTATTCTTCAACTAGTTATTCACACAGTTTTAGATCAAATAGAGTTTATTTTTCAAAATCTATTGATTCTGTAAATTATATGAGACCCATTAGACAAATTTGGGTACCTAAAGCTTTGATTGCTAACCTGTATGGACCCAAGAAGATCTGGGTACCAAAATCATTTTCCATCTAAATCTGTTTTGTAGGAAACTTGCTTGAAAAGTTCCTGTAGGAAGACATGGTATTTGTACAGTGGATATTCAAGACACATGACATGAGACTTTTCATTCTTCAAAAGCTTAATCAAAGTTGATGGAGGCCATGTCACCTTTGGTGATAATTCTAAAGGAAATATCATCGGCCTAGGCCATATTGGTAACATTGATTTGATTTTAATCTCTATAGTATTGTTTTTTGATGGACATAAATATAATTTGTTAAGAATTTCTCAGCTGTGTAATGATGGTTTCAATGTTAAATTTGAAAATGATTATTGAAATGTATTTGATTCTAAAAACACTTTGGTATTTATTTCCTTGAGAAATGAAAATATATATGTCGTAGATTTTAATTCTTTATCCAAAAAAAGTTACTTGTTTAAATGCCTTTCATAAAGAGTCTTGGTTGTGGCACAAAAGATTAGGACACTTCAATATACACTCACTTAGAAAACTGACTATAAAGAACTTAGTTAGAGACCTACCCAAACTTGAATTCGCAACTGACAATGTTAGCAATCCCTGTCAAAAGGGAAAGAAACATTAAGTTTCTTTTAAATCAATGAAAGAAGTTTCAACTTCTCAACCTCTCGAGTTGGTTCACATGGACTTGTTTGGACATTCTAGAGTTTCTAGTTTAAATGGGAATCATTATGTCTATGTCTTAGTAGATGAATTTTCTAGATACACTTGGGTATACTTCTTAGCTCAAAAAAGTGAAGCTTATTCTTACTTTATTAAATACTAAAAATCTGTAGAAAACCTTAGTGGACTTAAGATTAAGACCCTAAGAAGTGACCATGGTCGTGAGTTTGAAAATCGTGAGTTTGAATCTTATTGCTCACACAATGGCTATAGTCACAATTTCTCTTCCCCTTGGACAACCAAACAGAAGGGTGTAGTATAAAGAAGGAATAAAATCCTTCATGAAATTGCAAGAACAATGCTAAATGAATATGACCTACCTGTTTATTTTTGGGTTGAAGCTGTCAATACAGCTTGTTATATTATTAAAAGAGTCTTGATTAGACCTGTTCTTAAGAAGAACCCTTATGAATTATGGAATAATAGAATTCCTAAGGTTAGTTACTTCAGAGTATTTGGTTGCAAAGTCTGTATTCTCAATACTAAGGATAATCTAGACAAATTTTCAGCTAAGAGTGATGAAGGAATTATTTTAGGATATTCAATTTCTAGCGAAGCCTATACAGTATTTAATAATAAAACTATGTGTGTGGAAGAATCTGTTCACATAAAATTTGATAAAACTGATCCACATGAACCTAAACCTCCTCTTAAAAATCTTGATGAAGATTTTTTTGTTCTGAACCTCAGTGATAAAATCAATGAACCTGCTGTAAAGACAACCAGTTTTGGAAATATTCCATAATCTACTCCTGGTGAACCCGAACCTAGAGAAGAACCTGAAATTTTTAGTCCAACCTTTACTAGATCAACTAGGATTCTAAAGAATCATACTTTAGATTCTATTTTTGGTAATCTTGATAGAGGGACACAGACTAGAGCTTCTCTAAGAAATCAGGTTGAACATCAATCCTTTATTTCACAGTTAGAACCTAAAAATATCAATGATGCAATCAATAATGAGTTTTGGGTAATGGATATGCAAGAAGAATTAAATCAATTTGAAATAAACAAACACTACTACAAATGAAATCTATAGCCATGGACCTATAGCCACAGTTTTATTGGTCCGTGGCTATATCTTCGTAATTGCCACTATTTAATTTAATAACCATGGCTATACAGTGTGTTTTCCAATTTGATATTGGGGTCCACGATTCTCTACTCTCGCACTCCTCCCGACTTCTATCCCCTACTGATCAAGATCGAGCCCTCCACCCTCTCTGGTTGCCTTCTCCTCCTCCCTATGAATTTCCAGTTCCTGTCACCTCCTCCCTGCTGAATCTCTGGTTCCTGTCTCGCATGACCATCTGTCCCCTCTCCTCTCTAGCCACGCGCACCACCATCCCTCTCCCGAGTGCTCTTCTTCCTATGATTTCATAGGATATTCCGGTTTCTTGGTTGGCATCTTGAGGTAAGCTATCCTCTTCTATTCTTCTTCCTCTTTTGGCTTATTTCTATTCGCTCCCATCACCCTATTTTGTTCATCCGAACCCTAGTTCACGAGTTAACCAGATTCTTTTGATTTTTTTCTTTGTTAGGGCGAGCAATGAGTCTCTCGGGTCGGCTTAGGCCATGTTTCATCATTTTCCACCTAATTCTAAGAAAATAAGACTATTTTGGATCACCCACCACCGTTTTGAGGATGATTTTTATCTGCCTGTTTCTTGTAGCCCAATTTTAATTAGGGTTTTTGTTATTTTTGGGTTCCTTGAACTTTTTTAGTGTGCACTAGACTTCCTTGAGATATGTTTTGATGTTATTTATTATAAATGTGTGTATAAATTCAGATCATTCAGAATTATTTTACAAATAACATCTACATGATTAGATTGTGAAGAAATTAATCCTACAACACCAAGAACATGATGGTCAAACATATAGATTGAATGCGATCGATGAGTGTTGTTTTCTTCGCTTTAATGTTTGATTCATTTCTAGAGACATAGATTTATTTGGTCATTATGATGAGAACTAAAAATATTAGTTTTGAAGAAAAATTTCATTATCACTCTTCAGGTATTTACCTGCATATAGTGGAAGATGTTGGCAAAGCTAGGTTGTGGTGTGGAAGATCTAGGAGACTAGTAGTGAAATGAAGATTATCTGATTAAATTATCTACTAGTGTTGATGTGTGATACCCTCCTCAAATACATGAACATTGTTGAACATACTTTGTGTATCATAGTTATCCCTAGTGAAAACATAGAACCTTATTGATATAATCATCTTCTTGTTTTGTAAAATGTGAAATGAAATATTGAATGATGATAAAATTTATAGATTATGTTTGGTATTTGCCTCCCTGATAATGATAAAAAAGAAAAAAAGACCTAATAAGTACTCTATGATATTAGAACCACTCTCAGATTCTAGGATCCAGTCTCAGTTTGAATATCCTTCCTCTCAGGGTTTAGGTGATGTCCCTCAGAAACATGTAGGTTATATTTATAGGAAGAATCAAGCCTAGAAAATATTCAAGTTCATTCTCAAGGTTTTTTTCATTTCCCTATTTTAATCTGAATTGGTATTTGTTGGATTCACCATTTAATGTGAGGTTTTGACTTTTTTCCTACTTTAATTTTGGTGAGATATAACTCCCTTATAGGTAGTCACTACTAAAAATTTGTGCTATAGACATGGACCTATAGCCATGGTTTTATAGGTCAGTGGATATAGCTTTTTTAATGCCACAATTAAATTCTATCTCTATGACTAAATCAATAATACATGAGAGCGTCGTTTTTTTTTCATGATGTATCAGGATCCTCCTCCTCCCCCGATCTGCATCCCTCCTCCTTCGCCCCAGATTCATACCCCTATCACCGTGCATCCCTCCTCCCCGATGATGTCTCCTCCTCCCCACATCCCTCCTCTCCTACCCTGATTCGCAGCCCGCCTCCCCGATGGCGTCTCCTCCTCCCCACAACCCTCCTCCTACTCCCCCAGTTCATAGCCCTATCAGCACGCATCCCTTATTCCCAATGACATATCCTCATCCCGGCGATCTCCCCGATGATCTCACCATGAAACCCTCTCTCATAGTGGTGCCCTACTCCCTGACGAACTCTCCCACAGCGGCGCCCTCCTCCCCGACAACCTCTGCTCAGCAGTCTCACCAATTGCAGGTAGAAGCATATCTATCTTCATGAAATTGAGTTCGGGTGTTAGGTTGGTGTTTGGAGTATGATGGATATGTATTGGGTATGGTTTAGATTTTTCTTTGGGGGTTTGGGTTGGTGGTAATCCCTCAAGTTGGTTGTTCTTGTTGGGGTTTTTCTTGATGTTTTTATGTAAAACTCTCGATATAAGGAATTTTGGTGATTTCTGGGTGATTTGATTGTGAATTTTTATTAGGAAGTTGCTTGTTAGACCAGTAAAGGGGGTGGAGGGTTTCTTATTATCAAGGTTGAATGTGAGGGGTTTGGTTGTTATGCTTGGTGTGTAGGAGAGGAACCCTTAGATTATTATGGTAAACCTTAGGGTTTTCTGTTTTGGAAATGATATTTTGTTATGAAGTAAGGATTAAAGGTAGTTTCATGATTTTGTGGTAATAATGCATGCTTAGTATTGTGGCACGATGTGTTTCTAATTATTAATGTTGTTATTACGAGATGATGTTGAGTCAAAATTCATCAACAAAGCATCTAATTAGGATGACATTATGTTCTAATGGTAAATATGCTCAAGTGGTTTTTTCCTCATATTATGTTACAACTACTTTGATCCATTGACCAAGGCCGTCGAAAAGGAAAAGAAATGGTCTTCTAAGTTATCCATGAGTTCTAGGAGTAGCAGTATCTAATTTTCAATAGTGACATGGGATCGTAGGATGTTTAGAATATGTTGAAGAAAGTTTAGTTCCTATTTGAAATGATTGTAACTCTAGAGGATATATGGGTGAAACTAGAAGTTTCTAAATTCAAAGGAGATGAATCAAAAGGGATAAATACATTTGATCATAAAAGAAAGAATGAGGAGGTTTTATGGATCGAGTTTTATTCCCTCTTCTATGAGTGGCTATGGTTGATTTACAGAATAAGAGCATTTTTTGGGGATTCATGGAGCTATATCATTATGGGAATCAGTAATGAAGTATGCCACTAAATTTGAAAGGTTTATTCATTTCATGCCATCATTCAAATGAAATTTATTCATAAAGGAATTATAGTTTTTAAATGGTCTTATATACTCATTATGGGTATCAGTAGCTTCCTTTTATCTGGACACCTACTAGAAGATATTCAAGAAAGACTGAGCTATATATTTAGATAAATCCATTTCATAGGAAGGTGCATGGAGAAGGATGAAAACTGAGTAGGAATAAATGTTGGTTGTTGAGCCTTAGTATGAGGGTGACATAGTAAATTGAATGAGTAATATCTCAGCTCCATATTAGAAAAATAAATGAACTGTGGTCTATTTCTCATGTATAAAGAATGTGCATGCATTCTCTTAGTATTGGGATGGAAAAAATAGGTTTCATGTATGTGTCAAGATGTGGGTTTCTATATTATTTTATTGGGATAAGCCATCCTAGGTGAAGTGACTTTTAGTACCATACTTAATGAGGTATTCCTAAAGTTATTATTTTTTTCTATAATTTGGATTTCTCTATTTAATATCTTTTAATCTATTATTTTTGTTGGATATAATGTGTGTTTGAAAGATGATAGTTTTTAAATGAAGAAATTTTGTTGAGATTATTGGGCTAGGATTTTCTATAGTGATCATAATTTGATATGAGGCACTAGACATGTGTATGTAGGATTGATGATGGTATCGATAATACTATAGTGGGGAGATTCATACTTTTCCTTTTTGAGTGAAATCCATATCAAGGGATGGTGATCATTATCAAGGTTGTGAAATGTATGAACTTAGACAGTAAATGGATGAATTTAGTGTCTGGAGATTGATGTTGGATGAACAATATTTGGTTCCAAGACCACACCAAAATTAATGATTTACCTATAGTGGGTGGTATAAACAGTGTGTTCAGTTAATTATGAGGATTTTATATTGGTAAATATTCTATTTAGAGCTTCTGTATTTCTAAGATGTCATTCAGATCAATGTGTTGGGTTAAGTATCAATATTTGATATTGTAGTGGGCCAGTGCTTGAAAATTCTAGTGTGGAGTTTGAAAGGGATCCTAAAAAGGGTACTCTAAAGGCTGTTGAAAGTGTGTGTGGAAGGGAAACCAAGTAGTCCAAATTATTTAGAATTTTTTACATAGATTCCATAACAATAATAATTGTTGAAAGATAAAAGGAAAGAACCAATTATCGCATGTTTGGAAATAGTTTTTACAATGAAGGAATATACAATCAAGAATAAGGAAGATCATGCACCAAAATATTGTCTAATCATATTAGCAAACTGGTTTGAAAAATCCATGCGGATTGAGTAAGAACAAAAGAAGTAAAATTCTCTACTTTATAAAATTGATAATCCTATATAAACTAAGAATAAAGGTGAATTCTAGAATAAGAACATGCTAAAAAATGAGGTTTCAATCTAGAAAATTAAGAAGGATATAGTCATGAAGAGTTTTAGGTATTTTATACATTCAAGGAATGAATTTTATAGGTTAAGAACAATGTCTAATCCCTATTTCTTGCTTTTAAATGATGATGGAGGTTTACTTTATTCTCATATTTTGGTGATTTTTGATTTTTGAATAGGCAATTGAAGGTGATGTTTGAAAAATAAAGAGCTTTATTAATGATCATGTTATTTAGTATTGGGATGTACATATCAATTTGAATATTATTTGTTCATTGTTGGTTATGGATTCATGTATCATTTATCATGTAATGTTGACACACTGATCACATATATATAAGAAGTTTTTATGTCTCATTTCTTTTCCCACTATTTTCTTATAGGTGGTTTCTTATGATAAGACCGGTTCTATCCATCACCATCGAAGACAATGAGTTCATGATTTGGGTATGGTTTATTCTGTTTTTATTCTTTGGCCCAATTATAATTAGGGATTTTTTTATTTTTGGGTTCCTTATATTTTTGTTGTGTGTTTTGGATTTCATTTAGGTGGATTCGAGTCGCCGTTGATGAAGGCTTACATGAGTATGCATAGGTGGGAATATGCATATAGAAGTTCCCCCCTTTTTATATATTCACTCATGGACGTATGAATATATATATTGGGGCTAGGTGTGCTTATATATAGATATGAAAAATACATATGTGTGTAAGTGTGAAGGGGTATATGCAAGTATAAACAAATATCTAATGACCCCCTTGTGCATATTTGGACATGAAAATATATACGAAGAGGCTAGGTGTCCTTATATATATGTTATGTTTCATATGCGTGCAAGCGGAAAAAAGGAAGATTAGAGTTTTCATCGTCAAAAGCTAACGTGCCTTGAGGTTGAGGTAGGGTCCCTCTCCAAGCCTATTTAATTCAAGATTGTTTTAAATTGAATTTAGTGGCCTTCTTAATTTTTCATTTTTATATTAAATTTCAATTATTGGATAAGTGTTAGTTAAGATAATTGTTTCGTTTGATAAATAAGTCATGGTTTTGTAATAAAACCCCTCCAACGGAGGTGTGCTGTCTGCGAAAACTCACAGTGGTATACCTTGCTTAACATTATTGCATTGATATTTTCCTTATACTTGATGTAATTGTCAGTCATAAAGCACACATCATACTTGACCCTTTTTATATCCCTGTAGGGGGTTTCCTTATTTTTATTAAAACATTTGTTTGAACCAAGACACTCTTTAAGTGCCGTTATACTTTTAAGATGGGTCCCATGTTGTGTGATCATGTCACATGGAATGTGATATTTAAATACAACCAAGCCCAGTTCAACAGCCCAGAGGTCCCACAGTACCAGTAATGTCAGATTACATGTTATGTAACCTGTGATTTTCCTGATCCCATGGGGTATTCTTCTAGGTATTCCTACACATTGCTAGATCTCCCAACCTCACCGAATTAGGTTTATCAGGGGTCATCCAATACTCTAGTCATCACATATTAGTATTCATTTCTTTAAATCTTCTGATAAAACATCCTCTAATGTCATCCATATTATCCTATTTGAAAATAAGTGGAAGATGCTACCCCGCAGATGTCGCTGGACCGGGCCAACATGCTGCGGTCACGCCGCGGTCACTCTGCGGTCACGCCGCGGTCACGCCGGGGTAATGCCGCGATCACACCGTGATTTGGCCCTGCTCCAGTATGACACCTTGCGGCGGTTCGCAGTGATAGTATTCAATGTGTCTTGTGATCAATGTTGAGACTGACTAATCACAATTTTTGCTGGTGGGGCGATGACCGGAATGTTTCCCCACCTCCTCTCACTCCCTTCGCTCATGGCCGAAAGATACTTCCCCGCATATGTCGTTGGATCGGGCCAACACGCCGCGGTGACGCCACAGTTAGGTCACAGTCACACCGCGGTCACGTCGCGGTCACGACGCAGTCACACCGTGATTTGGCCCTGCTCTAGGACGACACCCCACGGTAGTTCGCAGTGATAATATTCTATGAGTCTTGTGATCAATGTTGAGATTGACTAATAATAATTTTTTCCAGTGGGGTGATGACCAGAATGTTTCCCTGCCTCCTCCCGCTCCCTTTGCTCCTGGCCAGAAGATTCTACCCCGCAGATGTCGCTGGACCGTGCCAAGATGCCACAGTCACGCCGCGGTCACACCGCGGTAATGCCGTGATTTGGCCCTGTTCTAGGATGACTTCCCGCGGTGGTTCGAAGTGATAGTATTCCATGAGTCTTGTGATCAATGTTGATAGTGACTAATTTTTTCAGATTCTTCAAAGAAGGAGAAACTGTGATGGCCGAATGAATGGATCCCTGAACTTCATAAGCCAGGTTGGGGAATGGTCAGTACCGCCACATGCAATTATGTAAAACTCTTTGGGGTCAAAAATCCCAATCCTTCTATGAATCCAGATCAGTTTTTCACAACCATAAATGCATAATTATTAACTTGATACAACACATAGTTAGAAATATTCAAATTAGGTGAAATCTGATATGATAGAAAACCCAAGATGGACAATGAAGCAACTTCAGATGGGACATTCATAGAATGCAAGGGCTGATCCTTCCAGAAGGTGTTCCAGCAACTATGAGTGGAGTCTATACTGACCAACCATTTAGTATCCTGCATTATCATTGCATAGTCCTGCTTAAGGGAATCCCATATCGGGGATTCAAGTTAGTATTTATATCCATTATATAGCCGTTTTGTGAACCTTCTTGACAAAAAATCATCATAAACATCATTTGAGATCAGCCTCCAAGTGAATTTTCCGATCAGACAATCATTAATGGTCTGAAGATCCTTGACCCCTAATCCTCCCATTTCCATAGGTTTTATGCATTCTTTCCACTTCAATGTGACCAACTTCCTTTTAAAGATTGATCATGTCTATATAAAGTTTCTCACCAGGATTTGATGTTCCTTAATAATCCCTCACGACCATTTGTATCATGTGAAAGGGAAAGGATCCCCTCTTCACCCCAAGATATTTAAAGGGCAATGATCCCCTCTTAACCCCAAGGTATCAAGTGATCTTGTTCTTTTTTCTAATAGGAATTCCATTGCACAAAACAATTGATTATTTGTCCCAGCTTATGGGATGTCCATCCACATCCTCATAGTGAGTGAAAAGAGACTTTATATAGGATATGGTTCTCTTTGAAGCCTGCCCCAGCAATACAATTTCATTAGCATAGAGAAGATGGGGTGGGGAATGATCATTAAAACCAGCTCTAATCCTCTTATAAATACCCAGATGAGCAAGCTCATTGATGCATCGGCTTATGTAATCATCTGCAATTTCAAACAGTATACCCGATAAGTGGTCACCTTTTCGTACACCCCATGAGCAAGAGAAGAACCCTCTCGGTGCACTGTTCACAAGAATTGGAATCCATGAGGATCCAAGAATAGTGTTAACCAGGTTCAGAAATCTATTCAAGAACCCATGCCTGTGAAGTATCTCAATGAGAAAACTCTATTTATGGGTATCAAAATCCATAGAGATGTCAATCTTAAGAGAAAAGTTCCCTTCCTTTGACTTCATTTTCATGAGGTTAACACCCTCAGAGGCCATGAAAATGCATTTCTGTATGTTTCTTCTCAGATTTAGTAGGCATATTGCTTGTGGCTCCTGAAACACAACTGGAATCTCGCACTGTTTCTTTGAGTTGAATGCCACATGCACAGGACACGAAACTCCAGGAGAAGAGAGAGGAACAAGAAATCCAAGAGAATAGGGAAGAAATCTCTGTCGTGTATCCTTCACAGACCAAGGCATCGAAGAATCTGAAGGTACATGTTAATCGAAAGATTCAGCCGATATTTGTGTCTACGCAGACTGTTGCGTCTTCGTTAGATGTTCTGACATGACAGCAGGGGTTGATGTTAGTTCTTGCTGCACAATTTGCGCCTCATACTGAATGGTCCACTGCTTCTCTTTCAGTTGATACCTGTTCTCTTCTGATCGAGCTAGATTTGAATTGTCATGTTCTTCCTCCCACCAAGGAGAATTCTCGAATCCATGTTCTGGACCAGTAACTTCCTGCGCCACTACAGCACGAGTCGCTAGCAGAATCTTCTGTTGTTCAGATTCGGTTTCATGCCACTCTAGTTCAGCGAGTGATTTTTTCGAAGTAGATTCTTCCTGAAAAAATTTATTTAGCACACGTACCTTATGCAGGCAGTCATCGATTACTTCCAGCATAGTCATCTGAACCTCTGGAATCCTCCTACGATCCTCAAGCCACTTGAACTCTCAAAGTTGCAATCAATGAAAGTACCAAATGATAGATTACTAGGTGCTAACAATGATAATTTGGTAGACTTATATTATCAAAGAAATTATTACAACAGAAAACAAAAAGAAGAAGAATAATAAGAAGTAAGAAAGGATGAGAATCTCTCTGAAGTGCTACTCGAAGCCAAGGCCGAGTTAGGGCCTCCTCAATCCTGCTGTGCAGGAAATCCAAACAAAATAATATTTCCCGATCTCCCCCAGCTACTCCCCACCAGCCCCTATTAATATTCTCAACAACTCCAACAGCTCAGCTAAAAACTTCTTACTGCAATTACAATTCTTCCCTCAGGCATTTATTAGTCATACCCCACATATTAACCACACTCCACGACACAATATACCCCCAACACCCTATCAGGGGGTGCTGTCCTGGAAGGGGGGAGAGGTGTCCGAGAGGGGGGGGGCTGTCCAGGCAGGGGGGCTGTCCAGGTAGGGGGGAGGTTTCCAGGAGTGGGGGGGGGTTGTCCATGCAGGGGGGAGGTGTCCAGGAGGGAGGGGGTGTCCATTGTCAAGGGGGGAGGGGTGTCCGGGGGGGGGGGGGGTTGATGTCCAGGATGGGTGGTGTCCAGTGTCCAGGGGGAGGGGTGTCCAGGGGGAAGGGGGGATGCAGGGGGGGATAATTCAAGGGGAGTGGGGTGCTGTCCAGGAAGGGGGGGTGTATAGGGGGAAGGGGGGTTGTAGGGGGGCTACTGCAATGGGGGGAGGGGGTGTCCAGTAACCCACTCAATAGTAATAGCACCAACACCTATAAGCCAACAGCAATGTCCAGCCACTAGGAATGTAATCAAATTTACATCCCAAGCCACCATCACCAACCCATTCCACTCCTACAACACACCCCATCAAAGACGCATCCTTCACGACAAAAAAATACTAGCCAACAACTGATTTACCAACTCATAGTCAACAATAGCACCCAATCTCTGTTAACAAACCAGTCCACAGAAACAGAACCTCCAACACCTCTAAGTCAACACCAAACATAACTTTATCCTCTACTCCCATCCATCACCAAACATCCATATTGATGTTTCTATCAAGAAGCTCACAGAACTACTCAACAACATCTCCCAGTATCTGTAGAACCAAAAATAATCACCCAATATTTTGGAAATCTCCCAGCAGCCACACCACCTCCTAGAAACTGCGACATCAACCAAAACCCACCTACACCAGCATCAAGACCCAAAAATAGTAAAAAAAAGAATATGGACACTCTACACCAACATCCACTGTTATAGAGTAATATATCATAAAAAACTAAAACTCCCACCTGGAGGGTTCTGTCCATGGGGTTCAGCAGGGGGGGCTGCTGTCCAGGGGGGGCTGCTGTCCGGGGGGGGCTGCTGCCTAGGGGGGTCCAGCAGTGGGGTGGGTGGGGCGGGACTGTCCAGGGGGTCCATGGGAAGTTGTTCAGGGGGGAGCAGCAGGGGGGTCTAGTTGTTCTTTCATCACATTAAACACAGGGTGAAATTCTATACTAACCTTCCCCCAGCCTATATGAGATGATATGGTAACTAACAGGGAAAAATAAATTGATTCCTGGTCATTAAAATCATCCATCCTCCAATTAGCGTACATGATCATAATGGGTTATTGTTCTTCAAAAGGTTTTTAACCAAGTTCTAAGGGGGGAGGGAACAAAGGGAAGGGGGTGTGCTGGGTTCTTTTGCAAGGGGCAGGGGTAGGGTGCAGTGGGGGTGTGACGAGGGGGGGTGGTGTGCAGTGGGATGGGGGGTGCAGTGGGTATGTGCAGGGGGGGAAGGGGGGAAGTGCAGTGGGCTGATGGGAAGTGCAGTGGGTAGAGTGTGTGTGCAGGGGGGAAGGGTGCATGGTGTGTGCAGTGGGATGGGGGGGGTGCAGTGGGTGTGTGCAGGGGGGGCAGGGGCAGGGGAAGGGGGCAGGGTTAGGGGGTAGGGGGGAAGTGCAGTGGGCTGGGGGGGGGGGAAGTTCATGGGGTTTCTTATGACGAGGATGGTTCTATCTACCACCATTGATGACAATGAGTTCAACATTGGATTTGGGTAATATTTATTTCGTTTTTATTCTTTGGCTAAATTTTAATTAGGGCTTTTGTGATTTTTGGGTTCTTTATATTTTTGTAGTGCTTTCTGGATCTCGTTGAGGTAGGTTCGAGTTGCCGTTGACGAAGACTTACATGTGTATGCATAGGTAGGCATATAAATATATAAGTTTCCCGTTTATATATATTCACTCATGGAAGTATGAATATATATATATTGGGTCTAGGTGTGCTTATATATAAATATGAAAAATGCATACATGTGTAAGTGTAAAAAGGTATATGCAAGTATAAACATATATCTAAGGATCCCCTTGTGCATATTTGGCCATGAAAATATGTACATAGTGGCTAGGTGTCATTATATATATGTGAAGTTTCATATGTGTGCAAGCAGAAAAAAAGGAAGATTTGAGTTGTCGTTAAAAGAAACGCCTTGAGGTTGAGGTAAGTTTCCTTTTCTTAACCCTTTAATTTGAATTCTATAATTTCTCGAGTATTTTAAAAACTTGTTTTCATTATTATATAATGTGTATATGCTATTCAAATTGGTTGTGGATCTTTATAATGACATTTTCACCTGTTTTACAAGATTTCCCTAAGCCTTCAACGTGGACTAGTAGAAAGTTTCAGCCAACTCAATAGTAGAAAATGAAATTTCCTTCACTTTAGAGATCACAGTGTCCTCATTTTGAGAAAACATCAACCGAGCATTCTCATAAAAATCTAAAACTTAAAGAAAATCTTTGTTTTCATTTCATCAAACACAAACAACTGGATTTGAAAACTTGATACTTTCTTGAGTAACATCATTGTGAAACACTTGACCCAGAAAAAGACATAATTTAACCTATTAAAATAAATCCACCTAGGCGTGATTCACAATGTGACCAGGGGTTTCACACCATGAATCCCTACCCTTGGGAATTTCATGTCTTGAACTGAGGTTCACAGCCGGAAATGTTCTAGATAGGGGGGGGGGGTTCACCCCTCAACTAAACATAATGGTGCTCCTAACCATATGAATTTTCAACTGAGAATGATCCTCCAACGGTCTATCGACCTGGTAATTGGATTTTGAAAAATTATCTCAATGCGGTTTTCAGCTCACTGCATCCAACCCCATGAAAAACACTAGTCCGTTCTCCTCTAGATGAATTTTCCTGAAATTTATTGGTTTCACCCGCAGGTGTGAAATCGCATCTCTCAATCAATATTAGATGGTTCCCTAAGGTCATATTAAACCCAATATCCAATGATGTATTGAACACAATCTTGAAGTATATACTCTAATATATGTATCATCTACTCTTAGTGTCTGTCTATATATTTATGGTACGTTGTCCTCAATATTAGATGATTCTCTAAGGTCATATTAAACCCTTTCCAAAAATCATGGCATAATATGTGCATCTCTCTCTGATATAATTCTTAAGGTAAATCCATGATAGTATTAGTATTCACAGATATAAAACATTCCTATATTTTCTACTAGGTCCATGGCCACCAAAACAGACACCCGAATTCATCACCCATATTTGTCTCTCTAAGATTCAGAAACCATAGAGGTATGATAGTCTCTCCTCAACTATTCACAAAATGATTCAAGGACAATAACTCTTATAAAATTGTAACACATCATCATCAAACAGTGAACACTCAATTGTCAGTTTACCACTTTCTTGTTGTTCCCGCATCACATTAAACACAGGGTTAAATTATATACTAACCTCCCCCAACCTATATGAGATGATATGGTAACTAAAGGGGAAAATCAATTGATTCCTGGTCATTAGAATCATCCATCCTCCAATTATAATACATGATCATAATGTTTTATTGTTCTTCAAAAGACTTTTAACCAGGTTCCTAGGGGAGAGGGGGCAAGGTGCAAGGGGGTGTGTTGGGTTCTTATGCAAGGGGCAGGGGGGTAGGGTGTGGGGGGTGTGCTGAGGGGGGGGGGGGGGTGGTGTGTAGTGGGCTGGGGGGGGAAGTGCAGTGTGAAGGGTGTGTGTGCATGGGTGGGCAGGGGGCAGGGTGTGTTCAATGGGCTGGGGGGTGCAGTGGGTGTGTGCAGGGGGGCAGGGGCAGGGCAGGGGGTAAGGGGGAAGTGCAGTGGGATGGGGGGGGGAGTGCAGGGGAGAAGGGGGCATGGGGAATGGGGTGAGCAGGGGACAGGGTGAGGGGGCAGGGGTGGTTTGTTGGGGGCATGGGGAGGGAGGCAAGGGGTAAGGGGGTGTGCAGTGGGATGGTGGGGAAGTGCAGTGTGCAGGGGGGACAGTGTGAGGGGGGCAGGGGTGGTTTGTTGGGGACTGGGGGAGGGGGAAAGGGGGGAGGGGGGTGGGGGGAGGGGTGTGCTGTGGTATGGGGGGCAGTGTAGTGGGAAGGGGGTGTGCTGGGGAAGGGGAGATGGGGGCAAGGGGCAGGGGTGTGTGCTGGGGGGCAGGGGGAAGTGCAGTGGGATGGGGAGAGTGTAGTGGGCTGGGGGGGGGGGAGGGGGAGTGCAGTGGGTAGGATGAGTGTGCGGGGGGGTGCAGTGGGCTAGGGGGAAGTGCAGTGGGTAGGGGGTGTGTGCAGGGGGGCAGGGGAGTGTGCAGTGGGATGGGGGGGAAGTGTAGTGGGCAGGGTGGTTTGCAGTGGGCTGGGGGAGAAGTGCAGTGGGTAGGGGGGAAGTGCATGGGGCAGGGGGTGTGCTGGGGAAGGGGGTAGGGGAAGGGGGGCTGTTTTTTTATGGAATGGGGGGACATATAGCCACAATTTTAAACCGTGGATATAGGGATATAGCCAAGGTTTAAAGCCATGGAAAAAAGCATATAGTCACGGTTTACAACTGTGGCTATATATAATGCCTGACTTAGGATTCTACCATGGTTTGAAAACCATGGCTATAGGGTTTTTCCACGGTTCAATCCGTGGCAATAGGTTTTTCCCTATTGCCACGCCAATACCAGCCACAGTTTTTGGGCCTATAGCCACAATTCAAAAATGTGTCTATAACCTTATTTTGTAGTAGTGAATGTCTGGGAATTAGTTGACAGACTTAATGACACTTTGACTATAGGCACTAAATGGGTTTTTTGAAATAAAGTTGATGAGTCGGGAAATATCATTAGAAATAAAGAAATACTAGTTGCACAAGGGTATAGTCAAGAAAAAGGTATAGACTATGATGAAACCTTTGCACCTGTAACTAGATTAGAAGCTATTAGGATTCTACTTGCCTATGATGCTCATCTGAATTTCATGTTATATCAAATGGATGTCAAAAGTGAATTTCTAAATGGTTTTATAATTGAAGATGTTTTTTTGAACAACCACCTGGATTTACAAACCCCCATGTCCAAAATCATGTTTTTAAACATTCTAAAGATTTATATGGTTTAAAATAGGATCCAAGAGCTTGGTATGATAGACTTAGTAATTTTGTTATTTCAAAAGGTTTTACTAAAGGAATTGCATATCCCACTGTATTTATTAAAATAATTTCTAAAGATATTATGATTGTACAAATCTATGTTGATGATATTATCTTTGGATCTTCCAAACATTATTTATGTACTAATTTTTCAAAGATTATGCAAAATGAATTGGAAATGAGTTTAATGGGATAACTTAAGTGTTTTGTTGGATTTCAAATTTTTCAAAAGAAGGATGGTATTATTTTAAATCCAAGTAAATATACAAAGGATATTTTAAAATGCTTTGGTTTGGATAGTAATAAGGGATGTGACACACCTATGAGTACCACCTATAAGTTGTATGATAATGAAACTGGGAAAGTAGTTGATCAAACCAATTATAGAGGTATTATTGGATGTTTTCTTTACCTTACTTATAGTCAACCAGATATCATGTTTAGTGTATGTATGTGTGAAAGATTTCAAGACAATACTAAAGAGTCTCACTTTCTTGTTGTTAAGATGATTTTTAAATATCTTAAAATTACTACTAATTTAGGTTTGTTTTATCCTAAAGGAAAATACTATGACATAATGAGTTATTCAGATGCTGACTTTTCTGGTTGCAAGTTAGATAGGAAGAGCACTTCTGGAACATGTCATCTTTTGGGAAAGTCCCTTGTATCTTGGTGTAGTAAGAAATAGAATTCTGTTGCATTATCTACTGATGAAGCTGAATAAATTTCTATTGGTAGTTGTTGTGCATATATTCTATGGATAAAACACACTTTGTTGGACTATGGATATCAATTCAAACATGTGTCTATAAACTGTGATAACACTAGTGCAATTAATATTTCTAAGAATCTTGTGTCTCACTCTAGGGCTAAGCACATTGATGTCAGACATCACTTTTTAAGAGATCGTTATCAAAAGGGTGATATTTCTCAGGAATTCATTGACTCAAAACATTAGTTAGCTGATATTTTCACCAAGCCTTTAAGCTGTGATAGGTTGGATTTTATGAAACAAGAGTTGGGTATGATAGATCTATGAAACCGATCTGGGAAACCGATCTGTGAAACTGATCTAAGCTACTGATTGAGTATTATAGTATATGAAACCGTTCCTGTTTTTCAAAACGACGTTGGTTTAAAAAATCTTTATTATTATTTGTTATTATTATTGTAACCCTAAATGATAAAAATAATCACCCGTTGCTATTTCTAAAGACTGTGGACCTTCCATCTCCCGCCGAACTCTCTTTTCTTTCCTGAATCCTGAACCTTTCAAACGTTTTCAACCTCTAAAACCTCTAAAACCTCCTAATGGAAAAGAAAAAGTGACAAGGAAAGGAATCTGAAAGATTCCTCTCTTGTGAAATGCGCTTGAGGGGAATCGAGCAGCACGACTCAAAGGTCAGTAAACCCGAAGTTG
Organism: Viscum album; assembly: GCA_963277665.1. Classification (NCBI taxonomy): domain Eukaryota; kingdom Viridiplantae; phylum Streptophyta; class Magnoliopsida; order Santalales; family Viscaceae; genus Viscum; species Viscum album. The sequence goes on from OY728145.1 coordinate 1,370,383,421, forward strand.
GAAACTCGGGTGGTTACCAAAGAAAAGGAAGTGAGTGCCGAATGGGTGTTATCCAGTAAGTCTTCACTTTTGAATGTTTTGGAGATGCAATGATGGAAAGACTGGTTCTGTGATAATAACCGAGTCTACAACCCGAAGCTGGTGCATGAGTTTTATCTAAACATAAGTATTGTATTGGATGGAGTAGAAGCTGCGAGATTATCTTCTGTAATCAAAGGAAAAAAGATAACTTTCTCATCGAAGCAGTGGGCTGAATGTTTAGGAGTACTTCATAATGGAAGATACGAGGATTACACTGGTAATATCCCTCCTACCACTGGATATTTTTCTTATGATCTTGCTCTGGAGTTATTGACTGTTAAGTCTGAATCCAGAAGAATAATAGTTGTTGAGTTAGATGGGGAAAGTAGAATTCTGTTTAAGTTTATTCAGCACCAAATCTGTCCCAGAAAAGGTGATTTTTCATCCATAAAGTATCAAGATGTTTTCTTGTTATATTTATTGCTAGAAGGTGGAAAGATCAACTTATATAGATATTTTACTGTTCACATTACTGAGATGGTAAATCCATCCAAGAAGGCTACAACCCTGTTCTATTCTAAGAAAATATCTTCCTTGCCAAATTTCTTGGGTTGTATTGAAGATGGAGATGAGTGTATCTCATCTAGTAGTAGATTCTATATTAACAGGGATATCTGTAAAATAATGAAAATCAACTGGAATCCATGGAAGAAAACATGGGTTGCTGATGAAGAAAAGTTGTATGACTCCTTCAATCCTTATGATCATCCTAAGAGAACAAAGGGTATGTGAGATCCTAGTTTAAAATCTGATGAAGAAGTGGTTTATTCTGATGAAGAAGAAGAGACAGTATCTCCAAAGGACACTTGAGAGTCTAGCAAGGAGAAATCAGGGGAAGCCATAGGTGATGATGTTGTGGAAGCTGAAAAGAACCCGAGTCACCTCCTGATGACAGGAGTGATCCTGATACAGTGAGTCTGAAGAAAAGAAGAATGGAATTTGGACCAGCACGTCCACCTCTCAAGTTACCAGAGTCAGAACCTCTTCTAGGTTATGAAGAAGAAGATGAGACTGAAGAATCAAATTCTGAGCAGTATGAATCCAGTAGTAAAGACAGTTCAAATGAAAAATCGGTTAACAATGATGGTGATGATGGTGATGATGGCAATCATGGTGATGATGGTGATGATGGAAATCATGGTGATGATGGTGATGATGGCAATCATGTTTATGATGGTGATGATGATGATAGTGATGATGATTGTAGTGATGATGATGATGATGCAAGTACTCGACCAATGGATGGTCAAAATGTGATCCAAGATGATCCTCAATCCCAACTAAATGAGAAAGAAACTGTTCCTGAGGCTGAAAGGATAGTACGGTCAGAGATTGATGTGGATGAGGAAGTCTCTCCTGAAAATTCTAGAAGATGTAGTTTTGTGAAACCTCTGTATCCTTCATGAAATGCTGCATGGGAAGAACACACAGGTCTTCTGGTTCTAGGTTTAGATTATCTAGAGGAAGATGAAGAAGAAGTGGATCTTACAAGAGTAAGCGATTCAGTTAAGGCTCGATTAGTTGCTGAGTTTATGCAAGTGACAGAAGACAGACCTGGTCCTTCAGTTTCTCAATCCAGACCTGGTGCTTCAGTTCCACAATCTGATCTTGATAGATTTAAATCTGAGTTGCTCCATGCAGTTAGAGAGACAATAAAAGACGAATTTTCTAATAATCTGACTCCTACTCCTGGGAATCTATCTGAGGCTGTTATGGATGCCTTAACTCAAAGAGTGGTAAGTATTATTAAGCCGGACCTGTGCAATACTGGTGAGATGATTGGCAAGCATATTACCTCTATGAATAAAACACTCAAGGATTTAAGTATTGGCTTAATATATATGTCAGGTGAGTTTAGATCAACCATCACTGGTATGATGGAAGAGTTAAGAAATTTGATAGAACACCTGAAGAAATATGATTTGAGAAAGATGAAAGCTGAGATAACTAAGATCGTTGCCCAGGCTAGAACCTCCAAGGTGACCAAGATCACTGGTCATGAGATCAATGCCTTAAATGATGTTATCAAGGAAGAGTTGTCATCTCTTGGGAAGATTCTAGATTTGGACTCCTTGAAAAGGATGAAAGACAATAGTGATCATATTCACAAGATGGTGAAGTTGTATTCAGCTGATGCTACTAAGGCTCAGAAAGAGATCAAAGAGAAAGTGGATCACTACTTTTCTAAAATTTATACCAAGCATGAGTTGAACCATCAGTTTAAAGTCTTAGGTGAGAATTTGAGACTTCCTCCAGTCACTCAAACCTTTAAGGGTCAAGTTCAACAGTTGAAGGATTTTACTCTTACTCTGGATAGTTTCATGTAGAACAAGGATGAATTTGAAAAGGCTATGAAATATGGTGGTGAAGTCATTCAAGATTTTATCAGTCTACTCAAACCATATCTTCATGTGCAAGCAAAGGAAATTTTTCTTCCTACTACAGAGCCTCTCAATCCATTATATGTTGCTCCTGGTCAGATATTAGTCTCTCAAGATCTATCAAATATATGACCAGTCATTCCGCAGCCACCTTCAGAAAGATCTTCTACTCCTCAGCAAGTGACCTTAGCACCCACTATGCTACCAGCTCGAGATGTGCTACCTCCTCTCTCCATTAGGCCAGATCAACCTTCCACCACAGCACCCTCTGGCCCATCCATTCCTCCCTCTGCTAAAGGGAAAGCTCCGTTGCACCCAAAGAAATAGATTTGTCTTTCATTTTTGATAGGGTGTCTATTTCTTATACTTTTAACATTTGTATCTGGTTCTTGTACTCTTTTTCTGATATTATTTTTAGTGGAATATTCTTCTTGATTATCTTCCTTCTCCATTATTTTTGATAATACCAAAGGGGGAGAATGAATCATATTATATGATTCATATTATATGGGGAGAATAGAATCATATATTATATGGGGAGAATGAATCTTTTATATAAGCTATGTTTGCTGCTCTAACCTTTTCTATGATCTGATGTCATGCTCTGTTGACTTTTTTATCTTTTTGTATATATTCTTTTTATATAGGGGGAGTATAATGAATGACAAACTATCTTCCCTCTTCATTTATGTCATTGATTTGTGATTATCAAAAAGGGCGAGATTGTTGAACTCTCTATGATATGGTTATTTTAATAATCACAAATCATTGTTTTATTTATGACAATTCAGTATTTTGTTCAATTTGTTCTAAATGTGTTTATATATGTTTAAATATTGTCTACGTAATGTTTATCTATGCTAATTTATGTTTTACTGTTGATCTGGAAGTGTTCTGGATTAAACAGACACTTTGTGAATATTTCAGATCTCTAGACTCACTGTTAGTTATGACAATGGTCGCACCGATGAGAATGGTTTCATCGATGAGAATGGTCGCACCGATGAGAAAAGTCGCACCGATGATAATGGTCGCACTGATGAGAATGGTCGCACCGATGAGAACGGTCATACCGATGAGAACAATCACACCGATTGAAACGGTCATACCGATGCTGATCAAAGGACGTACCGATACCGATGATGATCAAAGGACCTACCGATACTGATGCTAATCAAAGGACCTACCGATACGGCTGCTAATCAAAGGACCTACCCATACCGATGCTGATCAAAGGACCTACCGATATCGATGATGATCAAAGGACCTACCGATATCGATGCTGATCACATGAGCTACCGATACAGATGATGATCACATGAGCTACAGATACCGGTGTTGATCACATGAGCTACCCATACCGATGTTGATCACATGAGCTACTGATACTGATGCTGATCACATGAGCTACCGAAGCCGATGCTGATCACATGACATACTGATCTCATGACTCACCGATAGTCATGAAAACTGTTTTAATTTATATTAACTCTTATTTAATTCTGACAGTCATATTTGATGTTTTTAATGCAATAAATGTAATTTAATGATAGTTGGTGGCATGTCAGGGAACCGTACCTCATACCTATGAAAAGGTAATCATTCCTATTGCTGCAGCTCATGAAATATAAGGAAGTTTGAGCTATTGTAAGAAAGGGACTTTTTTTACAGAAAAAAACACGAGGCATATACAAAAAGATACACTCATACATAAAGTGAAGAACACACGAGGAACTTGAAGAACACTCATACTCATCAAGAAAAGAAGTTAAAAGAAGAAGTTGAAGTGTTAAAAAGAACACTCTTATACTCAAGATGAACTCTTACACTATAGGTGAAGGAACAAGAATCACGACGCTCTATTTTTCTTAACAAAAACCAGAGAAGGACTCAAAGCTTCATTTACATCAAACCAAGGAGTCCCGAGCTTCACTCACAATAGATAGAGCATTCAAAACTCATCTCTATCTGTTTAGATCTATTGTGTTTCATTCGTTTACTTTTTGAGAAGTGTGTGTTGTATTTACACATTAACTCATGGACTAAACTAGAGGATACTAAATCCTCACTCCAAACTTATTACACCTTATTGTATCCCACTGTGAATTGTGGAAGAGGTCAAGTGTGACCTGGATAGCCTGTGTGTTGTTGTTTTATTTTCTCACGATGAACTGTGGTAGAGGTCTGACGACTTGAATAGTCTGACCACTGTTGTAAAACCCTCGATCTAGGGTGTGGATATTTGTTTATATAAAATGTTTGAGAGGACTAAGTCTTGGATTTAGACTAAACCTCTCGGTTATATCTTATGTGCATCTTAGACTTAGTTTGAGAAATTTTTTTCTATTCTGCTGCTAAGTATTTTGAATTTTTATCATACTTCAAAGTAACTCTGATAGTTAAACTAGCAAGTGTTTGTATATATTGTAAGGAATTAAGTTAGTTTCAAAAATTAATTAATCTTCAGATTAGATTAACTGAGAAATAATCAATCTCTTGAGAACCTAACTGATCATTTTATGTATTACAAATTCACTATAGTTTAGTTTGATATTTATTTTTGGGAGATTTTAATCCTAAAGGTTTTAACAGAAATATTAATTGGAACTCAATTCACCCCCCTCTTGAGTATCCAATCCGACCAAGAATATCGTATACCAACGGTTTGGCAAACTATTGGAAAGTAAGGCGTGGCAGTATCCCATTACCAACAGTTTTTGTATAACCGTTGGGAAAGGTAGTGTAATTGGAGTATTTCTAACAGTTTTACAAACCGTTGGCAATAATGGAAGTGTAATCCTATTTTACCAACGGTTTAAATAACTATTGGTATATAGGATTATTTCCATGTTTTACCAACGGTTTACTAAAACCGTTGGAAAAATATCTATAGCACTATACCAACGATTCTAGTAAATTGTTGCTGTAGTGTATTACCAGAATTTCACAGCCCAGCCACCTAAAATCTCCTCCACTGTGCACTCAACTACACACCTGCATGCACTCTTAACAGCAACAAAAACACCTATTATATCACACAATAGCACATAAAAACAGGATACTATTATAACCATGGAATGTACCATAATTATAAACATGTATATGAACCAAATTACTCTATGCCATACAAAATTCACAAATGAATTCTCAATTGAATACATGTAGAATGAATTATGTAATGAATTCTGAATTATGAATCAATAACACATACAAAATTAATTATGTTTCATAAATAATTCTTAATTATATATAACATGTATATAATATGACATACAAGGGGTTGGGGGTGTCCCGGGAGGTGGGGGTGTCCAGGGGTGAGAGGTTGTCCACGGGGGTGGGGGTGTCTAGGGGGTGGGTTATACAAAATTAATAATACATAAAAAATTGAATTTACTATAACACATACATGATTGAATTCAGAAATTAGAAGCTAAAAACCCCAAAATAAAGTATCAAGAGAATTCAAATACGTTTGGTCGGGTTTCCGTATACCAGTTCTTTTTACTTAAAATGATGTCCATTTTAAACAAAAGTCACATACTTAGAGTGATACCGGTCACACCATGCCTTGGATTGAGGCAGGGTTGACTCATACACATCATAGATGAATCATGGATTGTTGTCAAAAAGTATCAACAGAATCTGAATGTGTTTGGTTGGTTTTTTGTATGTCAGTTGTTGTTTTCACTTAAAATGTTTTCCATTTAAAATAAAGGTGAGACACTTTGAGTGGTGCCAGCCACACTGTGCCTCAGATTGAGGTTAGGTTGACTCGTTCATTTCATGTACGACCCATGGATCATTGTGCTAAATTATCAACATAATCCGAATACATTTGGTGAGTTTTCTGTATGCCAGTTGTTGTTTTCACATAAAATCCTGTCCATTTCAAATAAAAGTGAGACAGTTTGAGTGGTGTCGACCACACCGGCCCTTGGATTGATTTTAGGTTGACTCGTACATGTCACATATAACCCATGGATTGTTTTCCTAAAGTTTCAACAGAATATGAATGCGTTTAGTCAGTTTTCCATATGTCAGTTGTTGTTTTCACTTAAAATGAAGTCCATTTTAAACAAAATAGAGACATTTTGAGTGGTGCCGGCCACACCGCACCTCGTATTGAGGAGGGGTTGACTCTTACATGTCACATATGACCCATGGATCTTTTTCCTAAATTTTAAACAGAATCCAAAAGCATTTGGTTGGTTTTCTGTATGTTAATTGTTTTTTTCACTTAAAATGATGTTCATTTTAAACAAAAGAGAGACAGTTTGAGTGGTACCGGCCACAAAACATTTCAGATTGAGGCGGAGTTGACTCGTACATGTCACATATGACCCATGGATCGTTTTCATAACATTTCGACAGAATCCGAATGCATTTTGTTGGTTTTCCATATGTCAGTTGTTGTTTTCACTTAAAATGATGTCCACTTTAAACAAAAGAGAGACACTTGGAGTGGTGTGAGACAAACCACACCTCGGATTGAGGTGGGGTTGATTCATACACATCAAAAAATGACCCATGTATTGTTTTAATAAAGTATAAACACAATCCTATGTCGTTTGGAATGCGTTTGACCGTTAAATGCATGTTTTGGCCATTTACGACACGGAGAGTGCGTTTTCGGCCACCGCGGTCACACAACACCTCCGATTGATGTGCCGTCTGGCCTACCATTTCAAAATTCACCCACCCTTTGTTTTCGTCCGATTTCATGGCATTACGAGGTCATTCAGCTGGTATCGACTACCCCACGCATGGTTTTCAAGCATGCCAAACACCTAAAAAGCACATATTCAGCTGTTCCAAACAAACCGCGTGTCTGAATGGCGTGTCGTCTCCTCGTACACCTCACGGATAATAATTAGGGTGTTTTCGTGTGATTTCAAGTAATTATGATATTGTTCGGCATGTATTTGACCGTTAAACGCATGGTTTGGCCATTTACGACACAAAGTTTGTTTTCGGCCATCGCGGTCACATGACACCTCCGATTGACGTGTCGTTTGGCCGACCATTTCACAATTCACCCACCCTTTGTTTTCATCTGATTTCATGGAATTTTGAGGTCGTTTGGCCGGTATCGACCACCCCACACACGCTTGTCAAGTGAGCCAAACACCTAAAAACACATATTCAGCCGTTTCGTGCAAACCGCGTGTCCGAATGATGTGTCGTCTCGTCTTAAACCTCACGAATAATAATTAGGGTGTTTCATGTGATTTCAAGTCATTCTGATGTCGTTCGGCATGCATTTGATCGTTAAACGCATGTTTTGGCCATTTACGACAAGCGGAGTGTGTTTTTGGCCAGCGCGGTCACATGACACCTCTGATTGACGTGCCCTCTAGATGACTATTTCAAAATTCACCCACCCTTTGTTTTCGTTCGATTTCATGGCATTCTAAGGTCGTTTGGCCGGTATCGACCACCCCACGCACGTTTTTCAAGCTTTCCAAACACCTAAAAACACATATTCAGCCATGCCGCGCAAACCGCGTGTCCGAATGATGTGTCGTCTCCTCGTACACCTCACGAATAATAATTAGGATGTTGTGGTGTGATTTCAAGTCATTTCAATGTCGTTCGGCATACATTTGACCGTTAAATGCATGTTTTGGCATTTACGACACGCGGAGTGTGTTTTCGGCCACCGTGGTCACATGACACCTCTGATTGACATTCTGTCTATCCAGCCATTTCAAAATTCACCAAACCTTTGTTGTTGTCCGATTTCATGGCATTTCGAGGTCGTTTGGCTGGTTTCGACCACCCCACACACGCTTTTCAAGAGCGACAAACACCTAAAAACACATATTCAGCTATGCCGTGCAAACCACGCATCCGAATGACGTGACACCTTCTCATACACCTCAAGAATAATAATTAGGGTGTTTTTGGGTGATTTAAAGTCATTCTGATGTCGTTCAGCATGCATTTGACCATTAAACGCATGTTTTGGCCATTTTCAACATGTGGAGTGCGTTTTTAGCCACCGCGGTCACATGACACCTCCGACTGATGTGCTGTCTGGCCGACCATTTCAAAATTCAACCACCCTTTGTTGTCGTCCGATTTCATGACATTCCAAGTTCGTTCGGCCAGTATCAACCACCCCACGCACACTTTTCAAGCGCGCCAAACACCTAGAAAACACATATTCAGTCGTGTCGCGCAAACCGCATATCCTAATGATGTGTCATCTCCACATACACCTCACGAATAGTAATTAGGGCGTTTTCGTGTGATTTCATGTCATTACGATGTTGTTCGGCTTGAATTTGACCGTTAAACGCATGTTTTGGCCATTTACGACATGCAGAGTGCGTTGTCGGCCACTGTGGTCACACTACACCTCTGATTGACATGTCGTATGACCGACCGTTTCACAATTGACCCACCCTTTGTTGTCGTCTGATTTCATGGCATTCTGAGGTCGTTCGGCCGATATCGACCACCCCACGCACGCTTTTCAAGCGTGCCAAACACCTAGAAAACACATATTCAGCCGTGCCATGCAAACCGCGCATCTGAATGATGTGTCATCTCTTATTACACCTCACGAATAATAATTATGGTGTTTTCGTGTGATTACAAGTCATTCTGATGTCATTCGGCATGCATTTGACCATTAAACGCATGTTTTGGCCATTTACGACACGCGGTGTACGTTTTTGGCCACCGCGGTTACACGACACCTCCGATTGATGGGCCGTCTGGCCGACCATTTCAAAATTCACCCAAAATTTGTTTTCGTCCAACTTCATGGCATTCCGAGGTCGTTCGTCTGGTATCAACAACCCCACGCATGCTATTCAAGCGCCCCAAACACCTAAAAAGACATATTCAGCCATGCCGTGCAAACTGCGTGTCCAAATGACGTTCCGTCTCCTCATACACCTCACGAATAATAATTAGGGATTTTTTGTGTGATTTCATGTCATTATGATGTCATTCGGCATGCATTTGACCGTTAAACAAATGTTTTGGCCATTTACGACACACAGAGTGCGTTTTCGATCAGCGCGGTCACACGACACATCCAATTGATGTGCCGTCTGGCCAACCATTTCACAATTTACCCACCCTTTGTTTTCGTCCAATTTCATGGCATTCTGAGGTTGTTTGGCCGGTATCGACCATCCCAAGCACGTTTTTCAAGTGTGCCAAACACCTAAAAAACACATATTCTGTCGTGCCACGCAAACCGCCTGCCCAAATGACGTGTCGTCTCTTCGTACACTTCACAAATAATAATTAGGATGTTTTCGTGAGATTTCAAGTCATTCTGATGTCGTTTGGCATGAATTTGACCGTTAAACACATGTTTTGGGCATTTACGACATGCGGAGTGAGTTTTTGGCCACCGCGGTCACATGACACCTCTGATTGACGTTCCGTATGGCCGACCATTTCACAATTCACCCACCCATTGTTGTCGTCCGATTTCATGGCATTCTAAGGTCGTTCGTCAGGTTTCGACAACCCCACGCACGCTTTTCAAGCGCCCCAAACACCTAAAAAATGCATATTCAGCCATGCCACACAAACCGCACGTCTGAATGATGTGATGTCTCCTCGTACACCTCAAGAATAATAATTAGGGTGTTTTTGTGTGATTTTAAGTCATTACGATGTCGTTCGGCATTTATTTGACCGTAAAACACATGTTTTGGCCATTTAGGACACATGGAGTGCGTTTTCAGCCACCATAGTCACACGACACCTCCGATTGACATGTTGTCTAGCCGACTGTTTCCAAATCCACCCACCCTTTGTTGTCGTCCGATTTCATGGCATTCCGAGGTTGATCGGCCAGTTTTGACCAACCATGCACGCTTTTCAAGCGTGCCAAACACCTAAAAACACATATTTAGTCGTGCCACGCAAACCACACGTATGAATGATGTGTCGTCTCCTTGTACACCTCACAACTAAAAATTAGCGTGTTTTCATGTGATTTCAAGTCATTCTGATGTCGTTATGCATGCATTTGACCGTTAAACGCATGTTTTGGCCATTCATGACCCACAGAGTGCGTTTTCGGCCACTACAGTCACATGAAACCTCCGATTGACGTGACGTCTGGATGAACATTTTAAAATTCACCCACCCTTTGTTGTTGTCTGATTTCACGGCATTATGAGGTCGTTCGGTCGGTATCGACTGCCCCACGCAAGCTTTTCAAGCGTGCCAAACACCTAAAAAACACATATTCAGCCATTCCGAGCAAACTGTGCGTTCAAATGACGTATCGTCTCCTTGTAAACCTCACAAATAATAATTAGGGTGTTTTAGGGTGATTTCAAGTCATTTTGTTGTCGTTCGGCATGCATTTGACCGTTAAACGCATGTTTTGGCCATTTACGGCACGCGGAGTGCATTTTCGGCCAGCGCAGTCACACGACACCTCTGATTGACATGCCGTCTGGCCGACCATTTCAAAATTTACCAACCCTTTGTTGTCATCCGATTTCATGGAATTACGAGGTCGTTCGGCCGGTATCGACCACTACACCCATGTTTTTCAAGCGTGTCAAACACCTAAAAACATATATTCAGTCGTGCTGCACAAACCACATGTCTAAATGACGTGTCGTCTCTTCTTACACCTCACGAATAATAATGAGGGTGCTTTCGTGTGATTAAAAGTCATTACAATGTCGTTCGGCATGCATTTGACCATTAAACGCATGTTTTGGCCATTTATGACATGCAAAGTGAATTTTCGGCCACCGCGGTCACACGACACATCTAATTGATGTTCCGTATGGCTGACCATTTCAAAATTCACCCACCCTTTGTTGTCGTCTGATTACATGGAATTTCGTGGTCATTCGGCCGGTTTCGACCACCCCACGCACGCTTTTCAAGCGTGCCAAAAACCTAAAAATCACATATTCAGCCGTGTCGTGCAATCCGTGCATCCAAATTATGTGTCGTCTCCTCGTACACTTCATGAATAATAATTAGGGTGTTTTCGAGTGATTTCAAGTCATTCCTATGTCGTTCGACATACATTTTACCGTTAAACGCATGTTTTGGCCATTTACGACACGCGGAGTGCATTTTCGGCCACCGCGGTCACACGACACCTTCGATTGACGTTTCATCTGGCCGACCATTTCACAATTCACCCACCCTTTGTTTTCATCTGATTTCATGGCATTACGAGGTCGGTCGGCCGGTATCGACCACCCCACGCAAGTTTTTCACGCGCGCCAAACACCTAAAAAACATATATTCAGTCGTGCCACGCAAACCGCGCGTCCGAATAACGTGTTGTCTCCTCATAAACCTCAAGAATAATAATTAGGGGGTTTTCATGTGATTTCAAGTCATTCTGACATCGTTCGGCATGAATTTGACCATTAAACGTATGTGTTTGGCCATTGACATCACGCGGAGTGCGTTTTCATCCACCGCAGTCACATGACATTTCCGATTGACGTGTTGTCTAGCCGACCATTTCACAATTCACCCCACCCTTTTTTGTCGTCCGATTTCATGGAATTCCGAGGTCGTTCGGCCAGTATCGACCACCCCATGCACGTTTTTCAAGCATGCCAAACACCTAGAAAACACATATTCTGTCGTGCCACGCAAACCACGCGTCTAAATGATGTGTCGTCTCCTCGTACACCTCAAGAATAATAATTAGGGTGTTTTCATGTGATTTCAAGTCATTCTGATGTCGTTCGACATTCATTTGACAGTAAAATGCATGTTTTGGCCATTTACGACACGCGTAGTGCATTTTCGGCCATCACGGTCACGTGAAACCTCTGATTGATGTGTCGTCTGGCCGACCATTTCACAATTCACCCACCCTTTTTTGTCGTCCGATTTCATGGCATTTTGAGGTCGTTCGGACAGTATCGACCACCCCATGCACGCTTTTCAAGCATGCCAAACACCTAAAAAACACATATTCAGTCGTGCCATGCAAACCGCACGTCTGAATGATGTTCGGTCTCCTTTTTCATCTCACGAATAATAATTAGGGTGTTTTCGTGTGATTTCAAGTCATTTCGATGTCGTTCGGTATGCATTTCACCGTTAAACGCATGTTTTGGAGATTTACGACATGCGGAGTGCGTTTTTGGCCACCGCAGTCACACGACACCTCCGATTGACATGTCGTCTAGCTGAACATTTCAAAATTCACCCACCCCTTAATTTTTGTTCGATTTCATGGCATTTCGAGGTCGTTTGGTCGGTATCGACCACCCCACGCAAGCCTTTCAAGCGTGCCAAACACCTAAAAAACACTTATTCAGTCGTGCCACGCATACCACGTGTCTGAATGATGTGTCATCTCCTCATACATCTATCGAATAATAATTAGGCTGTTTTCTTGTGATTTCAAGTCATTTCGATGTCGTTCGGCATGAATTTGACCGTTAAACTCATGTTTTGGCCATTTACAACACGCGGGGTGCGTTTTCGATTAGTGCGGTCACATGACACCTCCGATTGACGTGCCTTCTAGACAACCATTTCACAATTCACCCACCCTTGGTTTTTGTTCAATTTCATGGCATTCCGAGGTCGTTTGGCTGGTATCGACCACCCCACACACACTTTTCAAGCACGCCAAAAACCTAAAAAACACATATTCAGTTGTGCCGCGCAAACCACATGTCCGAATGACGTTTCGTCTCCTCGTACACCTCATGAATAATAATTAGGGTCTTTTCGTGTGATTTCAAGTCATTCTGATGTCGTTCGGCATGCATTTGACCATTAAACGTATGTTTTAGCCATTTACGACAGGCGGAGTGCATTTTCGGCCACCACAGTCACACGACAGCTCCGATTGACATGCCGTCTGGCCGAACATTTTACAATTTACCCAGACTTTTTTTCATCCGATTTCGTGGCATTCCGAGGTCATTCGGCCGGTATCGACCACCCCACACATGATTTTCAAGCGCGCCAAACATCTAAAAAACACATATTCAGCCGTTCCACGCAAAACGCACATCCAAATGATGTGTTGTCTCCTCGTACACCTCAAGAATAATAATTAGGGTGTTCTCGTGTGATTTGAAGTCAGTCTGATGTCGTTCGGAATGCATTTGACCGTTAAATGCATGTTTTGGCCATTTACGACACGCAGAGTACGTTTTCGGCCACCGCGATCACACGACAACTCTGATTGACGTGCCGTCTAGCAGACCATTTCACAATTTACCCACCCTTTGGTGTCGTCCAATTTCATGGCATTCTGAAGTTCTTCGTCTGGTATCGACCACCCCACGCACGTTTTTCAAGCGTGCCAAACACCTAAAAAACACATATTCAGTCGTGTCATGCAAATCGCGCGTTCGAATGAGGTTCCATCTCCTAATACACCTCAAAAATAATAATTAGGTTGTTTTCATGCGATTTCAAGTCAGTTAGATGTCATTCGGAATGCATTTGACCATCAAATACATGTTTTGGCCATTTACGACACGCATAGTGCGTTTTTGACCACCACGGTCACACGACACCTCTGATTGACGTGCCGTCTGGCCGACCATTTCACAATTCACCTAACCTTTGTTTTTGTTCGATTTAATGGCATTATGAGGTGATTCAGCCGGTTTTGACCACCCCACGCATGCTTTTCAAGCGCGCAAAACACCTAAAAACACATATTCAATCGTGCCACACAAACCGCGCGTCCGAATGACGTGTTGTCTCCTCGTACACCTAAATAATAATAATTAGGGTGTTTTCATGTGTTTTCAAGTCATTCCGATGTCGTTCGGCATGAATTTGACCATCAAATGCATGTTTTGGCCATTTAGGACATGCGAAGTGCGTTTTCGGCCACCGCGGTCACACGACACCTCCAATTGAGGCAGGGTTGACTCGTACACATCAAAAATGACCCATGGATCATTTTATTAATGTATCAACACAATACGAATGCATTTGGTCAGTTTTCCATATGCCAGTTGTTTTTACATAAAAGAGTATCCATTTTAAACAAAAGGAAGACACTTTGAGTGGCACCGGCCACACCGTGCCTTAGATTGAGGCGAGTGGGGGGGCTGTCTGGGGGGATTTCCGGGGTCCAGGGAGGAGGGTGGGGGGGGGGGTTGCCCGGGGTCTTGGAAGGAGGGTGGTTAATGTATCTAAAACTCTATCTAGGTATCATACATCGAATTCCGACAACACTGCGAACCGCCGCGGGGTGTCATCCTGGAGGAGGGCCAAATCAAGGCATTACCGCGGCATGACCGCGGCGTGTTGGCCCGGTACAGTGACATCCGTGGGGTAGCATATTCAGGCAAGGATTCCAAATAAATCCTATGTAGTTTTCTTTAACATTATAGAAACTAATCTTATGTTATAAAAAACAGACTATTGATTCAAGATTGTGGTATGATAATGATATATATTTTATATTAGTTGTTTTTAAAAGTGGTACTAGGTTGTTGAAACTACTAATTGAGAGTCAAATTATCACACCCGAAACTATCACTGTGAGTTTTTTCAGATAGCGAACCTCCGTTGGAGGAGTTTTATTATAAAAACATGACTTTATTTATCAAATGAAAAAATTATATTAAAGAAAAATTATTCAAGATATTCAATTCAATATAATTAAGTAGAATTAATAAAGAAACTAAATTCGATTTAAAGAATTATTAAATTAAAGAGGCTTCCATATTTGATAAAAAATAAATAGTTATACTAAATTCAAAAATATCCATACCAGAGTGAAAACCCAGGTTAAAAAATAAAGAGTTATACAGAATTCAAAAATGTAATGGATCAATCTACCACTGATCAACATCACCATCACCACTGTCATCATCATCCTCATCCTCATTGCAATATCTTTCCTCGTCGTCATCCTCTTCATCATCCTCATCCTCGCCCTCAGCCCCATCCTCGCCCTCGGCCCCATCCTCGCCCTCGTCCTCATCCTCATCCTTGCCCTCGTCCTCTTCAGCATCCTCGTCATCACCAGGAACATAATCATCTTGACCGCCACTATAACTGACACCTGGGGCATTGGATAATTCACCCATCGATGACATATATGTCTGACAAGCCGTGCTGGCCTTTGGTGGAAGTGATGAAGATAAAGCTTTGATCACTTTCATAAATTCTTTCTCCCTCTTTTGAACCTGTTCTTCCAACTCTGTGACCCTTTTATCAGACTGTCTTGCATGCTCCTTGACCTGTTCCAACTCGGTGGTACTAGAATGGATACCTGGAGAGGACCGATACCTCATCGAGACTATATTCTTACCAGGTCAGCACTATACTCGACCAGAGTTCTCATCTCCCAAAACCTGATATAAATGATCGTGTGGCCCAAAATTGTCAGGATCCTGGGCATCAAGGGCCTCTAAAGCATCCTGCTAAAAATATTAATAGATTATTAAATTTCAAAATAGATATTAAACTTTGAAATTAACAAATTAAAACTTAAATCTTTTCTTGTGTCAGTTCATTAACCATAATTCCATAATTTTTCCTTCTACTCGAGCAAAACATTTTTTCTCGAGGGATACGTCCTTCAATATTCAATTTGTGCTTCTATAATGACATTGAAACAATATAAAGTGCAAGTATAATCATATATTCAATATTCAATAAATCACATAATTTAAGTAGGAAAAAATAAAAAGGGCATGTCCTAATGAAAAATTATAAACAACTATATCGTACCAGCTGCCTCTCATGATCTGACATAGTTGTGCGCCATAAAGTGTGGAGGTATTTCTTTGAATCAATTTGTTTTGTTTTTTTCAAAAGATTCCTAAATAATTTATAATAATAAATAAGATAATATTAATTCAAAATATGAAAACTGTCATTTAAATACCTCAAATGGAATTAATACCTTAAATTTAGCAGTCAGACAATGGGTAATCATTTGGTGATATTGCTCTATCGGGCAGTCATCCATGATAGGTAATGTCTCCAACTCCGTGCCCACTCTATCACACCAGCCATCATACATTTCATGCTTATAAGCTCTCCAAATCTCTCCTAGCTCCTTTAAACGTGTTGGTCGTGCACCTTCACCATCAGGGAAGTTAAACCAAAGCTGACACCCAATAGATTAATTCATATACATACAAAAAAATAATACATTAAATCCAATATATTTTTTACCCATATTTGTGCCCATGCATTATCTTTGACTTCTTGTGGAAGATTTCTCAAAGAGAGAGGGCTGACCGGAATGATGTCGGAGTATTTGGTTAGCGTCGCCAAAAAACCCCGACATTCCTGCCCAGATTTATCAATCATCTCTCCAACATCATTTTATTCAACCATCAACTGTGTCTGGCGGTTCCATACCGCACGTAAGCGAGAACGCCCCCTCCCTCGCCTCCTATCCGTAGATGAATCTGTTATTAATGAAAAAAATATTAGTACAAGTTATAATAAAAATAAATTTTGGTATAAAAATTTGTTAGAGTTATATAAATATACATGTGGTAATCAGGTCAATGGGCGTCACTGGATGTGCAGAAACTGAAGGAATATCATGTACAAGTGGAGTGTCCCTCAGTGTACGCTCCTCAGCCACATACTATGTCAGAGAAGGATTCGAAGAAGGTGGATTATAATAGCTCAGAGATAATGAACCAGAAGAAAAAGATGATGGAACAGACGTTTGGCCAACTGGTAGTGTAAACATCAGAGGCCTAAATATCCCGTGTGTCCCTAAAGACACACAAGGATATAAAATGGGGCGTAGAGGATACGTCTATGGTAGGGGCATAGTTCAATCAGGTACGACCGGTGGATCGTCTAACTCTCTCACCATGAGCCCTCGTACCACCAGCCTCAGTACCGGGACCACTAGATGATCGTCTAACTCTGACACCACCCCCCTCCTACCACCAGCCTCTGTACTGGGATCAATATTAGGCTCTTCGTCGGATATCTATCATCTAGGGGGTGGATCCTGAAAAAAAGTTTAACTTAAAAGTGAACACATGATATTATAAGTTATTTAAATATATATATATATAAATTTGAAATAAAAAACTCACAAAAGGGATGAGTGGAAGAATTCCCATCTCTGTCATGCGATGATTATTTTCTGTCATCTTTTTCCACCACCTCTCTTCAATGGGTGTCATTTCCTGCAATGAAAATAAATATGGAATTAATTATCAATAGATAACTAATGTGTAACCCAAAAAACAAAATATAGAAAAACCATTCTGATGAAAAAAAACATAAAGAAATATAAGATTTATTAGGGATAGGCCATGTATATTTACATGGATATCCAAGTCATGTACTTTGTACATTACCATGTACTTTCCCAGGACACTAGATTATCGTAGACACCATGTCAACCGTTATACACACCATGTGAACCCTTATACCATATCTTCATTATTACAACCATTAATAACAACTTATTAAACAACGTCACTTGTCAAAGATACACTAGAGCAGAAAACGTTTTTTACGTCGGTTATTTTTTATTTTTTACGTCGGTTTCTAGCCGACGTTAATACGTGCGACGTTATAAATAAGGTTTTTGACGTCGGTTATTTAAAAACCGGCGTCAAAAACATAAAATTGCGATGTTTATCACGTCTGGTATTTTAGAACCGATGTGATAAAGAAAATGGGAAGGGTATATCACGTCGGTTATTTATCAACTGACGTGATAAAAGGCCTGGAAAATGGTTTATCACGTCGGTTATTAAACAACCGACGTGATAAACAGGGGCGAGGGGGATTTATCACGTCGGTTCATATAGAACCGACGTGATAAACCAGGGTGAGGGGGCTTTATCACGTCGGTTCTATAAGAACCAATGTGATAAACTGGGTGTGAGCGTGGTTTATCACGTCGGTTCGAATAAAACCAACGTGAAAAACCTGGGGAGGGGGGTTTATCACGTCGGTTATTATATAACTGCCATGATAAACTGGCGGGAGGCGGTTTATCACGTCGGTTATTCAATAACCAACGTGATAAACCATTGTCCATGCCTTTTATCACGTCGATTATTCAATAACCGATGTGATAAACCATTCTCCAGGCCTTTTATCACGTCGGTTATTAAATAACTGGCGTGATAAACCATTCTCCAAGCCTTTTATCACGTCGGTTATTAAATAACCGACCTGATAAACCATTCTCCAGGCCTTTTATCACGTCAGTTATTAAATAACCGACGTGATAAACCATTTTCCAGTCATTTTATCACGTCAGTTATTTAATTACCGACGTGATAAACCCAATTTTTTTTAAGCAGAACGCAGTCATCTTTTCTCCACCAGAATCAACCAGAAAACAAATCAAGAAATCGTACCAAAAAAGTATAAGTAGATCAAAATTAAGCATGTACATAGATAACATATAAAACATACCCCCTAGACAGCCCCCACCCTCATTTATACCCCATGGACAGCCCTCCCCCACCCCGTTGGAGCCCTCACCCTCATGTATACGCCCTGGACAGCCCTCCCCCACCCCATTGGAGCTCCCACCCTCATGTATACCCCTTAGACAACCCTCCCCCACCCCATTGGAGCCCCCACCACACTCCTGGACTGCCCCCGACCCTCGGACACCCCCCAAACACCCCTCGACAACCCCCCACCCACCTAAACAGCACCCCCTCACCCCCTCACCCCACTTGACAGCCCCCACCACACCCCTGGACAGCCCCAAACACCCCTGGACAACCCCCCTACCCCGGGACAGCACTCCCACACCCCTGGACCACCTTCCCACACCCCTGGACATCCCTGCCACCCCTCAGGACTCTCCCCCCCCACCCCACCGGACAACCCTCCCAGACCGCTGGACACCCCCAACCCCACTGAACACACCCCCACACCCTTGGAACCCCTCCCCCACAGACCCAAATCCATACCAGAAAAACCATCAAAAGTAGACCAAAACAAGAAGTATAGAAAAATTAAACATTCACTTATATAACATTCAAAACTTACACTATCAACTTCAAAAAAACTAAATCCGACCTAAACAACTACCAAATACACAATTAAAATGACAATATTCAAAATTACATTTTACATTACAAACAACTAAAATTCAATCAAACCTGCAAAATAATTTGACCACTCCACTTGTACGTGTTTGATGTCTTCAGCAGTATAGGGTTGAGGGTCATCAAAAAGCTACAAATGAAAAAGAAGATAGTTAACATGTATAATGAATAAATCAAATTGAAATATTATGGCAATGTTTAAGAGGAAATCGTACCTGGTCAAAATTCACAACTTTCCTAGTTGTTATTATTTCATACATAAATCTTAACATATAATATCCACATTCGATGAGGCCTTGTTGTTCATGACAATTCTGTTTGAATGAGTGTAAATTAAATATATTATTTTTATGTAATAAATCAAAAAGTACAAATTATAAATGGAAATTTAATTTCTCATTTACATATTTGATCTTTGCATTTCTTTTCTTTGTGTTTTTTCGAAAGTAGACCCATGCACTGTTAGAAAATAATACGAATGGGGTAAATTTAAAATTCATTATAATATATAAAACTATTGAGAAATTTAAACTTACTTTTCTAATATATTCTTAAAACTTTCCCGCACATCACCATGAACAGAGCATATCCAATAAAGAGCTTTCACCCTTGGGAAAAAAATCTCTAACATCCAATGATCACTGATAAAAGGAAATTTAATGTTAGTGGTTTTTTATGTTAAAATATAATTAACTCTTTGAGATAGATGTTTTTCATACCTCTCACAAAAAGGCATCATCCAACATTGTGTGATTATATTCTTTTCAAATATTTCAGTAATATAAACCATTCTTTGTTCCTCATTCAATGCACATGCTTCAGGGGAAATCAATTGCGGGTCCATGAATCCATATACTTCTGTCATCTCATTCCTCTGACAAATTTTATAAAGATACTTAATACAAAACATACATAAGTATACATTTTTAATAAATATAACGCAGGGAAAAGGTGTTAAGACTTACATGGAAAAAAATTGCACCACGTTGATGCCCAACTTATCTCCAGTAAAAAGCTCCATGATATCAGTTTTTGTAATCCCCACACTTATTTCATGTCCACAAACATGATATTCCATTGGAAACTCATAAAAACCCAACAAAAAATGTGAATATCTTGACAATCTGTCAAGACCACTGGAATCTGTATCTGATGTCATAGCATGTTGTCGTTGTTGTTGTCTATACAGTATTTCTTTACCTTTGAAGTATTCCTGTGAAAAAAAATTGAAAAATATAGTAGTTTTCAAATGATAAAACCACATTAATAAACAAATAAAATAAAAGATATAACATTCATACCTCTATGGTAATGAGTCGAAGAAGTCTGGATGGCCAAACTAAAAAATGGCCGATACTCTGTCCAACTGTCGCCACCTCATCTATAGGTATTGGTACTCTATCTGATCTATCTATAATATCCTATACAGTGACCCTCTGATTCTCTACCTCTAATTGTTGATGATGAACTATATCTCCTATACAATATACCAACCCGTATGCTACTATATGATGTTGAGAATCATCAACATACAACTCGCAATATGTAGGAAGCTGCGGCGAAGGCGTAGGATAAAAAATGGGGTCCGCAGGCTGAGGTGGGGGAGTTGGAGCTACTGGCGGAGGTGGAGGATAAATAATGGGGTCTGTAGGGGGAGGTGGAGGAGTGGGAGCTCTAGTATGAAATTGTCTTTGTATTTCTGCAAACATAGACTGCACCGACTCTCTAATCTTGTCCTCCATCGTCGCATTAATATTTTGAACTTCAGCCTCAAAGGATTCTATTTTTTTTATAAACCCCCTCAATGTTAGAAGTTGAAGAACGTGGAAACACTTTTCTTACCGATACACCTGCCGGATATCCTCTTACATGACCAGGATGTCCGGGCCTTCCCAATGCTGCAAATAAAATATCTTCCCTCCTAATAGCTCTAAATGTCCCCTCTGAACTCTACTCCTCAAGAGAGTCCTGTATTAATTAATTGAACATTTATGTAATGATTGAAACTTATATGAAAAAAAAAGTTAACTTAAATGAATTAAATAGATATCTTACAATCCTCTCAGCTACGATTCTCGATTCTTCTGAAAGATATTGCCCTTTTTTCCCTTCTGAGCTCTCTTCCATTTTTTATGTCTAGATGGAGGGGATGGAGGGGCCACCTCTCCAGAGCTTGAAGACGCAGCTCTTAGTTGTTGACATTTTTCCGTCATCATTTGTTCTTCCAATAATGCATACCCTCCCCGAGATAAACTATGAGGGTATACATTTTTAGAGTGGATCTCCTGATGAGGTTTCCTTGTTTTCTGTAATTTAAGAATAAGAAATCATTAAAAAAACATTAATAAAATCATTTATATAAGAATGTTTATAAAAGTTTACATTGACCTTACCCGAAATGACTCTTTTTTTCTACTTTCAAAATACTGTCTCCACGTGTCTTCATCTATAAAAGGATATATACGACATGGATTGTCGTGACTCCTATGACCATAAATGAAATCAGATGAGAGGGTTGATTTGAAATCCCTCCATCTCCTGGCAGCCAATGATAAGCATTTCTTCCTGACTCCTCCAGTGTCAGGAATATCAAATGTCATCTGATAAAGAAGAGGTTAAAAATATTATATATACTAGAAACATTAAAATAATGGTCAAACAATGACAAAAGATCTTACCAAAATTGTCTCCCACAACTGAGAGATAATCTCTTTATCCACACCTCTCCAATCATCATACAGAATGCTTACTTTGGTCTTAGCTTGAGTTGCAAAAAAACTCTTAAAATCTTTGGCATTCGGACCTCTAGGAATATCATCATCATCAAACTCAATGACTATCCTCTGATCCTGCGTACGGGCAAGTGATAATTTTGGTAAATGTGTGCACCCACGTTTACCAACCTTTGAACTCTTTGTCATAATAGGAGCTTGTGAATGTTCATCCCCATAGGTATGACCAGCAATATGCTCCTCTCCAGAATCATGTGGTTGATCATCTGAATGATCTGTCATTATCCTTCAAATAAAAAAAACAAATGTCAGTTCAAAAATATACAAATTAAAATATTTTAATACTGCTGTAATCAGAAAATAGAAAAGTGTACTAAGTTACATAATAGTAAACATTGGTAATATGGTAAGCATGTTAAACAATGGTAAAGATGACAAAGATGGTCAAGATGGTCAAGATGGTAAAAATGGTAAAAATGGTAAACCTGGTAAACATTGTAAACATGGTAAAGTAATTGTCAATGAACAAAAATAAGCATTTTAAAATTCATGTAATGGTTATAAACATGATAAAGTAAACTAAACAAACTTAAAACAAACAAAAACATATACTTATTTTATTTTAAAACATGTTTTAATAAATAAAAAACTTATAATATCTAACATTTATGGAAAAAATAAATGTAAACAATAAATAAACATATGTTACCTGTAATTTTAGGAATGTATAAATGGATTGTTTTCCCAAATTCCTTCGTCGTGATCATTCCTTATGGCACAAACTATGTCTTCAACATGATCATCATTATGTTCTGTTAATATTTCCATGGAAGTAGGGATCTCACATAAATCATCATATTCATCAAGTTCATCCTCACCAACATATTGTTTTTTCCCTTGTAAAACAAAATCCCACTGCATATCTGATTGATCTACTACATAGAAAATTTGTTTTTCATGTGTTTCCATTATAAAAGAATCAGTTGTGTCTTCCAATCTATTCAGATTAACAAGTGTCATTCCAAATTCATCGTGTCTGACACTGTTGTTACCGTTAAACCATTTACAGTTAAAAACATGAACTTTAATTTTAAAGTAATCAACCTCCCATATGTCTTCAATCACTCCATAATATGCACTTGATGCAGAAATTGGGTTTTTGTCCTTAGCACTTGAAAAATGCATTGCTTCTGCAAACACCAATACACCACTATTCTGAACTGCACTTCTGTTGTCCTGAGCTTTTGTATGAAATGTATAACCATTAATGTCATAACCGGACCATGTTATCACATTTAAACTTGGACCACCCACTATCCATTTTAATGTCTCTGATACATCTGATCTACCAAGCAAAGTCTTTTTAATCCATGACAAAAAAGTTTTGTTGTGCTCATTCAAAATCCACATTTATTTCTTCTTTGGATGACATTGTTTCAACTCATTAATATGCAATGTGATATATGGTTGAGAATCAGCTATGTTATTCAAGATTTATGATTCTAACTTCTTCATCTGTTCAGCTGACAATGATTTTACTTTCAAGCCGTGAATCCCCTTTCCCTTATTATTAACTCTTTCATGGCGAGATGGAGGCAAACCTATGTGTTGCGTCGCAGCCAAGTAGCTCGTACAAAACTCTTCTACCTCCTCAGAAATATACTTTTCAATAATGGAGGCTTCAGGTCGATATAGATTTTTAACATACCCCTTTAATATTTTCATATACCTTTCAAAAGGATACATCCAACGAAGATATACAGGTCCACAAAGCTTTATTTCTCGAACCAGATGAATCATTAAATGCACCATTATATCAAAAAAAGTTGGAGGAAAATACATTTCCAATTGACAAAGTATAAAAATTGCATCCTTTTCCAAAATGCTCAAAGCATTCACATCAATCGCCTTGTTACAAATTGAATTGAAAAAATAACACAACTTCATTATAGTCTTTCTGACACGAATGGGCAGTATTCCACGCAATGAAACTGGTAGAATTTGTTGCATCATGACGTGACAATCAGGTGATTTCATACCTATCAAATTCAAGTCCTTCAATGAGACAAAACTTTTTACATTAGAAGAATAACCTTGAAGCACTTTGGTATCATGAAGACACTGACAGAAGCTAATTTTCTCCCTCTTCGATAATGTATGACAAGCTGGGGGAAGAAATGTTCGTCTTCCTTTAGGAGTGGGAGCTAACTCCAAACGTATTCCCATTGATAGTAAGTTTAATCTTGCATTCAACCCATCTTTAGTCTTTCCTTTAATATCTAAAAATGTTCCAATAAAAGAATCACAGATATTCTTCTCCACATGCATGACATCAATATTATGTTTAACTTCATGATACCTCAAATATGGTAGCTCAAAAAAATTGACCTTTTCTTCCAAATATGTCTATCATTACCAGATTTCTGTGTCTTTCCCAATGTCACGTCAAGGTTTTTCACCCTCTCAAAATACAGATCAGGGGATAAAGGTTTTGGAGCAGTATCAAATTATTGTGAGCCATTTAATGCCTTTTTTTAGACTTCTATAAGGGTGTTCCATAGGCAAAAACTTATGATGACCCATGTACACTGTTTTCCTCCCATGATGCAATTGACAATATGACGTCTGTTGTTCGCAAATTGGACATGCTTTAGGCCCTTTAACACTGTATCCAGAAAAATTTCCATACGCTGGGAAGTCATTTATAGTGAACAGAAGCACTGCATGTAGTTGAAAATATTCCATTTTATAAGAATCATACACCCTAATACCATCATCCCATAACAGTTTCAAATCATCAATCAACGGTGACAAGTAAACATCAATATCATTACCGGGTTGCTTTGGACCAGAGATCATTGTACTCAACATGACATATTTGCGCTTCATACAAACTTCAGGAGAGAGGTTGTAAATTACCAATAAAATAGGCCATGAACTATGTGTGCTACTAAGTGTTCGGTATGGATTCATTCCATCTGTGCACAACCCTAGTCTGAGATTTCTAATTTCATTTCCAAATGTAGAATACTGCGCATCAATTTTCTTCCATTGTGGACAATCAGCTGGATGACATATTTTTCCATCACATACCCGCTCTTCAGCATGCCATATTAACCTTTTTTCATCATGTGAACTAGCAAATAAACGTTTGAAACGATTAATTATAGGAAGATACCAAAATACCTTTTAAGGGAGCTTTGTAATCTCTACATCAGCCTGTGATTTTTCTTTCACCTTATACTGTGATGTCCCACATTTAGGACACTCTGACAGAAATTCATATTCCTTCCTATATATAATGCAGTCATTCGGACATGCATGTATTTTCTTGTATCCCAATCCCATCGGGCATAATATTTTCTTGGCTTTGTAATGTGAATCTGGAAGATCGTTATCTTTTGGAAGAATGTCTTTCATCAATTGTAGCAGCTCTGTAAAACTTCTGTCACTCCATCCATGCTTTACCTTCAGGTTAATCAATCTTAACATCACCGACAAAATCGTAAAATCTGTACAACCAGGATATAATGGTTTTCAGCATCACCATATAGACGCACAACTGTCGGTTCTATCTCAATTTGTTCTGCTACAATATCGCGAATCATTTCTTCAATTCCATCGGAGTTACCATCTTGCGAATCATCATCATCAGTGACATTCCGTCCAGTTTCACCGTGCCAAATCCAAGGGCTGTAACTCGTATTAAAACCATGACAAATAAGATGATCTTTTATCTCTCTACTTTTCAACTTCTTCATATTCAAACATTTCAGGCATGAACAGAAAAAAATGTCACTACTTGGAACATTTCGTTTTGCAAATTCCAAAAAGGCATCAACACCTTCCTCAAATTCATTTCTCATTCGATGTGTCGTAATCCAACTTCGACTCATTATTACCTATAACAAATATCTACAAAAAATATATTTTTTTTAGATAAGACAAATATATGTTTATATGAAAAAAATCATAATTTGAATGTAAAACAATTTAAAATATAAAACAAATCTATAGGTATTTAAAAAAATATGCTTGAATATTATTTTTAAAACAAAATATAGTTAGATATAACAGTTTTAAATTTCATTGAATCAAAGAAAACCATGACGCCTACATAGTTTAATATTGATTGCGGTTTTTATGTTTTAATATATTAGATAAACTACCTATTTAACATGTTATTAATGGTTTCTGTAGACCCTAAATCCATTTGGTAAATATTTTCACACAATTATAAAAATCAATGGAAGTGTTTTTGGGAGGAATATGTTCAATCATTTGATTTTGATGTCCCATATTCTATAACAAAAGTCAATGTGGATACCAAATCCCTTAGTTTGGTTTTTTATTCTCAAAGGGTTTGTGATGAAAAAGAAGAGTATTAGTTGATGTATATGATAAATAAAATACAACTATATTTTATTTATGGTTATGATAGAATTAATTCATAACATATCATTTAGGATCTTCTCCCACCAAAAGTAACCCTCCTCAGTTCGAAATGAATAAATTTATATAATTATGTATGGATTCATACATGTATTGTTGTAAATAAACCAAAAAGAATATTATTAGTACTAAAAGTAAAACTAGGAAGAAACAACAAACTATATATACTCATGAAAGCTACTCCACAACACTTCCATGATACTAACATCTATAAAAAACTACAAATTTCTTTTAAAAACCAAAAAAATTGTTTATATTTATGTATGGTGGGCATAACATGTATACATAGTAAGATCCTCCCTAAAACATCTCATGAAAATGTTGAGGAAGCACACTAAAGCCCTATGAAAAAAGGAATCTAAATCATCACCTAAATAAAGAAAAATAGTTTCATATACTCACTATGGATCGATCACTCACAAAATAATTCATATAAGTAAACATTTTCTTATAAAAAATTATATAAATATATATATATATACTAAAATTAAGGTTCTCGGATACCACTTCTCCACTAGTTTTCCTCTCACACCCCAATGCTAATGTCATGGTCTCACCCCGCCCATAAATCATCCTACACCATGTGAAATTGTATCACTTCCATCAATGAATCATATATATCATAATAATTTAAGAATATTTTAAGTATGGGAAAGAAGAAATAAAATAAACACTCTCGGTTAAGATGATAGATCCGAGAGGAGGAGGAGGATGACAGCGAGGCGGCAGGGGTGGAGGAAGATGAAAGGGACGGCGGTCGGGGTGCGTAGACCAGGGAAGCAATGGCTTCTTTTACCTTCTGCACCACACCCAACTCGCTGGTGCCCTTCCGAGGGCTGATGGCCTTGGAGATCACCTCAGACAGCAATGAAGAAGATAAACAATGAAGAAAAATCGCAAAACATAATTATAGAATATCCGTGAAAAAAAACGAACGAAATAAATTCGTGGAAGGCTTACTTGAATGTTGCGAGTTGAGATGATAAATTCGAGAGGAGTGAAGAAGATAAACAATGAAGCCAAAATGAGTTTAACGCAGGTCGATCGACGAGCCGATTAGGGTTTACCGTGCAAGAGAGACGAGCCGGCGGACTGTCAATCGAAAAATCGTAAATGATAGTCCACGGGCCTTTTAAAGGTTTTATAATGTCGGTTATTATACAACCGATGTTATAAGCTATTTTTTAAATTTATAACGTCGGTTATTTTAAAACCGACGTAAAAAAGCTCCCGCTCTTTGGTTTTTTACGTCATTTATTTTATAACCGATGTAAAAAACGAGATATCTACGGGTTTTTTACGTCGGTTTTTCTATAACCGACGTCAAAAACCCCCTCGTGCTTTGGTTTTTTACGTCGGTTATTTTATAACTGACGTAAAAAATGCGTAGATATCTCATTTTTTACGTCGGTTATAAGATACCCGACGTGAAAACCAATGCGCGGGGGGGTTTTTACGTCGTTTATTTGGAAACCGACGTAAAAAAGGTGATATCTACGCGTTTTTTATGTCGGTTTCCCAATAACCGATGTAAAAAACCAAAGCACGGGGGGGGTTTTTTACGTCGGTTATTGGGAAATAGACGTAAAAAACGCGTAGATATCGGGTTTTTTATGTCGGTTATAAAATAACTGACGTAAAAACCAAACAGGCGCGATTTGTAACATCGGTTATTAAAATAACTGACGTTAAAAATCTACCTGCCACATTTTTACGTCGGTTATATATAACCGACGTAAAAAATGGTGACGTAAAAAACGTTTTCTGCACTAGTGATAATCAAGTTGAACAAAAATAAATAATAATATTGGATATATCAAGTAAAATTATGTTATACTATATTACATCCTAATTGACCACCCACAACCATGATTAATGACCAAAAAGATCCCCTTTAGGCCAAATAAAAATTTCAAACAACATCACTTGTCAAAGACAATCAAATTGAACATAAATAAATAATAATATTGGATATATCAAGTAAAATGAAGTCATACTATATTACATCCTAAATGACCACCCACAACCATGATTAATGACCACAAAGATCCCCTTTCGTCCAAATCAAAATTGAAAACAAAAACACATAATTGCAGAACAAAAAAATCAAGGAATCACTAACAGATTTGATGTGTAGAAGAAAAAAATTCTGTGATTGAAGATGGATCGATTTGTAGAATAAGTTTGGCAGGAGGAAGATTGGATTTAGGGGACGCCGAGGGGAACTACAATCTACAATCGGGTGGAGGGGGAATGGATTCCCGACTATATTTAGGGTAATTTTTTCCAAACGGTTTGTAAAAACCGTTGGGAATGTATCTCTTTACCAATGGATTAGATAAACTGTTGGTAAAAAAGTGATATCGAAGGCCTTTACCAACGGTTTTGCAAAACCATTGGTAAAAGCTTGTATAAAATCATTTATACCAACAGTTTACATAAACCTTTGGTAAACATAGACATTCCCAAAGGTTTACATAAACCGTTGGGATGTAAGTGTTGGTAAAAGTTCCATTTCTAGTAGTTCTTCCCATGTTCCGAACATTTCAACCTAAAGATATTATGCCATGTGACATTAGTACCAATTCTGAACATGAATTGTTCAAACATCTATTTTACAATACAATGTCACTTTATGTATGATTGAATACGTCGAAGAAACCATTAGATCTACCTCGGTTGATCATGTTCCCTATATCTGACGTTTCCCATTTATGTTAATCCTTTAGAGTATTAATTGTAATTATGGTCTTAACTAACTGTAAGACCAATATCTATTTTCCATATGTTTCCAAACATATTTTTATTGGAAAACTATGATGCTCCCACTATCCTTTGAAAGAAACAAGGAAAATATTCATTCAATATAAATTCTATAAGATCTTTTTGCTTACTTGAATCTAGAGCTGGATTTCAGTAACTTGAAACCCTTAATTGGCATTCAATGGTGTCATCATATTTTTATTGTTGCGTCATATAGACACCTTTTACGAAAGATGATATTGACATTCAATAACCAATATAATGATCTTAGAAATGTAGCTATGAAAAGTAAAATTCTAATGGATTTAGGTATACTGACATGGCATAACCAATCTAGCATCATTGAAACTGCCCTTGTACCATCCATGTATCATATCATTTGAATATCCATTATAGTATTCAATTTATAATACCCTTTATAATTTGATACATGGAATCCATTATAGAATTTTAATTTTCTTTTCAGTCTTAGCTAATTTCTATATACTGATTACTTATATGGTTTATTATGAATATTGTTTCACCAACCATAGTGATCTCAAAACCATCACCATGGTTTTTACCCTTCATACGTAGTATGTTTCACTGGAACATGCCTCTTCCACATGTACTTGTGAAACTTGTTCCTATGTTAACCATTTATGCATGTCGAGCATTGACTAAGTCCAAGTCAATTCAACTCTCACAATCTCTAATAGAGATGTGAACTCTTATATAGAAATGTAGTCTAATACTTGACTACATATTTTCTATCTAAGGGATTTATGTAATATCTTAAGCAATCATTATGATAAATACCTTAGATGCACAACATGTTTAACTTGATGCATGTTTTTTTGAATCATAACAAACGTTTTGTATCTAAACACATCCTTTGAGATAATGTATTTTCATCATACTATGACTCGTATGATATCCATTTATAATTTATTAGTTGGAATATTGGTTATGGGATTTCACTGTTATTTTCAAATCATAAGTTGAAATATAATGGAAGTTTCTGCAAGCTGCAACATTGATACTCCATACATCATAACATTGATGTATAAAATGCGTGTTTAGGAATTGATCCACGCTACATTTCATTGATCAATGTTAATATGTAAGACTTATCACCTATCCTTTTTATGAATATCAATACCGTGATGTAGATAAGGTAACATACGTTTTTTAATTTTTCCACGCTACATTATCATGATCGATGAATGTTTGGTCAAGATATTCTTTGGAATCCCGATTCGAAGAAACTTATATATTCTAACCATTCATACACTTCACTATTACATTTCTTAATAACTTAAAGGAATCATATGAAGTATCTTTACCTCTATATTTCCTTTGTAATAGTTCACACTCTCTTGTTGAACTAACCCTGAAAGCTTTGTAGCATACCTTTATTTCTGATGGGTTCTTTTTCTAAACTAAAGATGTCAATAATACCAAAGGTGTTTAGCTGTGATGAACCTAAATACCATACTAGGTATATACTTGACATCCACATTTAGTTTTACTTGACAAATAATTTTTTTTCCACATCAGGGTAAGCCTTAAATTCTGTATTTATCATGTATTGCCTTTGATTCAAGTATGTCTGAACTATTTGTTGAGTACGAGACACCAAAAAAATCATTCATTACAAAACATGGAATAATATATCATTATGACCAAAGGGAATCTGAGATAAATGTTTTGGTTATACTCAACAACTTTTTCTATTTGAATCAATCACTTGACAAATAAAAGTTATGTGTTTCTCACCACTGACCTAGGAATCACCCTTTCTCAGCTTCTTAGAGAAGACACCTTGCTCCTAGTAATTTATCTTTACTTACTTGGTTGTTGTATTTAAATACACATATGTTATTGGTGTATCATATTCAATACCCAAGAAGTATGTTAGAAACATTAAATTTATTTGATGAATATAAACTTAATGAGAAGCAGGTACTTGCTTCTGGTATTTTAGTTCCTCATATTTTTAAACTTTCATAAATTTATTTCAATATGTGATGTAAATAACCTCCTATATAATAACCAACCTCATTTAATTAAAGGACATGATGAAGCTGCTTTTGACATAACCTTCCATAGACCTTTTATCCTTGTCTTTCAATATATTCTCCGTAAGAACAAAAAACAAAAAAAATCTATACTATTCTTATTAATTAGAGAATGTTACCTGAAAGGAAATTAAGTGCTTGCTCAATACAATGCATTTTTACCCTTAAATGAAACTATAGTGATTGGGTGTAAAAGTTATAAGAATGGGATGACACGAAAGATCATTAAATTTCTTTCATTTTACACAAAGTGAGTGCAATCATCACATTCATATCTTTCTTAGCTTTTTCCTTGGAAACTTATTAGAGATGAGACTACATGTAATAATCATCCATGTCATGATGTAGCAACCATAACTAATAATAGACTATAATGATAGCATTATGATAGAACCATCATATGCTTAATCCAGGAGTCTCCTGTAAGCAATTTTACACCCTTGCTTCCTGAGGAAGCTTAATAATTTGGGACACAAGAACCTTGAATTTCCATTATAGTAGTAATGTGTTCAAGAACCTATACTACACTTGAAATTTCGTGCTTGTTTGGAAATGAAAATTTTCCATTATTTATCACAATTTTACCTGTGGTATTGTTTTCCATTTTTAAAAATTTAATTTTAAAAGATTAGTACTTGTATTCTGATTACCGAATGTGATATTATCGATTAATTTAATCATTAAATGTCTCCCACTAATTTATAAAATTTAGGAACCCTCTATACTAGATTCATAATACTCTATTGTTTGAGTATTCTAGTGGTATGTATCCCTTAACCTCTCTCATAGTCTACACGATATGGTTATGCCACTACACGGAGGGTCCAAGGTAGGATTTTGGCCGGCCGGCCACATTAACTCACGGTTCATTGATCTGTTGAGTGAAGTACCATCTTCAAAAATATTTTCATAATTTACTCAACGCTTGCATCTAAAATTACAACAAGCTAGCTAAGGATATTTCTTCGCTGCAATTTTAGTTATGTCAACCCACCACCCTAATCAGAACTCCCTGGTAGTATGAGGAACCCTCAACAATGGAATGAACGGCACCCCAAACACCCGGTTTTGTTCAAACATGAATTATAGAAGGTGTTAATGACTTAATATTTGTTTGAGGTTTTTGTGTTTTTCTCTCAATGAATGTAATTCATTTCTATTATACTAATACATTTATGTTGTCACGCTCACAACAAAACTTTAACAAAAAAACATACGTCATTTCTTTATGCATTTTATTATTTATTATTATATGTATTTTCCCACTATTCTTAAATGTGTAAAATAATAAATAAATTCATAAAGTTAAACTACTACCCGACTGGTCTTGAGCATCTAAACAACCTATGGGCATCATACCTGAGTTGAAACATGACTCTTTATGCCGTTTTCCCTGTCATGTATGTCTGCTTCACATCTGAAGTATCTCCTCGTCTTGCGGGGGTCCATGTCATGTCTTGGAGTACCGCATTGTCTTGGTGTGGTCTACATCATGTCTTGGGGTACAACCTCATCTTGGTAGGGTCTATGTCACGTCTTGTATTGTCTTTTTCAGAAATACAAAAATACTCATGCACATGCGATGAAGACTAGGGTGTAAATTTACATCAGGTAAATTGGACACACAGGTTCATATACATTTTAACAGGAAAAAAATATGATGTGCATACTGTCTATTTATGTAATTACAATCATCACACGTAATTAATTTATTAATTAAATAAATACAACATGCATGAGTCTGTGCTTAAGACCAGTAGACGGGTAAAATCAAAGGGCGATAAAATTAAAATATGTTAAATAAGTTTGAGGGTTATATAATTAAATTAAATGAATTAATTAATTCAAATAATTTAATTAATTAACGTTTCTTTAATTAATTTAATTTTTAGAACAAAATAAAATTAAATAATTAATTTGATTTCATTGAAAAATTAAATTAATTTATATCCGGGCTATTAAAATAATTAACCAAAATTAATTTTAAATACATTAATTTAGATAATTAAATTAAAATAATTAAAGTAATTTTTTTGATTAATTTATGTTAACCGATCCCCAAAATATGACTGCAGGGCCTACACGGGTCGGGCCAAACCCACACAGGACTCTATGAGGTTGTGCAGGGCCAAATTGGGCTGGAACGATCCGTCAACACCTGTTCTGGGTTGCACAGATCGGCCTGAACCATTTGGGGGCCAATTGTAACCTCCAAAAAAAACATGTAGTAAAAATAAAGGAGTACCTCTAGGAGGGGTGCGGCTCCACTGGGTTGAATGACCCGGCCTTGGCAGGTCCGACTGAGAGCGGCAGAGTTACTCTTCCTCCGCAGATCTGGGGCGCTGCCGACGGTCGTTTGGAGGTGGGCAGTCTGGCAGTCTCTTGGGTGGGAGGTTGGAGACGGCAGTGTGAACGCATGGAGCAGGTTGGTAGCTCCGGGGAAGAAGGTCGGAGCCGCTGTGGCCGTTCCAAGATGGAGGTGGAGATTGACTCCGGGAGGGAAGGACGACGGATCGAGGGCACCCTGAGGTTGGGGCGCGATGCTAGCTAGTAGTAGTGTGCTTCGGGTGGCTTGCTTCTAAGAAGGAGGTGGCTTTCAGGTCTACTGCTGTTGCGTGATAGGAGGAGGCCTCCAGTGGGAACAGGCAGACTACTTGGGATAGAGGGCTGTCGAGGCCTGCTAGCTAGCGAGGAGGGTGAAGCCGACTCCTGCGGGATGTGGCTTGCGTCTGGCGATAGCTAGAGATTTTAAACTTATTTATATCCAATGAAACCATCTAAACTTGATTGGTTTTGTAGGATGAAATAAAATTATAGAACCCAAGATCAGACCACATATTCGGTCCAATCTAAAAAATTAAACTGACCATAACTTGGTCATTTAGCATCAGATCGATAGGTGGTTTGAACCGCTTTGACGGTTTTTTAACCCTACACTTAATTTTATGCAAATTAAATTTATTTGGCTCAGAAAATATATGCTATCACTCTCATACTATTGATAGGTTTCGGGGCCCACAACGGAAGCCGGTGGGTTGGAGATTTTAAAATTTTTCATCATTGGGTCAGCGATACTTCTCGACACAGACGATCCGAGCCCCAGAATGGTCCAAGGATCTCGTATAAATTGTAAAGAGCACAAGATTAATTTGAAAACATACCCGTTTCAAATTAGAAGGCGCGCTCGACTACAAATCGTCGCTAGCGATGGCTACATGAAGAATCCATATTAGGATTCCTCTATATCATCCACATGTGCTTTAAAAATCCATTGGAACACCGATCATCGAATTCTGGGTGCTAGTGCGGCGATCTGATGATGTCTTCGACATCCCGCCAATCACCACATTAAGATCCCTTCAATGCTTGAGAGAGATCTGTATCCAAGATTCTTTGATCGAGAGATTCTCTCTCTAGAGAGTGGTAGGAGAGAGATTATATGGATTTTATTCCATGAAATGAATGAATAGTTCCAAGAGAGAGAGTCTTCCTTGTATTTATAGTGGAGTTGGTAAATACACAATTGAGTTCCCCAGCCCCCGTTTATTTCAACGTCCACTAAATAAATAATAATAAAGAAATAAACTACTCCAAAACTATTTATTATTTTATCACATATTTTTAATATATATAAAATATATTACGTGATAAAATCTGATCCATTTAACTGAACTCGATATCCCGCTTAATATTAAATGAACCTTGAATATTAAAATAATATTTATTTGATTAATATTATATCGTATTTATTAAACATGTCAATACATTAAATTAATTCAATCCCAATAATTCATAACTTGAATAATAATGAATTTATATAATTCTTTTGGTGATCGAAAACTTGGACAACACTCGAACCTCATGATGGGGTCCACCATGTCCATATACCTATTCAATTGAATAGGGTGGATTCTTGAATAATCTACTATGTGTGACCCTCTACGCCCTTATCTCGATAACAGTGAATAAAATCCACACACCAAGAGTGGAGTATAGCAACCCATCATGACCCCTAAATAGATAATGATTGTCATAGAAATGAAAACCAACATCGGAACACTGACTGTGTATTATAATCTCCTTGTCATTAAATATCTCATAAAGCAGGATGCACACTTGTGCCATCGTCCTTTTCTTGCTTTATTATTTGTTCATATTTTTAGATGGATTTTTATTTTGACTAGTTTTTCCAAAGACTTAAGAAGGCAGAACTTTCCTAATCAACCATGCCTGAGATATACCACTTCCTAAACTTGGATGTGACAAATCCTTTCTTGATCGTTCAACCAATGTCCTACCACCAACGACGCACCCAACACAAGATACCTCACCATGATTTCAATACCATGGTTCTCGCCTTGCATCAAAGTACGCAATCTTATGATACACATTGGTAATAGTCTTAAGTCCAGAGACCAATACACATGTACATAGACAGGAATGAGCAATGACACCCAAAACATGTGGTGTTCTTATTGGCGGGTCTATCCTCATGATCTCACTACTAGAGATCAACAAGTGCGAACTTCATGAGATGAATTCTCAATGAATATGAGCCCACAACACCTGATAGTCAAACATCTAATATGTCCAGTCAGTAATATGTATCTAGAACATAAAACACATATTTACGATTAATTTCATAGTATATCGAGGTTCTCATTACCGCCTGTGATCTGCTATAACCTTTTGATACGACAATTATTATTCAGAAATTACAATTATATAGTGGATGCAAAAATATAAACACTATAATGGTAATAATAACTCAGGTATAACTAACTTTACACATGATATGGTAATCAAAAGTACAACATAGTTGGTTCTAGGGAACCGACTATTTCAATATTTTGACCCAAATTCTCACTAAACAAGGATATTTACTCTAGAGAGATATCAATTACAAAAAAATTATAACATCTAATATTCCTAAATAATATTTAACCACTTCATTCAAAGTCATAACTCAATACAATCCCAATTCAAGATATATGAAAATGAAGTCTATTTTCATTCCTAGTATATGACTACTTATATGAATGTATGAAAATTTACATAATCATTTTAGTGTTTAAACAAAATCATATATAGTTATTCATAATATAATAATTATATTTATGAATCTATCATGAAATAACTTTTAAATAAATGAATAAATCATAAAATTTTTCATGAGATAACCATTTATGAATTATTCATAAAATGATTAATTAAAAACACTTAATAATTAGATCATTGATTAAGGAAAAACCATAACTAAAATAAATCCTTTCACAAATTATTTCTCAACCATCTCATTTGGAAAGGTTAATGGATGCTAAAAAGGATGATGTGGGAATTTAGAAGAAGGTGAAAACTATTGAAACATGGAAATCCTCGGAGTTCAATGTCAATGCCGAAGGAATTGTGAGATTTTGGAAAAGACTTTGTTTTCCATCTAGTCTGGAGTTGAAGAAAGAACTTTTGGATGATGCACATAGTTCGAATTTCTCCATTCACCAGAAAACAAAATGATGTATCAAGATCTCTGAGAGAATTATTGGTGGGATAACATGAAGAAGGAGATCGCTGAGTATACATTAGAGTGCCTTGTATGTCAGTTAGTGAAGGCTGAGAGGAAGAAGTATAAGGGGATGATGAAACCATTACCCATAACAGCATGGAAATGGGAGAAAATCTCCATGGACTTTGTCACCGTACTTTCAAAGACATCAAAATGAAACAACTCTATCTGGGTTATTGTGGAATGTCTTACAAAGACTACGCACTTTTCTGAAATCCAGGAGGATTTCTCATTGGATCAACTGGCACATATATACATTAGAGATGTGGTAAGGCTACATGGAGTACCACTATCTATTGTATCCGATCAAGATCAAATATTCACCTCCATGTTTTGGAAGAGTCTTCAATATTCTCTTGATACGGTGCTGAACTTCAGTACATCTTATCATCCAAAAACTGATGGCCAATCTGAGCAGACTATCTAGACACTAGAGGACATGTTGAGAGCATGCTCAATAGACTTAAAAGGTGGATGAGATCAACAACTTCCTCTGGTTGAGTTCTTTAATAACAATAGTTTCCAATAAAGCATCCAAATGTCTCCTTATGAATCCCTTTATGGGTAGCGGTGCAGAACACCGACATGTTGGGATGATGTTAGGGGTGAAAAGTCCTAGGTCCAGAAATGGTCGAAGAAATGGTGGAGAAGGTTAAGACCATCCTGTAACACATTAAAGCTTCCCAGAGTCGACAAAAGTGCTATTCTAATAATCATCGATGAGACCTAGAGTTTGATGTCAGAGACATGGTATTCCTCTTTATATCTCTGTGGAAGATAGTAATGAGATTTGGGATGAAAATAAAGCTTAGTCCATGGAACATTGGCCCTTATGAGATCCTTGATCACATTGTAGCAGTGGCCTATCAAATAACACTCCCACCGAACCTATCTTAAGTTCATGATGTATTCCATGTATAACTCTTATGGAAGTACATACTTGCACCATCACATATACTCAATCCATAAGTGGTACCATTGGATAGTGATCTCATATTTAATGAGAATCCAGTGAAGATCTTAGATTGTAGGGAAAAAGTTCAACACAATAAGACAATTCCCCTTGTTAGGTGTTGTGGAGAAACCATAGGTTTGAAGAAGTAATGCGGGATTCAGAGGAAGCGATGAACCATAGATACCCACATATATTTTAGTTTGGGAAAATGAAATTTCTAGGGCAACATTTCTTAAGGGGGAGGATTGGAATGACCCAATATTGTGTTAATGAAAATTACTCTTGATCAAATTAAATGTATTATTATGTAAAATATATATACAAAACATATTCAATTATTTGGTTTTATGTTTTTTGATTTTTAAAATACCATTATGAATTGTTACCAGTGCTAATATAGCTATTGAACAATTATCACATGATTAGTATAAATATAGGGCTTTAACAAATCTGATTTACTCAGAAAAAGGAAGTGATGGCCTCATCCAGTAGAATTGCTCCATATGAAGCCCATTTGTCAGAGCTCAAAAAGGAGGTGGCTTCATTGGGATTTTCACTTGACCAAGCCCAAGATGAGATTGAATACGTTAATCTTTAGGTGAACCACCTACGGGAGAAGTGGAAGTTGATAGATATTACCACCCAAGTGATGGTATCTAAGCTACCCCAATAGTATGTCACCATCGCACACCGTACCCTAATGCCTTATGCGGGTGTTTTAAGTAGTTATGTAACAAGACCCTAACACTATGATTATGTGAATTATTTTTTTATAGGTAATATACATTCATTTTATTTTTTTAATTAGTAAATAGTTTTTAAAGAACAAATAGTATTTTTAGTTAATATACAATTAAGAAATCTATTTTGATGAAATAATGGATTTTTGAATTAAATAATATTTTAGTAAAATATTATTATAAAATTTCATTTTATTATATATAAATGATCTTATAATATTTTTTGAATACAATTGTAATTTATAATAAGGCTTGAAAGTTGTTTTTGACAAAACTAATGAATTTTTGATAAATGTCTGTTTTTATTTTAAAAGTAAAAATTCACATATTTAAAAAATTATTTAGATAAAATGAATATTATTTTTGGAATCAAGACATCAAAATTATTCAATGGTGAATTTTTCATAATTTTATGAGGCAATCAAATTTTTGGGTAAAAGTGAAATACCATTTAATTATATAATGTGTTTTATGACATCATAATGAGACAATAGTGATTTAGTAAAATAATTTAAATGATATTTTCGGAAAATATATGTTTTACAATTAAAATAATGTTATTTTAGGTTTATTTGTTTTATTTTACAAATTTTTAGTGGATCGTGCAAGACTTATAAAACATTTTTACATTTTAAATTGATTTTCGTGAGAGTGTGACTCACCTCCAGATAAGCAAGCCTAATATTTTAAGGAGTTATGACATTGGCCTTATAAAATAATATTTTACACTCCCATTTGGAAAAAACCATGGGCAAAATTCATGGTTTGGATTGTGGTTTTGATTAGTTTAATCTGTGGTTCCCAAAACCTAAATAATAAAGAATTCCATCTCTTTTTCTGTATAAACCCCCCCAACCTCCCATTTACTCTTTAATAAAATATATTTAAGCTCCAAAAACTCGTTAATTACTCTTTATATAATCCTCCCAAGGTACCCTAATCTTCCAATAAGACTTTCTCAAGCTTCTCCCAAGCCATTGGGATCACACTTCCAGCAAGGGATTCCTTTCTTCCTCATTTTATCCAATTTTCTTAATGTTGTTATGCCCTTTTGTTTTCAATTATAAATATTGGAGTATGATTTATCACCTCCCCCATACTCCTCTATTTATGTTTTAATGATTATAGACCCCTTTATCTCTCATCAATGCCTCCTAAGGATAATTTTTACCATGGTGAAATTTTGTAAGGGATTTCTCTCTTTTCGTTTACATTTAATAAATTATTTTGTATTATGAATCTAAATTCCACTACATATTTTGGGACATGTTTCTATATGACCCCCTTACTTCAAATTTCATTTAAATATTATGAGGCACCCATTCCTCCCTCATCTACCATTTTTATGAATTCTTATGTCACGTCGTTATGCTGCTGAAATTGCACTATGATTTTCCATGTCAAAGTCATTGTGTAGTGAATACCATGTCCATTTCTCTATCAAGGGTATTAAACTTTATTTACATTTAATTATTGATTATATAGTTTCATGTATTAATTCCACATTCTTTTATCATGTAATAAATGATTATGTTTAATGAATCCATGTTATAGGATTCATGTGGCACACTTATGCATGAAATGAAATGATTAAGAAGGGTGCACCCTGATAGCACTCCAATGAATTGGGAAAATATTAGTATCATGATAAGTCAAGTTAAATGATGTTCTAAGCATGATAAATCTTGTTCAATGTGGGTTTACTCATTCTCCATGTGCAATAATCCTTGGTACATGCTGATTTAATGTTAAATGTTGCTGCCACATTTTCAAGTTATAATAATCATGCTATATCATGACTTTATGTTCAAGTATCTCTTATGCACCATTGATATGCCTATTGATTAACATTTATTTTATTCTCCATGTTATTCCTTTTATAATCCCTTATTGGGATTTATAGATCACCCTTTTATTATGCGTGTCCTCAGGTTATCCCATGTAATGATAAGTATAAGTGAATGTTGTGGTCATATAAAGGAAGTTTTCAATAAAGATGTTGCCATTTATGTTTTAAGTTGTTATATAATGATCCTAAGACCCAAATATAGTAGACCTCTCTATCTTCCATTTTTTATCAAGTGAATGTTTTATGTAATAAATCATGATTAAGTGTGTAATAAAGAGAAGGGTTGTTATACTTTCTCTGTTTGGATGTTTAATAAATGAGAGACATTTTCATTCTCATGATAGTTGTACTCACTAATAATATATACTCTTAGTAAATCAACATTAAAGTACTTTATTATCTCAAACTCAAGTTTATATTGATCTATATTCTTCTTTTAAGGAAATTATATTCTTTTTCATGAGGGGTTTGGACATATCCATCACCTTACCTTTATCCTTGGTCAAATATTATCGAAGGGGAAACAATTATTGTTTATAGTAACTCCTAGATTTTTAGTTTCCCCTTAATAATATGTATTTATACCTTTTTTTTATGTATTTTAGTGAAGAATACATTCCGAATGATTGTTTCCTCATGAAACTCCTCTACACTAGTGTCATATTCTATTCTATTTGTAGAGGTGATGTCAATGACATTTTATGATGTGAATCACATAGTGAGAATAATATCATCATCTAAATTATAATATAAATGATATTTTTACCTTTTGAATATCCATAAAGGGACTGATCATAATACTCCATGATATATTTC
The DNA here is from genome assembly GCA_963277665.1 of Viscum album. NCBI lineage: Eukaryota > Viridiplantae > Streptophyta > Magnoliopsida > Santalales > Viscaceae > Viscum > Viscum album. The sequence continues at coordinate 1,370,424,825 of OY728145.1, forward strand.
TTCTAGGAAGAACCCTTTCGCTTCCAGACACTATGATTCTAGATATTATATCTTTTATATTTCTTTATAGGAAACATGTATTGAGATTTCCTGAGGGATTTCCAAAAAAGTTTCACTAATTTTTTTCTAAATGATGAAGATAGATCACATAGTGGAATGAACTTAGATAGATTTTCTTATGAGAAATATCCCACTATTGATAAAAATATCTTATGTGGAGTATTAGGGAGTAATAATGTTTCTGAACCTATGGTTCCATTCTAGATTAACTCTATATCTATCACATATTTAACCTACAAGGAATTTAATAGCCCTATGGGTGGTGTTGATGGATATAATTTGAAAAAAATTACAGGATAAAGTCATTATTGTTACATTGATCAAGTTTCTACTATCAAAACCTTATTTAATTTTTATGATTTAACCTAAGCATGTTTTGGGAGTAACACACATTATACATATGATATGTTCACCACTAAGGGTTCCTTATTTGTTTGGATATTTTCTTTCCTCATGTGAGAAACCCATTCGACATTCTTAGCTTCCTAATATAAAATCTAAATAATGGATCACTCCCACTAAGGGTATAATTTATGAGCACTATAGATTGTAGGATTATACTAGAGATAAAAAATATTATATACACATCCAAGGTATAAAACATTACCAATGTTTGTGACTTTTTATGATTCACTCCCTAGTGGTTTTTGTAGACTAACTAGTGTAGTAAAATGCATCACATTGTACTCACCCCAACCTATGATATGTTCATCATGAATGGAAACAATAACTACCTATATGTGTAACACTATTCTTTTGAGATAGGAATGTTGAAGGATATTATATTTCTTCCATATCACTAGCTTTGGAGCCACTACAATGTTGGTTAAGTGAACATAATGGTAGAGATCACTTATCACCATGTCATTTTTGGCACACTACTTATAATATAGATTTTTATTCTATAGGTGGATGAGATTCACCCAGAAGTCTTCATATAGAAATGTAATGTATTCCTTTTCTAATAATTTTATAATGTCAAGATGAGAAGTTGTTATGGGCCAAAACATCAATGGAATTTTGTTTTCTGACCATTTATTTCCAATTTTCTATATCTTTTTTTATCTTTAAAGAGGATATTCTATACTTGATCTGAGCATATTGGTAATTTTATTTCTTCCTTTTCAAGGGATGAGGGATTATTTGGAACATCCATAATTTTATCAGAAGATAAGTATTATGGTGGAGTTGAAAAAGATGAATCTCGCATTAGAATATCATTTATATGATATGAGATATCATTAGTCAATGATAAGGAACATGGTATAACTAGACTCAAATTATTGAGTTACTATTGATATGAAGCCACTATTGGGGTGGTTTTAACATATAGAGGAACTTCATTCCAAGATGTGATGTCATTGAAAGGAGGATCGTCTCAATGATTACCATGAGAAGGAAATCTATGGATAGTATCTTACCTTCTATTGGGAGGATATTTGTGTTTATCAACCATTGATGTATTTGAATGTGGATTAATGTATCTCCCATTAGAATTTATGATTTTTGGAGGACCTACAATGGTTTTAATATTTAGAGGAGCTTTATGGAAGATCATGATATTTCTATGGGAAGGACCATATAGGAATGTACTTTGGGGAGGACCACTAGAGTTTTTTGGTATCTGTACTATGGGAAGGACCTACATGGTCATTGCTAATTTCTCATATTGACAGATATTGATAAATTTCATGGTCCATTATTTAAATGCACTGAAGGTTATCAAAAAAAAATTTCTGATAGAGAGGGACTATTTAGACCCTCTTAGTTTTATTAGATGATAATTGATATGGGGGAGGTGAAAAATATGAATCTCCCCATAGACTATCCTTTAGATGATATGAGGTGTCATTAGTAAACAATAAGTAACCTAAAATAGGTAGCATAGAAATATTGAGTTCTTATCGATATGAATATACCCTTGAGGGTGGTTTTAACATATAGGGGAACTTAGTTCCATGATGAAGTTTTATTTAATGGAGGGTGTTCTCCATGGTTACAATGGGATATAAATCCATAAATAGAATATTGAAATCCATGGGAAGGACCTATAAAGTTATCAACAATTGTTGTCTTGGAAAGGGGAGGATCTTCTTTCCCATCTATCTTTATGATGTTGGGAGGACCTACACAATTTTCACTATTTGGAGAACCTCCGTGGTCGATCTGGTTGTTTCCATGGGGAGGAAATCCCTAGAAGGTACTTTGGGGAGAAACATTAGAGTTTTTGGTATTTTTACTATGGTGAGGACCTCTATGGTCATTGCTAATTTCTCATACTGATAGGGATTCAAAACATTCTTGGTCCAATATTTAAATTTACTGAAAATAACTCAAAAACATCAATATTATTTAAGATAAAAATACGAGCCCACTTTTGAATGATTTTATTCTTTTGATGAGACCTTATATATTTTTTGGTTGGGTTATAAAGTCTAGATCCTTAATCATAATGGGTGTCATCAAAAAAGGAAATAACTCTCATACATAGGAACCCTCCCAAGTGACCATATACTAATCATAATTTTTTTGGTGACATCCCTTCGTTGCATATAGAATGGGAAGGATGGATTCATTTGTATTGGTAGCTATAAGGATATAATCCCACTACATTTCCTCAGTTACTTCAAGAATATGCTACAAGGATTTTTGGGTGTGGAAATAAATATGAGCCCTCTCTTCAAAGAATTCAATAAAAATATTCTTGTGAGTCTCACCTGATTGGGATGAAGTATACACATGAAATAATGTAATTAATAGATAATGCTATCAAAATACACCATTATGGAAAAGGATTTTATCCTACTATGTAGTGATTTTTAAAATATACCAATTAGTTCTCGTTAATTTTGTAAGGAAACATGCTTACTATGAAGTGATAGTCAAGATATATTGATAAAATCTAGTTGACGTAGAGATGCAATCTTTCCCCTAATATTCATTCCACATAGGGATGTTCCAACAATCCATTAAAATGGGAGTGGGGATATGGACCTAATATTGAGTACCCACTGAGATATGTTTGTGAGATCCATTAATGTTGGAGAGAATAAGAATATGGGAGTTCCCATAGTTTTTGCTAAAATATTTTGATATAATCTTTTTAATGATGATAGGGTATGCCGGTGGGCTTGCTGAGTCTGAGAAAAAAAATATTAACCCAGTTTTCATTTACTAATAAGATGTGGTGAAAAAATTATTCAATGATAACTGAAATATGATCTTAATCCATTCTTCCAATGGTCTTCTACCTTTAGAAATACCTTCTCTAAGGAGTATAGGTTCGGTGACTTAGACAAGTTTCTCTAGTGAGACCACCTCCATGAATTCTTAAGGGATGGTTTCCAAATGACATTGGTGATGTTGATGTATTATAGGATCCCTCCTTAGCATCTACTATACTATGGTGAGGATACATGTGTCCTTTTTATTCTACATAAGATATATGTGGTACGTATTGTCATAGTATGGGGATAAGATCTGAAATATGTCATAGGTAACAAATGGTGCCACTAATTTCATAGATCTACCACTAGTTGGATGGTCTAATAGTATTCATCATTCTAAGGATCTCTCATAATAATTCCTAGGTAGGAATAAATCCATTGTTTGGATTCTCTAATGTTAATGCATCGATCACCTAGTGTTTTTGGAGTTGTGTTAGTGAAAGTGGCCTATTGAAAAACATGGCTAAATCCATCACATCAAATAAAGAATTTATCAGTTTCCTTTGATATGGAGCACCCTGGGGTTTTCCATGAAAGGTAATGTTCATTCATGTTAAATTATTATTCAATTATGAGTTGGATGATTCTATTCCTTTAGATAAAATGGGTCTCTTCAAGGGTTTGTGAATGTCTTGTGTGATAAAAAAACAATGACATGAAACCCATTAATGTAGTTTCAAAAGTAAGATCATGTTCAATCGATCACCTTTATAGGAAAATGATTCACATTAGGTTCACTATTCTATTTTTGATACTCAATGTTCCTATACTTTGTTTTGAGTCAACACACATGTTATTTTCAATGGTAGTTGATAGACGAGAGTTTAACAATGAAACATGGGTTGTTCATTATCCAAGATGATGGGAGGTTGGCCACATAAAATTATTTAGTGGGAAATTATTTTCTACTCCATGGATCTCTTTTAGATTTTGTACTTATCAGTGGATCCTTTTCAAATCCCAATGAGGGACTGGTTACCTTTATATTTGTGATTTAATGAAAACCATGTGTTAATGTGAACATCATTATATGTTAGTGATTATTTATTAATGAAACCAAATTAATATATCATAGGTTCTCTATATTTTAATTACTAGTTAATGATGATTTGGTTTATAGATAGATAGCTGGGTGCACTGGAATTTATCACCATCTAGGGTGGAAACATGTATGGTGGTATTGGGATTAGGCCTGTAAGATGGGAATCCTACATATCCCTATGAATGGTTTCAAAAAACATGCATTTTAGTTCCACTTAATGGGACACATCATGTATTTTAAACTAAGGTAACAAGTTCTATTGTGGCGAATTTGAAGGTTGAAAACCATGAATAACGGGGTATTGGGTTTGAACATCAAGGAGGCATCCTGCACATCCTAGATAATATGAAATAAATACCACATACTTCTATTTACGTAATTTTAATTCATGTGATAGGACCAATACAGACAGTTTAACATCAATCAATGAGTATATAAATTATATAAATTAAAGTTTTTAGTTAATAATTTTAAGATAATTATTTCTAGCAATAATTAGGGTTGAAATTAATTATAGATGGTCCTTTTTTGTTATACTTATTTTTTGGAAGAAAAAAATGATAACATATAGTTTCTCTTAGGTAATACAGAGTATTTAGGTGAACAATGGCTCACAAGGAATATAGACCATTTATAATTGATAGCATGTAGGGAATATGGTCTTTTGAGACAAGTTTTTGGGGGATGGGTCCATATGAGAATGAGTTTGGGATTATTTATGAGTTTCCCTAGGAGGAGTGTAGCTGACTAATAGACCATCAAGATGAGATAATTAGTTATGTTATAATTGGGGGTTACATATAAGGAGGAGGTCAATGTATTTACATATAATTCATAAGGATATATGTGGGTATTGTTAATGTGATTCCCATATATTCCTGTCATAGTAAATGACTCAAGTTAAGGTGGATTTTGATGCCTTATATATAATAAGAGGCCTTTTCTCTATCCTAGGCTCATTATGTGGCCTAATTGGACCCACTAAGCTCCCATGATGATTAGATGATTAATATAGGTCAACTAATTTGGGAATCATGATATGAGAGAGGTTTAATTGGTATCCTTCTGATAGGGACCCTCATTATCAAGGAAATAAAAGAGAATAATTACCCTAAGGGTCCCATTAATTTGAGAGGAAAACCTCAGGGAGTACTATTTTCAAAAGAATACATGATTAAAGTGGGAAACAACGATGTGTATAAATATATCATACATCTCATGTTTTTGAAGAATATTGACAACTTGAATGGTATTTTAGGGATTTATTATTTCATATGAGGAATACCAAAATATAATTTTTGTCTATTGTTCCCAGATAAATGATTTGAGTGAAGTAATTGATACAAGAAAGACCTGATTGGTAATGATTTGGTAACATAATGAAGTGAACATCCTTAGTTTACATGATTCATTCTCATGGTCCATTAAGAGGAGTCCAAAATGTACTATAGGAAGACTAATTTTCAGATAGCATGTGGTTTTCCCTTATAATGAGTATATTAAGGAATTTAGGGATTCCAGTTTGTAAATGATGCCTCACAAACTTCCCTTATAAAATTGTGTTTTTGTGGGTTGATCCATGAAAGAGCATTGTGAGCCTACCATATATAAGGGTCTTTACATATGTATTTCTTTAATGAGACACGTGATGGAGCTTTATAGTTAGTTCTTCATTTTGTGTTCTTAGGGAAGTGGATTTCGGTGCCACCCTCCACAAAATATGTTCACATTACTTTTCAATATTCATTATCTTTCCTTATCTCAATAATTATCTAAATGATTTCTTAGAAAGATTTAAAAAATAAGTTTTTTGTAAATGATGGGATCATTAAAATGAAATCATCTCTTTCTCAAAGTGTAAAATCCATTATCCCAAAAATATTATTGTAATGTATTTATAATAAGAATTTTTTGACTACCTTAATGACATAGAAGGATGTATAAAAATCTTGAAACCATGTATAAGAAGAATTACATGGTTGAAAATGATTTCATTCTTTAAATTGAGCAAGCACCCACATAAGAATATCATGTTGAAGTCAAAAATGAATTTTGATGTTTAATGAAATAACATGAGCATGAAGGGTCCCATCAATGTGCTACTAATAAACCATGGTCTACCAAAGTAATATGAATGAATGAACATATCTTATAATTCATCCATGAACAATAAATGATATTTCAATACAATATGAGTGCGTGAAGGACTTATGTCTTTGATAAGGAGTCTAACCCATTGTGGTGAAATTTACATCTCCAAAATTTCCTCCAAGTTTTGATTTCTGACCTCCCAATTAATGATTGATACTTCATGGGTGTTAATAAGCACTTAAAAAATTCAAGTGATATTAGAAAAATTTTATGACTGATAAACCTAACATCACTTATGATATGTGGGTGACATAAGGTGACCCTTATGTATCAATTTTTTGCACTTCTATGACAATGGATTGGATCTTATGTATTCATGGCCCCAATGGTATAACACTTATGCATATAGACCCGTACATACCAGAGTGATTCTTATGTATTGACTAAAATAATATCTATCATAAGGAATCCATTTAGTTGATGATATATTCTACATATTTTTTTTTGACAAAATATATTCTACATCTTTATTATGAATAGATGCTCTATTTTCCACATATGGTTACTATCACTGATGAGATCCTGATATCTTATGTTATCAAAAAATAAAAAAAATCTATTTGTACCAAATAATTAGAAATTATTTCCCATATATTAATATAAAACTCAAAACACCATATAAAATAATTATCAACCATATTTACCTATAGATAAAATACACACCTATCAAAAGGTTTGAAAAAATACTATTTATTTTCCTAGTGTAAAATAGTGGAAGTCCATGGTAATCTCTCTTGAGGTTCCATTATATTACAAGTTAATCACTAACTAATCCAATAACTTATTTTTTTTGTTATCATATTTTATTAAAAAAAGTAAAAGTGGGTTTTTTTAAATTTAAATATAAAATGAAAAAGTAAACATAAAAATTAAAATTCAAAAAAATGATGTTAGTAAGAAAGGAAATAAACCCAAGATATTTAGATAATACGATACTTTATTTTCTCATTATTAGTATCATAATTAATTAATGAGCACACTTCATTGTATTTGTGGTCATCCTATTCATCCATAGTTGTGAACATAAAATATACGAAACAATCATCAAATAGACTTCACATCTACCACCTCCTTCATTAGCAAGTTAAAGGGATACTCAATCCATTTCATCCCCTAAGTCACCTTCATCATATGTTATCACATCTATAAAACACTAAATAATCATGTTTCTGTTGAAAAACAAATTATTATGAAAGGGAGGTAAAATTTTGAAAAAGTGAAGTTGAACATTCAAAACTATAGGGAGAACACACTCTAACCATTCCCTACTAATGATTGTCTATGGAATAACTATATGAAGGTAAAATAGATTTAATATAAATTCTTAAAGACTCATGTTCAACACTAGATTCCTTCTATGAGAGATCCATCAAGTTAGTGAATATTTATTTTAAATATTTGATATTATAATAAAGAACGAATAAGGAGAGAAAAAAATATAGAAGATAGAGAGAAATATAGTATAATTTAATTAAAATATATAGAATGAATATTACAAAAAAACTAACAAGGATAAAATAACGTAACAAAAAAATATGACTAAAAAACCCAACTAAGTCGAAAGAAATAATTCCAAGTTTAAATTTCTAAATATATTACTCGAAAAAAATATCAATCCCTTTTAAGATAAAGGGAGAAATATTTAAATGGGTTTCATTGACAGTGGGCTCAAATGGGGTTTGACATGCATCAGTGGATATTCAAGCATGCAACCTAGTTAAATATTTTTTCCCATGTGGTTAATATATTTTGAAATTAATTAAAATATACACATGGTGAAAAAATTGATTCATTATTCTCTCATGATATTAATGCACATGGTTAAAAAAATATCTGGGATTATTTTAAATGGAATAAAATATAGATATTCTTTTTTTAATAAAAAATGTATCCATGAAATGGGAGCCTACAATTTGGTAGTGGAAGTAATTCATTACTAAAATTATTCATGGGAAAAATATATACTCACAACATGGAATTCTATATGTTTCATTTTAAGTGTTCATCCAAAAAAACATGATTGTGAAACTTCATTTTCCATGGCACATAACTTATTTATATTATTTTATCCAATAAAATTAATTATCATACATTATAGATCAATTGAAACTTATTAAATTAAAAAATCATACATATCAATGTGTTTCTTAAAAAATATCTTATGTAACATCTTTTACAAAATTTAATAAAGTTTAAAATCTTACACAACTCCTTATGCTTCTATAAATATGTTACATATCCAAATAACATTATGTAGAAAATTTTATATATGCCACATATTTTTCTAGAATATATTATGTATTTACTAGAGGAAAAGGAAAATATATCCCACATATCCTTAGTATTAGATAGTATCTTATGAAGACCCCTAATTGACGATATTCAACAAAGTAAAATATATTGCATAACTCACCAGATCTCTAGAAAATCTAATGCATTAGCTGAAATATGTTACACATTACTATACTCTTAAATTTTCTCCTTCCATTAATCAATGATTTTTAGTATCTACCAATGTATATTAGGCATATATCTTTTCTAAAATTATAAAATGAAAATATGTTATAAAACATCGAAATATGTTTCCTATCACATGTAAAGCTATAACTTTTCAATTTTCTCTTATCATTATAATATATTATGTATCAAGAATAATATATTAATCAGCCTAATAGTTATCCAATTTCATACAATCATAATAAAACATATCTCAAATTTCATCCAACATACCTAGGATATTATTGAATTTGTTCAATGATGTAGTGGTAGAGTCCTTCATAGACATAGAAAAACTCATCCTCTATTTCTACAACTAATAGTTTTCAACCTCAAAATAATAAAATAAATAATTGTTAATAGAAATTAATTCCATCAATTAATAATAGAATAAATAAATAATTAGAAATCATATTTTATGCTATTTTCATAATAATGTCCAAAATAACCATACAAACATAATATGTGAAAATTATCAATAAAATGATAAAATTGTGTGAAGTAATCACTAAAATAAAAAGTTAAATATATGAAAATATTATCTCAATCAATAATATTCCATATATTATGATTTCAAAAACATTTATTTTTTTCATGTTTTTATTAATACAAACACATGGTAGGGAACTGATACCTATAAAAGGTATCTACGATGTAATTAGAATTTAATCAAATAGTAGAAATATTTAGAAAACACGAAAACCAAGATTAATATTCCTTTAAAACAAAAATCTTATAAAATTGGAAATGATGAATGTATAACTAACACCAAAGTACACAATTTTCATTACCTTTTCTGAGTGACTAATTAAGATCACAAATAAAAAACTAAAAATATCATCAATCCAATGTATATCCTTGGGTTTCACAAAATTAGATAAATGGTTTGGATGAGACATCCTAAGAATCCATGTTATGTTTGTGTCACATGATTCTATGGAGGATATAACAAAATTACTTCAAAATGGGAAGAGTTTCAACCATAGAGTTGTCAAAGGATGATACACACCTCAGGAAAAAGGAATGGAATATTTTTATAGGATACATGAATTCAATACAAGACCATTCATTTTCTCATATGTTTCATAAACACTTGATTAAATTGTTTTTGTTACATCCAATGTAGTCATTAAAAATAAACACTCCCATACACTTCTTCTTATTAAATGACTAGTCAATGACAAGCTTCATTTAGGAGATTCAAGTGTTAAATAATTAACACTCCACTATCTTAAATAAACTATAGATGTTTGAAAATAATTATACCCTATGATTCATGGTAATTTGATTCAACCATGTCATATAATACAAATGTTCAAAGTAGAGAATATGATATCTATATATATCATAAAATATTATATAACCAAAGGATTTTATATAATTATATTCTCAATATATATGTCATACACTACAACATAACATATCATACCATACGATATGTTCTTTCTCTAGTTAATATTCCCTTCACATCCCATAGGAAGTAATTCATATCTACTTAAGACCCACTTTCTGCATTATATTCCACCCCTTATGGAGTTTAACAAGTAGAAACATAATTAAAAAACTCCCAATACCATGGTTGTATTTTGGTTGTTACTGAAAATAGTTTTTCATCAATAAACTCTCCCTAAATATGATGATTTTGATAATCCTTTAGTCTTCATGTCAAGATAGATGAACCATCACTTTGTTCTCAGTACCTTTTTTTCTTTAATCCCAAGATAAAATTCTTATAATATTAATACTCATATAATCAACCATGTAATAACTTCATTTTTACCATGAAAACTTCAATAATGACTGCTTTTTAAAAAATATCTCTCATTCTTCTATTGAGATATTGAATGTATTTTTCCACAGTATAGACCAATGCTAAAAATAATTTTGTATTTTTCTATAGTCTAATTTTTCTACATTCAATAACATTATTTCATAGTAAATTAATTATTTCTTCCATTCACTCTTATTCTTAAGAATAATCTCAACAAAAAAAATTCAATCACAACTTAGGAAATTTCAAAATGTTTACTTGAATCAGTTGATGTGATAATATGTTATATAAATAACACCCTTTTCAACCCATTAAATGATTCTAGTCATTATGAATCAAACATTCACATGGAAACCTTTTCATGAAGTCATCATAATGATCCTATAATCTTAGAAAAATCCATCATAAATATTTTGAATAACACAACATGTATAAGGAATTTACCCAAAAATTTAAATAATGCTGGTAAAGGAAGTGTTGGAATTAATTTTATTTATTCATTGTATAATTATATTCCGTCTCTTAGGATACCATGGAAAAGTAATATTCATTCTCTTAATAATTATTTTAATTTCTCCCAATTGATTTCCATAATTTCAATTCACGTATATCTAGAACATTTGAGAAATTTTCTAAAAAATAATTAAATTTCATGACTATGAGCCAAAATTCATCCTAAAAACATCAATGATTATTTTAAACATATATAAGAAAATGGACATCATATATCTCTAAAAAGTGGTAAGTGCTCCATATATAACATATGAAATTCTGCTACATGAAAATATTCTATTAGGACATGTGAATACTGTATTATTTTGGTTAGTAGGATCAAGAGGTACATTATTATATCGTAAAGATCCATAAAAAATATAAAAAATGAATGTTCATTGAAATTATATCAAGAATATTATCATTTAATGGAAAAGGAAAATTCTATTTAATTTTCTATTTTTTAATCTATTTTTAACCTATGATTACTCCCTAACTAGTTATAGTCTTTATTGAAATTGTCATATTCTTTTTGGTTGTGATAAAATTCATACCACATTTATTGGGTAGCACATGTAAATGGCTTACCTAAAACGTATTGGATATGTGATTGATTATGTAGATATCAATCCATCTGATTATCTCAGTCCTATCCACTTATTTCATATCTGGATTTAGTCCTCTTTGACACTAAATAATTGGATTAGCCTTATACACCATGATAATTTCATGCATTTATATTTTTGGTCTTATTCTCATGATTTTAGATACAGTCTAGGAAATAGTATTTTTATTCCTCCATAGTAGTTCAATAATCTTTTCTAAAGAGGCCCTGAATTTGTTGATGAAGTTATTTTAGGTTTATATTTATTTCCTATTGTGCTTGAGAATCATTAGAGGTTTATGAGATAATTTTGAGGTAGTTTGATTTGTTTTTGAAAAAGTTGAAGATGTATGGAGTGGTCTTGATGAAATTTTGAAATTTTTTATAGATGTTTTGATTTCAATCAATAAAATTTAGAGATATATGATAAATTTGATAAAGGACTGATCAAAAGCCCATTGATACCCAAGATAAGTCTTTTTTTATCTCCCATTTGAGATTTATTTAATAATTACATATTTTTTCCTAGCCCCAAAAATACAAAAGGAATTGGGTGCAAGACCTTTTATGATCTAACATAATACTTTGAGCATCAACATACGACATTAAGTTATTATCGTAAGACTTCACCATACAAAAACTATTGTAGATAATAATATTTTATGTCTGATTATAAGTCTACAAAGGGTTGATGTATGTTTTTGAGACATTTTAATCCTATCATCATTTTTTTCACTGACCATATGCCTTTTATTTCCAAATATATCATTTTAAAAAGAAGTATGTTTTTTGACTTTCTTCTAGGTGAAAAATAAAGTTTCTAGAAATTGAGTATTATGATGAAATTAATTCATATGATGCTAACATTTTTCATTATAGATTGAATCATAATAATTAATTTTTTTCTTAAAATAATAATAATCCATGTAATTCACATACTGAAGAACATGAAACATCATGAGACCAACCAAATAACAATGAACCAGGTATTATATGAGCCTACTGGTGAGAAGATCAAGATATTAATATCAGAATGAAATTGTTATGAGATTTTATACTATTTAATTACTATAATCATTTATAGATAATATAGTTATTCAAGATAATTTTTTTAATATATAATATTCATTCTAAGAATTGTTGTTCCACGTCTATTTACTTCAACCAGTTGAAGGATAAAGATATTTTAAATTGTGTTCAGCTAGTTATGCGAATTATTAACTAATGTAAGGTATTTTTGATGCATATAAATACATTTTTCTGATATATTATGGATATAAATTATATTATAAGTCCATGTAATAATATGATGTTCATTATGGTATTTATATGAGAATATAGGTAATCAAACCCATGTGATAGTCTTTAATGAGTCTTGATAAGGATGATCAAAATAGTCAAATAATCATGATACTTTATTTTTATTTTCTCAAAACACTTTATCATATACAAATTTGGGTTTATGAAAATGATTCCTAGAATTAATGCACATTCCAAATAGAAAAGTGAATTATTTTGGAAATAGAAGTTTTGGTTGAGAAGAATCAAAGAAGATAATATTTCAAGTTAAGAGAATTTTTTTTGATGAAATAATATACGTGTGTGAGTGAGAAATATATATTGAGAAAAAGAAGAAATCATGATGTATGAATTTCATATCTAATAATCTAAATCTATTTTATCTTGATCATCTAGTAAATGATATTTATGTTTGAGATTTGAGACACATACCAATATCATATACACCAATAAAAAATTATGGTTTCTTGAATATTATGAAGGATCATGGAGAATAACAAAATTATTTGTCAAATAAACCAAGATCTTCATGTGATATTTCTTATTTTTTTCAATTTATTATAACCAATAAAATGATGAGTTTGACTAACAAGATATAGTGTAATGGTAGAAATGAAATTATGAGAAACTATAGTTGAATGGTGATTCCTCCCTACCCATTTTCTGTTGGTAATTAAATTATAGTCGATGATATATACCCAGAACATAACTATATTTAGTAAAGGGTAGGCTTACAAAATGTGGATGAACATTGTAAAAGTTTTTGTGTCCCATGTTCTATTTATTTTCTACATTATTATAAAAAGGTTGATATCATGATATTATTATGAGAGAGTAGTGCATTAAATAACTCCAAAGGTTTTTTAAGAACTACTATAAATTGTAAAATGAAAATTCTATACTAATTCACCCCTCCTCTATCAGTTGAGTCATATGATCCGATGACTATATCATGTTTTATCAAATAATATGGTGACCTATGTCAGACTCTATCAGTGAATTGAATAGTGGAAAATATCAAAAGTTTCAACAATATAGGATAGATAATGTCCGATGGAAAAAATATCCATGGATAAAAAACACGATGCTTCATTATTTTTTATAATTTTTATTGAATTTCATGATGCATCTACAACTAGTTTTCAACCTATTGAAATAGGTAACCATATGAACATAAATGAAAAGATAAATCTTTAATTTTATGTAAAAGAAAGTAATGATATTCTTATGTAAATTTTTAAGAAAGTGTTCACCAATGTGATGGGTATTCAAGAAAACAAATAAGTATGAGAGAATTTATAAAATACATATGAATGAAATGTCAAAGTAAAATAGGGAATGCTAAAAGTCTATAGAATCATGTTAAAAATTATAAATATGTCTATGGAGGAATCCACTGATGATTAATATACTTGAGTCAATGAAATTATGAGCAACATCAAAGGATTCAGAGGAATCATGGATGAAAATGATGAAAAGCCCAAGAAGAAGTGGTGGAAGGACAAAAATTATGAAAATAAAGCTGGTGATTTCAAGAATATGGTTTCATGAAGAGAAATAAAAAGAGTCTAATAATCAAGGAATAATATGATGAAACATCATCTTACATTAAATTTGAGGAGTAAGTGCATGAAAATATCAAAATATTTTTGGAACATGTGGTGAAGGAAGAAAAATCCTCACAAAATGAAGAGACAGGTGTATAAAAAACTAAAATGGAGCACATGAGCCAATATAAGTTGAAATAATAACTTTATAAAAATAGAATGGGCAAGAAGGATGTCAAAAAATTGAAAAAGGTATATAGGAAACATGTAAAATCAATGGAAGAGTTTCTGAATAAAGAAACTAAACTCATTGAGGTTCTCAAGAAATCATTATTAAAAACAGATGAGAATGAAAAGATTTTTTTGGATATTATCAAGTAAAGAAAGCCTTTAAGGAAGAGGAAATGAGTAACATAGAATAAAAATATATTACAAAATTAATGGAGCTGAAAATTATTTTAGATAAATTTAATAAATCTATTAATTTCAAGGCAAAGACATATAATAAATATGATAATTTTAGTATATAATTCAAGGTTAAACTAATACCTGAAACATTCATAAAGGTTCAATTTGAATTCCCTCACATTATAGGTTGAAAGTTGAAATCTAAAAAAATTGGCCGAGAATATTTGATGATAAATAATTTTCTATATTTAAGTAAGAAAGGATAATTCCCGGTAAAAAAATACAATTGAAGAAAAATAAAGTTCTGGGGATATCTAAGAAGGAAATACATAATTATGGAAAAAATATTAGATCAGGACCCCAATTATAAAAGAATATTTTGATTCAATGGATACTACTCATTTTATGGGATTTATAGTAAAAATATATGATGGAAAAAAATTTCTCTACCTATAGGGTGGCATGAAATAAGTGGGATCGGTTTTGTTATGAAAATAAGAAAGTCACTATAAAAAAATAAACTTGGACACATTAATGATATCTAATAATAAGAGGTTTGAAAGATAGAGAGAAACAAATGGTAAATGTGGGAATCTAGATCATCATGCTAAAAAATGTTAGAAAATCTACTTATAAAGACCTCATAACAAGAAAATGGAAAATTATTTTGGAAAAAAAATTAACATGAGAAGTTATTCTTTATAGAGGTGGCCGTTAATGAATTCATGAAAGGAAGAATTAAATACTTGATAATGAGTGATCTTAAGTGATGAATTAAGACACCAACATATTGAAAAGGAATTTATAAACATAAATTAGGAGTATCTACTTTTATAAATGACTTATAATGAAAGATTAATGGTATTTGAACAACTAATATTGAGTCTGGGATCTCAAGGGTAAGGATTTTGTTTATGGAAGGTTAAAAACATAACCTGTTTAGCATTATCCAACTATGTGATGGGGGAAATGTAGTTTTCCTTAAAAACAAGTATTTTTTCAAACATTACAAGGATGTACAAATTATAAAAATATATTAAAGAACAAGTAGAAACTTGTTATAGATTGGTTACCCATACAACTCATGCTACATGAGTACTAATGATTAAAATGACACATGACATAAAAGACACAACCACCTTGGATATGAAATATTAGAATCATTTAAAACATGAATTAGTGAGATACCATCCCAGACTCAAAAATAAAAAAGATAAATTATTTGAGGGACATGTTATAAGGGAAATTTGACTCCAAAATCATATAATAAAAGGGATATACAATATAATAAACCATAAGAACTAATATATTCACATGTACTTGGTCATATGAGTGAAAATTAAACCCTGGGTGATATTTATTTAATTAAATTCATAGATTATTTCACTTATATGTGTACTATTATATTCATGAGACAAATTTCTTAATCTATTATAATGTAAAAAATATTTAGGTTTTTGATTGAGAAGTATCTTGGTGTTCATACAAAAGAAATATAGCTAAATAATGGAAAATATTTCCCAATAAATGATTTTGAGAACTATTTATAAAAACATGGGATAAAACTACCCTAAAACACACCATAGACCCATCAAAAAATGGTTTGGATGAGATAAAAAACCAAAGTATTATGGAAATAGTAAGAACCATGAAAATATAGCACAAAGCCTAATGTTATATTATAGAGAAGGAGTATACACTACTTAGACATTCAAAACATGTGTTTATTGAGACCCAAAACACATAATACATCATATTAGATATCTAATTCTAGGGAAAAAAACATTAAAACAATTTAATGTTTTTTAATCCCTTTCTATATGTAGATCAAAAATACAAATTTTGGAAAATTTGTGGAAAGATATGGAGAAGGAAAATTATCTGGTAACCTCTCTAACAGAAGTTGTTAATAACAATGGATTAATGTCTAGGATTAGTTGGAATAATTTTCATATACCAAAATAGTTTTATGAAAAAACAAATAATATATGATTTTTGATCATGAAAGTTAATATTTTGGAGGTGAAAATATGTTAAGTTTTTTATAATATATTGATAGGAAGCGTCAAAAAAACACTTTTTGGTTGATATTAATTCAGATATCACTAGTAGTGGAGAAGATTCTAAGAATGAAAAGTAGAGACATAAAATGAGAAGAAAATATGTTAACTCTGAGAATATTATTGGGAAGTAGGATTCACCTATCCAGACATGAGGTTGGCTGAGGTTTAAAAACCAAACTGCGTGTATTTAACATATTAAGTCTCATATCATTGAATAGGTAGTTGATTATGATGATTAGATTGATTCAACGAATAAAGAGTTTGATCATATAGAGAAATAATTCTCTTAGGAGATTTTAAAAATTTATAATAAAATTAATTTCATTGGAACCAATTGGGTGTAACAACCTAAGATTTTATGAAACATATATTTTTGGAAATAAAAGTAATTTCATTATTGGATTTCCCTATATGAAACTCTATGTTTTAACTGTTGGATCTGAATCTACGGATTACACACAAGAGGGGGGGTGAATTGTGTCTTTTCAAAATTATTACAATCTCTTCAATTTAGACAAATTCTGTCCACTATGCTTTAGCACGATTAAATATGCAGCGGAAAAAGTAAAAGCATGAACACACGGATGTATAGTGGTTCGGGGAACAGAAGGCCCCTAGTCCACTCCACCAACGCTCAAATCCACGAGCTTGGCGATTTTCACTATCTGGTCCTCGTTTCCACGGACCTGTTCACAACTGAGTACAGGCAGTTCACACCTTTACAAGTTTCAAGAAAACACAGCCTTCCTGGTTCAAAGACGAACCCACACAGCTTAGAACGAGAAGCTGATCACTCAAAAATAAAAAGGGTTTCGATAAAGAAAACACTTCTCCAGTTGTTTTTCACAATTGCAACAGAATGCAATTGACAGTAGATAGATCGTCGTCTTTAGAAAATAAAGAGCTGTAATCAAAACAGTTCTGAGTCGATCCAGTTGCAATAGATATTACAAGAAACTTCACAACTTCAGCAGCAGTAGATTCACAACAGATAGTCGATGTAGAACACGTGAATCTGCTATCAAGATCTTCCTTCGGTAATAAAGGTTTTACACTTCTTCTCGATCACCAGAAAAGAACGCCTTCACACAGTCTCTGTTTCTTGCTCGTTAAAAGATCAATCTATATATTTCATACACTTTCCTGTGTATATATATATCCGAAGTTTCCAAGATAGAACATATATATTCAAATCTGAGAAAATCTTCCGCATAAATAGATCCATGAAAATCTCCTTTAGATTCGCGATAAAAAAAAAATGAAATAACAGAGTCGTTGTAACTCCCCTGAAGAATCGGCATAAAAAGCTCCATTTAAATCAATCATTAATCCGTTGAAAATCATCTTTGATTCAGTCAAAGTCGTACTTAAGAATCGGCTCGAAATCCGCTTAATAATTCGCCTGTTTGACCAATGCAATAGGAAATATCGTCTGTTAAAAATATCCCGACGCCAAACGTAGGGTTGATGACGTGGCTCCAAACGTAGGGTTCACAAACGTAAGGTTCACAAACGTAAGGTTCAGAATGTAAGGTTCAGAACGTAAGGTTCAGAATGTAAGGTTGAACATACATACTTTCTCTTCAGCATTCAAACGTAGGGTTGATCATCCATACTTTGTCTTTCTTCAACTCTCCAAAGAACGTATGGTTGATTATAAAAGTAAGGTTGATGATCCATACTTTTGAGAAACAAACTCAACACTGAAAACTAACATACGGTTTCTCTTCCATACTTGTCCAACAACAATAACGTAAGGTTCCTTCCAAACGTAATGTTCTTCTTCCATACTTTTCAACAACGTAAGGTTCATTAACCATACGTTTCAAAATAACGTAAGGTTCCTTAACCATACGTTTCTTTTAACATAAAAAGTAAACTTTTCATCCATACGTTACGTTCATCAACGTAGGGTATGAACAGTGATTCCAGTACGCGCTAAAACTGATCTCGCGCTACAGTGATTCCAGAACGCGCTAAAATTGATCTCGCGCTACAGTGATTCCAGAACACGCTAAAATTGATCTCGGAATAAATGAAGTATGAAATCTCGTTATATGAAATAAATAAATAAAATAAATTCCTGCAAAATACTCAACGAAATAATTAGTAAATAATTAAGGGTATTTGTGAGCATCAAAATCATCATAAAGAGACAGAGTATTATTTAAAATAATCTCCCCCTTTAAAAAACATTATTTTGAATTGTTTGAAAACAATACATTGCTCAACATTAACAAATCATGATACACTATAAATATTATAATCAAAACTTGTCCATTATAACCTAGCCCTTGAATTTTTAAGTATGTATAAGAATAAAAAAATCTAGATAATTATGTATAAATATTTTAGATAAAGAAGATATATTTATAAATAAGCATATAATTTTTATTAAATTCATTATATTCTTATAAAATACATTTTTCTCAAAATAATTGATTATTATTTTTATTTAAAAATAAAATAAAATAAATTATTGAAAATTTTAGAATTTATTTTTGAAAAAATATTCATCTTTTTTGGAATCATAATTTTAAAATTCACTTTGGGTGTATTTTTGAGAATTTTTTAAAATGATTAATTTTCCAATAAATAGTGAATGGTTTTGTTTTTTATTAAAAAAATGAATTTCATTTAAATAATTTAAAATGATCCCACTTGTTTAAAAATGTTTTAAAGGTATAATTAGTTTAATTATATATTGATGAATCCAATTTATATCACTAGATTACCCCTATATTGAATTTTGATATTAAATTTACATTGTAAAATCTTTTTTAAATTACGCATTCTTGTTAAATTTTAAATTAAAAATTTCCACTTGTATGAATGTAATTCAAAAAAGAAATTATTAAATATTTGGAATAATAATAAATAATATTATATTATATGTTTAATAGAATTTTTTATCAAAATTAATAGTAAAATATTAACAATTTAATTATTGCGGTTAAGATGAAATTGGGTTTATACAGGGTTCTACTAAAATGATAAGGGTTAAAATGACCTAAAAACATTAAAATTAATATTTTCTAGACATATTTAAATCATTATTACCTTAAGATAAATTTTTTATGTGGTTTTGGGATACTTTTCCATTAGATTTACTAATAGAATAATTTATGTAATGAAAAAGACAAAATTTCACCTTTTTTTAAAATTTTAATTATTGGTTGACATAGGAAAAAATGAAATATGTGAATAAATATTGATCGTAATTTTTAGAATAACGAAATTAATTTCATGAGGTTAATTTATTTTTATAGTATAGTAGTAATATAATTACTTTAAATTCGTAATCAACGCCAACACATTAATTTAATAATTAATAGAAAACTAAAATTAATGATAATAAAAAAATTAAATGTAATATAAATTGATTTAATTATTATATTACATTATTTTTTAAGTTAAATATTCCATGTGATAATTTTATTAAAATAATAAATTTAAATTAGACATAGGACTTGATGTTTTAAGTGTAAAATTAAATGAAGTGTCAAAATTAACAATAATGTAATTTTATAATAAATAATATTTCATTAAATGATTTAAAATTCATAATAATCCTATATTATGAAACATTATCTGTATATGTTTAACTATATAAATAATGGCCCATTTTTGGACCAATGGTCCTTTTATAATAAGTATATTTACATTTAAAAAGTAAAAACATTGTTACATTTGTAAAGGGTAAAATGGGGTTTTATGCAATTCATGCGGTTATGTTAAAATTAGTTTTCACACATATAATATTATTATATTATAAATTTTCAAATCTTGAACCAGGATTTTAAAATTATCTAATAAGTATAATTTTATTTCTAGTCTTATATTATTAATTACCTAGACAAAAAGGCTAATTACTGTAGTGAAAACTAAAATGGTAGAAGTAATGAAACATCAAACTTAAGGAAAAAACATTTTAAAAAGTGACCTTTTTGTGTTGGTGGTGTTTATATATAATATAATTCCTCAAATATTTTATTTATCAAATTTTCACGAATTTTTGTTGATATTGACTTCCCATTATTGAATAGATTTGTGTATTTTCAAAAATACCACTCCTCCATTATAAAAGGCCCCCTCTTCCCCTCACATCTTCACACATCTCAAGCCATTTGGAACAACTATACCCTAAAATCATATATAACCAACAACCTTTTCCATGTTATATAAATAGTTTTTATTCCAATAGAACAATTCTAGGGTCCTTAATAAGAGATCCAAAAGATGTTTTTCTTAGCAAAGTTAACTATCTTCAAAAAGATATTTTATTCTTATTCTCTCAAAAACTTAATTGATATAATAATAATTAAAATATTATGACACCAATATCAAAAATATTCTAATATGTTATTATATGTAGGTAATAACCTATTTCTATCTCCTCTTCCATAAAATGGTAATTTAAATCATTAATCATGTGTACGATGGACTACTACCACACAACCTGATGTAATTCATTTTCCATAACCACCACTCAGGGGTGGATATTAAGATGTGTATAAAATATTTATATTATATTTTTGACATAATTATCAAAATTTTAATTAAAATATCTTTCTTAGTTATCATTCCTTGGGATTAGAATAACGTTACTCGTGTGTATGGCAGAAAATCGTCTCACAAAGTGATGTGATTCAGTTTTCCCTTATGATTTACAAGGAAGGTAATAAGAAAAAACTTAATGAAAATATTCGATATATATATGAAATAATAATGTTAATGTATAGGTGAATTTTTATTTACTTTTCCTTCATTCTAACCATTGAGAAAATTGAAACAATGATTATGCGTACGTATGACCGGCTGTCTCCATGAATAGGGTAATTCATTTTCTATATTTAACATTAAGGGAATACTATTAATAAATATTTAGTGAATTAATTTAATATTTATGTCATATTTAAAATATGAATATTATTTAACCATGGATAAAGTAAAATGACTGAAAATATGAAACCAAAACATACATAAAAAATGAAGCTGTTATTACCCGAAACATGAATTTAACAAGGAATTGATAATAAATAGGTAATAAAAGGTCATAAGTAAATAATATAAGGTATGATATAAATATATGTTTGGTTATGGAATAGAATTATAATAAAACTATATTTATTATATATGATTTTATAATGTGTATAAAGGAAGTCAATATTTAAGCTAAAGGATTTCTAGTCTCCTTTTTATTTATGAGTGACATATGCAATTTTCACCACTCAATTATTTTTTGTGGTGTATATAATACAATTTATATATTTTATATCATTAATATTACTTTTATTATATTTTTTAATATTTAATTTGATATTATTACTTTATGGTGGTTATAGTTGAAATGATTACCAAAGCGGTAAGGGATTTTTATCTCACTATTATTTTTTTTGCGACGCAAGCCTTATACACCACTTCTTTATTTTATTTAGAATATTTAATAATCATGAATTTGTTTTATGATTATTATCATGAAATTATGGGACATAAATATCTATATAAGTTTCCCTATTTTATTGTTCATATGATTTAAAAGATACACATGTGGTACAGGTTTAATGTTACAATATCATTTTCTAAAGGGATTATTTATAATTCAGTTTATGATGATGAAATAATATGATATACCTCCAAATAAACACATGAATTTTATTTTCCTATTTTTATTTCATAAAAATACTTTTTTCCCTTTCATTACACAATCTTTATGTACTCGAAATACCACAAAAATATTTTTATATAAAATCAACTTTATTTATATTTTGGGTCAAAAACTCTTTTCAACCATTTAGTTATTATCAAAAAATGATTTAAAGAAAGTTTTGCTGTTATAAAAACCGTATAATGTCAATTTTATGATTTTTTAAATTCTTTAAAAATGGTTTTAAATGAATCCTTAGGTCTTTTTCAAAACGAGGAACTTTTTCATTTTTTTTTAAAATTTGAAAGGGTTGTTTTCTTTTAACTTGTATGACATGAAAAAAATTTACCAGCATAATGAAATTTATTTAAATTAAATACTAATTTATAAGTTTTAAGGTTATTTTGAAATAAAAGGGTTTATATAATATATTATGAATTTATAGTTTTAAACATGATATTTTAAATGAAATGTTATTTTCCTTAAGAAATGTTGTAGTTGATTTTTTTTTCAAAATCATTTCCATATAAGATGAAACCCTTTAATGTTATGTAATATTTACTCTAGATATGATCTAATTATACCATATTTATTATTTCTATTGATGGTTTTATGTTTATGATGACAATAGTTTTATAAAAATATTTCTTTTCAATATGTTATGCTAGGATTAAATGTTTATGAAGCACATTTTATTCATAGTTTTTAATATTATAATTTTTTTATGACAACCATTTCCTTTCATGGGTTCTCATATGATAAATTTTTTAGGATCTTATGGAACAATTATGTTGTAAAGAACCATAAATTTCAAGGAATTTTTTTTTCTTAATTTTCTTTGAAATTTTACAAGAGCGCAGTTTCTGACGGCACCTGATTTCGAGGCCCGGTGTGCCCGGAATAATTTTCTGAAGTTTGGCTCGGGTACGTTCAGTGAACGGACGAGCGGGTTTTTCTAACTTTTGAACCGGTGCCCGAAATCAAATTCTGAGGGCACCGATGAAATCGTAGCGCCAGTATTCACCTAGAAACGCCTCTTCCGGAGTTGCGTTTGCTCAGGTGTGGTTTTTAATTTTCGGGCTTAAAGTTAAAAAATAAAATAATTTTACGACAACTTTATTTTATTTCACTTAAGCCACATGGAAGACACTTGAAGCCACTTAAAGACGGCTTAAACTGAGTTGATCTGGATAGGATGCTATCTAGAAATATCCTACCCCCTTGGTAGGATATTTGTTCGGTGGGGCCCGCACGAGCCCCGCCGTTTCTTTCCGCTAAGTAACGCACCCGTGAAAACCTGTCATTATGAAAGTCAACTGGCGCGTTTTCTTAAATTCTTAACAGACCATTTAATTGGACGATTTATTTCGTGAATTAATTGGGCTGTTTCTTTCGTTGAATTAATTCTACGAACTGATGGGTCGTTTCTTACCTTTTTCGTTTGTTGGCGTAATAATAAAATAAGACCAAAAAGGTCTTTTGAAGGATTACTCGTTGAGTGGCTTGACAGAATCCTTGAACCTTCATCCTTCTTCGCGAAGAACGCGAAGAACGCGAAGAACGCGAAGAACGCGAAGAACGCGAAGAACGCGAAGAACGCGAAGAACGCTGAACCCAGAAATCGACGACGCGACGCCGTGATCCGTGACGCCGACATTCCCTTCCTGCAACGTTCTTCTGCGACGTCTCTTCCTCCGCGACGGATCTTCGATCGGCTGCTTGAGGTAAGAGTCTCAGATTTTTCTTTTTAATCTCCTTTGTGGTTTTACCAAAACATGGATTTAATGATTTAATTAAATTAAATCTGTTGTTTCATGGTCTGTTGAGTTCGCCGACTCAACGCCGTGTTCCGCGACGACACGACGCCCTTCCGCGACGACGCGACGATCTCCTCCTTCCGCGACGAGCAATCCCGCGAAGGACGTGCGTACGATGACGACCAACGAGGTAGGGGTTGTTGAGAACTTTTCCTTTTTCCCATGATCGTTCTTTTTTTTAAAGTAAAGAACCGGGCGATTAAGAACAATTTTAATTTATTAAAATTGTTGAATTCATGTGTTGAATTTTATTTTTCCTCCAGTTGTTTGTCTAACGCGGAGGGTGCGGGCCAAACGAACACGGCCCGACGACCCTCCGCCGTTCTTCGTTTTGTGCGGATTTGGAGGGAGACGACGGAACGTGCTGAAACGGATGTTTGATGGTTCCGCAGTGAAGGAAAAGTCCCAGGAGGAGCAACGGTGCAGACGGGAAGAAAATCGGGCCACCGGAGTGACTCCGGCGGCCCGCGGAAGTCGGTGGCGGCGCCTGGCGCGCCGCCGGACAATACCGCCGCGACACCGGCCGCGGCAGCGGTGCTCGCGGGACGCAGCTGAAGCCGCGTCCGGCCACCAGGGAGACACCCCGCGGTTGTCGCGGGGGTGTCACGCGGGGGTGGCGGCTCCCCCCCGCGTCACTCGGGACGCGGCTTCAGCCGCGTCCGGTTGTCTGGCCGACACCCCGCGGGTGCCGCGGGGGTGTCACGCGGGGCGGCGGCTCCCCCCACGTCGGCCGCTTGGCCGAGCCGGGCCGGGATGGCTGAGCCAGACCGGTCCGACCGGGTCGGACCAGGTTCGGCCGACCCAGGGGGGGTCGGGCCGGGTCGGCCCGTGCCCGTACCCCCCGTCTTCGGACGGTCTTCGTTCAAACGCCCGTAACTTGAGCTACGGGCCTCCAAATGACGCGCCGTCAGCGGCAACGCGATTCTAGGATCGAGACGGTCGTTTCAGTATATCGCACTCAAGGTTTCGGAATACTTTGAGTTCGTCCGGGTTGGTTCGTACACGAAACCAACCAGGCCTTCGGAGTGGAAACACTCATATCTTGAGCTACGGACGTCCGATTGACGTGCCGTCAGCTTCGTTGAATTCATCTAAGTGAGACGGATCTTTTGGCATACTCCGCCCGAGGTTTGGATGCAGGTGGAGTATGGTCGGGGTGGTTTTGCCTTAAAAACCAATCGGCCCCCTGGGACGAAAAAGCCAATAACTCTCAGACCGGGCGTCCGATCGACGCGCCGTCTACGACGTTGAGTTCCTGTCGACGATACGGAAATTTTGGATACATCAACTTCAGACTTTGTGTCAGTTGATGTATCAGCCTCTCGGCTCGTGGAGCGGACCCTTCCGAACGAGCTTGCTGTGTGCGGGAACCCTAGTGCTGGCTGCGACTGCTACTTCGACAGTGACGACCGTGTAGAGATCCTCAGTGGACTGCAGCGACGACCGTGCAGAGATCCTTAGTGGACTGCGGCGACGACTGTGCAGAGATCCTTAGTGGACTTCGATGACTACTACACTCAGCGATCCTACGTGGATCAGTGCTACAGGTCCTGTGTGGGCCCGGTTATGTGTGGGCCCGATCCTGTGTGGGTCCGATCCTGTGTGGGTCCGCGCTCAGCGGTTCTGTGTGAGCCAGCGCCTACAGGTCCTGTGTGGGCCCGATCCTGTGTGGGTCATTGCAGGGGTTAGTTACCTATCGATCCTTCGTGGTTCTGACGACTTAGATGGATCAGTGATCATCTTTATCGTCATCCGAAGAAGTATACCTGTGTGAGCTGAATCTTGTGTTACTCTCCTTTGTGGATTGTATTGAGCTATCCTGTGTGGATTTATTGTTTACTCTCCTTTGTGGATTGTGTTGAGCTATCCTGTGTGGATTTACTGTTTACTCTCCTTGTGGATTGTGTTGTGCTATCCTGTGTGGGTATACGTTTGCTTTCCTGTGTGGACTGGGTTGTGCTTGGGCTCGGACGTTGGAGCCGAACGAGAATTGATGACTTAGGTATATTTATGGGCATATACCTAAACTGTGCCAGATGTTACTTCGTGATTGTATCTTTCCTTTGTGGATTATCCTTTGTGGATTTCGGTAGACCTTCGAGGGTCTCTAGGTCCCTACTGAGTAGCTTATACTCACCCCTGCACGGGCCTTGCCCGCACTACGTTGTGTTGGTTGAAAACGACGGACAGCGCTGATCGTGGTGGAGGCATGCAGAGCAGGACGGTACCTGGAGGTGGACCACTGGGTGGGATGTACTCAGAGCGGTCAGGTGGACCCGAGGAGCAGTGGAGGCTATCTGTACCCACCCTTCAGGTGGGACTTCCAGAGGACGGCTCGACGCTGCTGTTTTTCCTTTCAGTTGTTGTTTTTCATTTCAGTTGTACTTTACAGTTGGGCTTGTATTTCCGGCCCCTTTTACTTTCAGCACAGCTTGTACCATTTTTACTTAGTGTTTACTTTTCCGCTTGCTTACTCTATGGTGCTTGTTTACTTTTCAAAGGCAATGCTTTCCTTTTTTTGTTGGTATTTACGCCTTGGTGCTAGTCGCCAGCCCCTGGCCTATGGAAGGCGGGCTTGGGGTAGTCACGGCACGGGCCCCGAGGACGGGTCGTGACAAATTGGTATCAGAGGTGTTCAGTTCTACTGCAGACTCTGATCTTTCTTTTATGTGAAGCAATAGTGTTTAGCGTATTGGGTGTGGTTATCAGTACAGGGAGTCCAGTGTTGGTGCGGCGGCCGACGTATCCGTACACCAGGACCCTGACTTCTGATTTATGACTTAATGCACGAAAACATTGATTGCTTGTGTGTTTCAAGTTTTCTTTGTGATTACTTGTGTCATATCACCAGGTATACTGTTCTGACCGTGGCGCACTTGTTTCCTTTTCAGGATGGCCCAACGACAGCAGCCAGCTAGGGTTCTGAGAGTAGAGCGCGACGATAGCCCGCCGAGTGACGAGGCCTCGGTACCGGGCCCGTTGACAGCAGAGGCACCGACAATACCATTACCCACCGAGCCCCCGATGCTTCCAGCACTGGCAGCTGACGATGCACGATGCCTCAAAGCTCTGCACGAGTCCAGCGCCAGCGACCACCCAGGTTACGTGGGGAGACAGACCCCCAGGCAGCCGAGGACTGGCTGGAGGCGGTCGTCCGAGTTTTCAGGCTAGTGAGGACACCAGCAGACCTCATGGTGATCCTCGCAGCAAGCCTACTGCACACAGCAGCAGGACGATGGTGGAGCTTGATGCTCCAGGTACATGATGAGGGCACCCTCATCTGGACGGACTTCAAGAGCCTCTTCTGCTCAGAGTTCGTCCTGGCCACCCTCCGTGCAGTGCGCATTCAGGAGCTTCTTCAGCTGCGGCAGGGCAGCTTGTCGGTCGCTCAGTACGCGGCGAGGTTCACCGATATTTCTCGCTACTCGACCGACTTGGTACGGGACCCCTTCTTCCGGGCCCGGACGTTCGAGCAGGGATTGAGACATGAGATCAGGGCATCGCTGATCTTCCTCAGCATCCCGACCTAGGCAGGAGTGCTGGAGTGAGCCCATCTGATCGAGAGCTTCCGGGCTGAGTCCACAGTGAGACCTACCGCAGGGCGGCAGATAGAAGAGTCTTCAGCAGCTGGTAGCCGACGGATGACTCAGGGTTCCAGGCAGACCAGGCCTTCCGGCAGATGACCTCGGGACACTGGCTCAGCAGTGCGGGGCACACAGCGCGGAGCCAGCCTTCCGAGAGGCAGGCAGTGCTACTCGTGCGGCGGGCAGGGCCACATGGCTCGTGACTGCCCGACCCGTCGTACCGAGGAGCAGCAGACGGTGGAGGGGCCACCCAGGCAGAGGCAGAGGGTCGACCGTGGAGGTCCGCAGGGAGGAGGTGGATGAGGCAGAGGAGCTGGCCGAGCAGCAGGTGGTGGGCGACGCTTTGAGGCTCTGCCACCACCACCACCAGGAGGCCCGCCCCGACCACAGGGAGCTGGCGGGTAGATATAGGCACAGCTCCAGGCAGCAGAGGCCTACGACCACAGCGCGCCAGAGATAATTCAAGGTACGATCTGTGTCTATTCCACCCTTGCTGCAGTTTTGATAAACACAGGAGTGAGTCACTCTTTCATAGCCACTGCCCTTGTTCGGAGCTTGGAGATTCCGACAGATCCGTTGGCTCGATCCTTACGGCTAGAGACTCCTACGGGAGCAGACTCGACGATTACGCACTGGTGTTGATAGTGTGAGCTTACTCTAGGAGGCGAGAGATTCGGCTGGGATCTTCTTGTAGCGGCATCGAGGCCTTACGACGTCATCTTGGGCATGAATTGGTTATCTACGGTCCATGCTCAGATTGACTGCTTTAGGCGCAAGGTGCGATGTGTACGCACCGACGGGAGCAGGTTCACCTTCACCGGTGAGAAGGGAGCCTTTGCAGCATAGGATGGACTTCCGCAGAGGAGAGGACAACCCATCACTCATCAGTTGGCTAGCCTCATCCTTGGAGCATTTGACGTGCGGAGTCCCAGTTTTCCTGCCGTGGTGGATCAGTACGCGGACGTCTTCCCCGATGATGTTCTAGGGCTACCTCCTCGCAGAGAGGTAGACTTTTATATTGATCTATACCCCGGGACAACCCTGATATCCACTCCAGCGTATCGGATGGCCCCCGCTGAGCTTCGAGAGCTACGAGTACAGTTGGAGGACTTGCAGGGCAAGGGGTTCATCCGACCCAGTGTTTCACCCTGGGCTTCCCCGATATTGTTCGCCAAGAAGGCGGACGGGAGCTTGCGACTGTGTGTAGATTATCGTCGCCTGAACCAGGTGACAATGAGGAATAAGTATCCGCTACCCAGGATTGATGACCTCTTCGATCAGCTCAAGGGAGCACGATGGTTCTTGAAGATAGACCTCAGGTCAGGCTATCATCAGCTCAGAGTTCGAGACGAGGACGTGCAGAAGACGACCTTCAGGTGTCGGTATGGCCACTATGAGTTCTTGGTTATGCCTTTCGGCGTAACCAATGCTCCAGCAGTGTTCATGAGCCTCATGAACAGGATCTTCCAGCCATACCTCGATCGATTTGTCGTGGTCTTCATCGACGACATCTTGGTGTACTCGACCACCAAAAAGGATCACGCCTACCACTTGCGTGTTGTACTAGACACACTCCGAGAGCACCAGCTTTATGGAAAGCTCTCGAAGTGCCAGTTCTGGTTACATGAGGTCCACTTCTTGGGGCATGTCATTTCTGAGGCGGGAGTTGCAGTTGATCCCGCGAAGATCGAGGCAGTGCTAGCTTGAGAGCCACCCAAGAGCGTGACATAGGTGCCGAGTTTCTTGGGCCTAGCCGGATACTATCGGAGATTCGTGCTGGACTTTTCTAGAGTTGCGGCGCCGCTCTCAGCATTGACGAAGAAGGGGAAACCCTTCGTGTGGTTAGACAGATGTCAGGAGAGCTTCCTGGAGCTGAGGCAGAGGTTGACCAGCGCACCTATCTTGAGGTTGCCTGAGGAGGGAGTTGGATACGTAGTCTACTACGATGCATCAGGGACCGGAATCGGGTGTGTCCTGATGCAGGAGCAGGCCGTGATTTCCTATGGGTCACGTCAGTTGAGGCCGCATGAGCAGAACTATGCTACCCATGACCTAGAGTTAGCAGCAGTGGTCTTCGCTCTGAAGACATGGCGGCACTATCTGATGGGCGAGCGCTTTACAGTCTTTTCTGACCACTAGAGTCTCAGGTACATCTTCTCTCAGAAGGACCTGAACCTGAGATAGCGGCGATGGCTCGAGTTCCTCCAGGACTATGACTTTGAGATAGTCTATACTCCTGGGAAGGGGAACGTGGTAGCCGATGCCCTCAGCAGGAGGACGGGCATCCAGCTACTTGAGGAGGCGACAGAGCAGCTAGCCGCTTTGCAGATATCCTTCGTGGATAGAGACGGAGCAACCTTCCTTCAGTCTCTCATAGTCACCCCTCCACTATTGCAACGGGTCAGAGAGGCACAGCGTGAGGATGCTGTCTGTGAGAAGTGGCGTGCACAGATATCCTCGGGACAGACACCTGATGGTTTCCCCCTTGGAGAAGATCATGACGTCCTTTTCAGAGGACGTACCCTGGTACCAGTCGCTTTACGGGAGGAGGTGCTGAGAGAGTTTCACACTTCTCCTTTGGAGGTACATCCTGGAGTGGCGATGATGTACCAGGATCTCAGGCGACAGCACTGGTGGCCGGGCATGACGAAGGCTGTGGCAGAGTTCGTTTCACGGTGCCTCACCTGCCAGCAGGTGAAGGCAGATCATCAGGTACCAGCAGGTTTGGTACAGCCCTTGGAGGTCCCGGAGTGGAAATGGGACGGGATATCTATGGACTTTGTGACTGGACTTCCACGCACTTCCAGATGTCACGACTCCATTTGGGTGATTGTTGACCGACTCACCAAGTCGGCACACTTCTTACCCATCAGAGAGAAGGGCTCAGTGGAGAGCTTGGGGCGTCTCTATGTTCAGGAGATTGTACGGCTTCACGGTGTGCCATCGACTATCATCTCTGATCGAGATGGTCGCTTTACTTCCCGGCTTTGGAAGGGGTTGCAGGAGGCGTTCGGGACGCGACTACGTCTGAGCACCGCCTTTCACCCTCAGATGGATGGTCAGACAGAGAGGACCATTCAGACTCTCGAGGACATGCTCCGCGCATGTGTCCTCGACTTTGGTCGCAACTGGGAGGACCACCTACCCTTGGTGGAGTTCGTGTACAACAACAGCTACCACTCCACCATCGGGATGGCACCATACGAGGCGTTGTACGACAGGCCTTGCAGATCTCCTTTGTGCTGGACAGACCCTGGGGAGTCAGCACTTGTGGGACCAGAGATGGTCCGGGCCATGACAGAGAAGGTCTAGGTCATCCAGGAGCGGATGAGGACAGCACAGAGCCGGCAGAAGTCATATGCTGACAGGAGGCGGAGGCCACTAGAGTTCGAGGATGGCGACCCCGTCTTCTTGCGGGTCTCACCTCGATGTGGTTTGCGGAGATTTGGCTGAGGCGACAAGTTGTCTCCACGCTTCATCGGGCCTTTCCAGGTCCTCAGCAGGATTGGCGAGGTGGCTTATCGCCTGGCTCTGCCACCTCAGTTTCACCGGGTGAACGACGTCTTCCACGTATCTCAACTGAGGAGATACGTGCACGACCCGACGCACATCATTGACCATGGGGAGCTAGACGTGGATGATGGGGCGACTTTTGCGGAGGTCCCAGTGGAGATAGAGGATCGACAGGAGCGGGTCCTATGTGGGCGATCGATTCCTCTTGTGTGCATTAGATGGAAGCATGGAATCCTCCAGGAGAGCACATGGGAGAGGGAGGCTCAGATGCGTGCTCAGTACCCACATTTGTTTCCCTAGTTTTTGATGTATCTTTACGGGGACGTAAATACCTGAGGTGGGAGTAATGTAAAGACCCATAAATTTCAAGGAATTTTTTTTCTTAATTTTCTTTGCAATTTTACAAGAGCGCAGTTTTTGACGGCACCTGATTTCGAGGCCCGGTGTGCCCGGAATCATTTTCCGAAGTTTGGCTCAGGTACGTTCAGTGAACGGACGAGCGGGTTTTTCTAACTTTTGAACCGGTGCCCGGAATCGAATTCTGAGGGCACCAATGAAATCGCAGCGCCGGTATTTGCCTAGAAACCCCTCTTCCGGAGTTGCGTTTTCTCGGGTGTGGTTTTTAATTTTCGGGCTTAAAGTTAAGAAATAAAATAATTTTACGACAACTTTATTTTATTTCACTTAAGCCATTTGGAATCCACTTGAAGACACTTAAAGACGGCTTAAACTGAGTTGATCCAGATAGGATGCTATCCAGAAATATCCTACCCCCTTGGTAGGATATTTGTGAGGTGGGTCCCGCACGATCCCCGCCGTTTCTTTCCGCTAAGTAACGTACCCGCGAAAACCCGTCATTATGAAAGTCAACTGACGCGTTTTCTTAAATTCTTAACAGACCATTTAATTGGGCGGTTTATTTCATTAATTAATTGGGGTGTTTTTTTTCGTTGAATTAATTCTACGAATTGATGGGTCGTTTCTTACCTTTTTCGTTTGTTGGCGTAATAATAAAATAAGACCAACAAGGTCTTTTGAAGGATTACTCATTGAGAGGCTTGACAGAATCCTTGAACCTTCATCCTTCTTCGCGAAGAATGCGAAGAACGTGAAGAACGCCGAACCCGGAAATCGACGACGGGATGCCGTGATCCGCGACGCCGACATTCCCTTCTTGCAACGTTCTTCTGCGACGTCTCTTCCTCCGCGACGGATCTTCGATCTGCTGCTTGAGGTAAGAGTCTCGGATTTTTCTTTTTAATCTCCTTTGTGGTTTTACCAAAACACGTATTTAATGATTTAATTAAATTAAATCTGTTGTTTCATGGTCCGTTGAGTTCTCCGACTCAAAGCCGTGTTCCGCGACGACGTGACGCCCTTCCGCGACGACGTAAAGATCTCCTCCTTCTGCGACGAGCAATCCCGCGAAGGACGTGCGTACGATGACGACCAACGAGGTAGGGGTTGTTGAGAACTTTTCCTTTTCCCCATGATCGTTCTTTTTTTTAAAGTAAAGAACTGGGCGATTAAGAACAATTTTAATTTATTAATATTGTTGAATTCATATGTTGAATTTTATTTTTCCACCCGTTGTTTATCTAACGCGGAGGGTGCGGGCCAAACGAACACGGCCCGACGACCCTCCGCCGTTCTTCGTTTTGTGCGGATTTGGCGGGCGACGACGGAACGTGCCGCAACGGATGTTTGATGATTCTGCAGTGAAGGACGAGTCCCAGGAGGAGCAACGGCGCAGATGGGAAGAAAATCGGGCCACCGGAGCGACTCCGGCGGCCCGCAGAAGCCGGCGGCGGCGCCCGGCGCGCCGCCGGACAAGACCGCCGCGGCACCGGCCGCGGCGGCGGCGCTCGCGGGACGCGGCTGAAGCCGCATCCGGCCACCAGGGAGACACCCCGCGGTTGTCGTGGGGGTGTCACGCCGGGGCGGTGGCTCCTCCCCGCGTCACTCGGGACGCGGCTTCAGCCGCGTCCGGTTGTCTGGCCGACACCCCGCGGGTGCCGCAGGGGTGTCACGCGGGGCGGGGGCTCCCCTCGCATCGGCCGCTCGGCCGAACCGGGCCGGGCTGGCCGAGCCAGACCGGTCCGAACGGGTCAGACCGGGTCGGACCGGGTCGGATCGGTTCGGACCGGGTTCGGCCGACCTAGGGGGGGTTGGGCCGGGTCGGCCCGGGCCCGTACCCCCCGTCTTCAGATGGTCTTCGTTCAAACGCCCGTAACTTGAGCTACGGGCCTCCAAACGACTCGCTGTCTGTGGAAATGCGATCCTAGGATCGAGAAGGTCGTTTAGGTATATTGCACTCAAGGTTTCGGAATACTTTGAGTTCGTCCGGGTTGGTTCGTACACGAAACCAACCGGGCCTTCGGAGCGGAAACACTCATATCTTGAGCTACGGACGTCCGATTGACGTGCCGTCAGCTTCGTTGAATTACTCTAAGTGAGAAGGATATTTTGGCATACTCCGCCCGAGGTTTGGACGCAGGAGGAGTACGATTGGGTTGGTTTTACCTTAAAAACCAACCGGGCCCCTAGGACGAAAAAGCCACTAACTCTCAGACCAGGCGTCCGATCGACGTGCCGTATGCGACGTTGAGTTCCTGTCGACGATACAGAACTTTTGGATACATCAAATTCAGAAATTGTGTCAGTTGATGTATCAGCCTCTTGGATCGGGGAGCGGACCCGCCCGAACGAGCTTGCTGTGTGCGGGAACCCTAGTCCTGGTTGCGACTGTTACTTCGACAGCGACGACCGTGTAGAGATCCTCAGTGGACTGCGGCGACGACCGTGCATAGATCCTGAGTGGACTGCGGCGACGACTGTGCAGAGATCCTCAGTGGACTGCGACAACTACTACACTCAGCGATCCTACGTGGATCTGTGCTACAGGTCCTGTGTGGGCCCGGTCCTGTGTGGGCCCAATCCTGTGTGTGTCCGATCCTGTGGGGGTCCGCACTCAGCGGTTCTGTGTGAGCCAGCGCCTACAGGTCCTGTGTGGGCCCGATCCTGTGTGGGTCATTGCGGGGGTTAGTTACCTATCGATCCTTCGTGGGTCCGACGACTTAGATGGATCAGTGATCATCTTTATCGTCATCCGAAGAAGTATACCTGTGTGAGCTGAATCTTCTGTTACTCTTCTTTGTGGATTGTGTTGAGCTATCCTGTGTGGATTTACTGTTTACTCTCCTTTGTGGATTGTTTTGAGCTATCCTGTGTGGATTTACTGTTTACTCTCCTTGTGGATTGTGTTGTGCTATCCTGTGTGGGTATACGTTTGCTTTCCTGTGTGGACTGGGTTGTGCTTGGGCTCGGACGTTGGAGCCGAACGAGAATTGATGAGTTAGGTATATGTATGGGCATATACCTAAGTCGTTCCAAATGTTACTTTGTGATTGTATCTTTCCTTTGTGGATTATCCTTTGTGGATTTCGGGAGACCTTAGGGGGTCTCGGGGTCCCTACTGAGTAGCTTATACTCACCCCTGCACGGGCCTTGCCCGCACTACGTTGTGTTGGTTGCAGACGACGGACAACGCTGATCGTGGTGGAGGCGTGCGGAGCAGGACGGTACCTGGAGGTGGACC
Organism: Viscum album; assembly: GCA_963277665.1. Classification (NCBI taxonomy): domain Eukaryota; kingdom Viridiplantae; phylum Streptophyta; class Magnoliopsida; order Santalales; family Viscaceae; genus Viscum; species Viscum album. The sequence goes on from OY728145.1 coordinate 1,370,460,144, forward strand.
ACTGGGTGGGACGTACTCGGAGCGGTCAGGTGGACCCGAGAAGCAGTGGAGGCTATCTGTACCCACCCTTCAGGTGGGACTTCCATAGGACGGCTCGACGCTGCAGTTTTTCCTTTCAGTTGCTGTTTTTCCTTTCAGTTGTACTTTACAGTTGGGCTTGTATTTCCGGCCCCTTTTACTTTCAGCACAGCTTGTACCGTTTTTACTTAGTGTTTACTTTTCCGCTTTCTTACTCTGTGGTGCTTGTTTACTTTTCAAAGGAAATGCTTTCCTTTTTTTGTTGGGATTTACGCCTTGGTGCTAGTCGCCAGCCCCTGGCCTATGGAAGGCGGGCTTGGGGTAGTCACGGCACGGGCCCCAAGAATGGGTCGTGACATATGTATTATTTTAATTATATTTTGGGTGGTAACTATATCTCTCATTAATGAATTGGGTGAATATTAAGACCTCAGGTGATAAATAAAAATGGAATAAGATGTGTATTGGAACCCAGTCCTTTTATAGTTGGAAATAGTGTCTAGTTTTTGTTTCATGTCAATCCACATTGAATTGATCAGGGAGTTTTCAAGGAAAGTGATATTATAGTACAACATAACAATAGTGTTTAAGGCGGTGTAATTTCCTATTTTTTCCCAAATTATTGGGATCAAAAGTAAAAGGAAAGATAATTCTTCTTGAAATGTGTTTTTGAAGGACTGTCACTTATGAAATATGGTTAATTCATGTGTTTTATGAAGGGTGGTTTTGGAAAAGTTTGAGCTTTAGAAAGATATGGAGCACCGCAAATAATCACCATGAACATGTGATGGAAAGATGGTGATCTTCACTACTATGATAAGCTTTAGAAATGGGTTAAATTTGACTAGATCTTCACAAATAGAGGATCCTTATGATAATTACTATAGAGGTTCATGAAATGACTACTGGGAGTATGATATATTCATGAAGGTCTAATACTATAAATAGGCATCCACAAACACATCACTTGACACAAATAAAATTATAGGAAAGGATGAAATGTTTAGATTTCGTTGAGGATGAGAACTTTATGTATATAAAATTCTATGTAATATTGAGAATTTCAAAAATACGGTTTAAGTATTAACTGATTCCAATGATTCTGAGTTATGAAAGTTTCATGAAAAAATAAATTTTTGTGGAGAAGTAGTGTTCTGTGAAGGAAGTGTATAATAACCCTAGTCTTTATTTCATATTTAAATAAGCTTTATTACAAAATCATTCACAAAACACAACCTAAAATATCGAGTGGTCTAGTGTATTTGGGTATTAAGAACATTACATGACAACTTAAGACATAAAATACAACATCTTTATTAAAAACATATTTTCCATGACCACAAAATTTCTTTGTACTTATCGTTGAAGGACATAAACTAGGGATATACATAAGAAAAGGGTGAGCTATAAATCCCAATAAGGGGGTAAACAATGAATAAAATGAATAATATAATACATGTTAGGAAATGGGAATATCAATGCAGCACAAGATAAAATTGAAAATAAAGGACTGAAATAACATGATTGTTATAACATGGAAATGTGGAAACAACTTAAAACACTGCATCAATAATATACAAGAATCAGGTAAACCCATGTCCCAAAATAGTAGAAAAATGTATTAAAAGGAATCATGTAAACCCCTGTCCCAAAATGATGTATCACGATACTAAACATTACCCAATGCATTGGAGCGCGATCAGGGTGCACCATTCATATTCATTTCAATATCATGTTTAAGTTTTCCACAAATATCATATAAAATGGATTCATTCTGTAAAGACCCATAAAAAAATCAAGGAAATTTTTTTCTTAATTTTCTTTGGGATTTTACAAGAACGCAGTTTCTGACGACACTTGATTCCGAGGCCCGGTGTGCCCGTAATTACTATCCGAAGTTTAGCTCAGGTACGTTTAGTGAACAAACGAGCGGGAATTTCTAACTTTTGATCCGGTGCTCGGAATCGAATTCCGAGGGCACCGATGGAACCACAGTGCCAGTATTTGCTTAGAAACACCTTTTCTGGAGTTGCATTTTCACGAGAGAGGTTGATAAAAATTGTGGAAGTTAAAATAAAAATTTAACTACAATTTTTATTTTCTCTAAGTGGATTTAAGCTTTGGGTGGAAGTTGGGTAACTACCCAACTTCCCATGGAAGGTTATGAGGGTGGTGGGGCCCACACGAACCCCACCCCTTCACATTCCTTAACTCCCTCAACTCACATTTAAATTTGATAACTTAAGTTTTAATAACTTATGATATTAATGAAGTGAGTTTAATGTGAGTGTTTGAATTTCAAACTAATGTCAAGTTAATAAAATAAGTGTGGGCTTATTTTATTAAGGGTTGGATTCTTGTTGTGGAGTCTTTGGGAGAAAAGGGCTAAGGAACTTGAGGAACTTCTTCGTCTTCGATGAAGAACACGATGAACACATCGAACTCCGACGAAGAACGTCGAGTCCTCGGAAACTGACTAAGCGACGCCGTATACCGTGTCGCCGACGATGTCTTCTTCCGCGACATCTCTTTCCGCGAAGGATATTCTGCGAAGAATCCTCATTCGACGAACCTCCATTCAAGCTACGCTCGAGGTAGAGGTTTATGTGATTTTCTTTTCGTGATTTACTCCGTTCTTTATTCGTGTATATATGGACCACATGCTATCGATTTACAGGAGGAGGTCGGACCGCACAAACACGGCTGACCCCCTCCCTTTATATTTTCTTGTTGTTGCGGTACGAAGGGAAGTGACGCGGTGCCGTCGCACCGCGCGGGATCTTGCGGAAAAGAATGAGCGGCGCCGTCGCGCCGCGCCGTGAAATTGAACCAAGTCGTGGCGCCGTCGCGCCGCGCAGGAGAACAGCAAAAGCATCGCGGCCGGAGTGGGGCCGCGACGGAGGGATACAGCGCCGTCGCGCCGCACCGGATGAATGAAGGCCGCGACCGGTACCGGGCCGCGACGGAGCGTGGGAACCGGCCATCGCCGGTCCCGTGGAGACAGAAACCGGCCGGCCAGGGCGGGCCAGCCGGACAAGGAAAAGCCGGGGGTTCAAACCCCCGGCCGGCCAGCTCAACGGCCCCCCTTAATTGGGGGTCGCGGTTATAAAACCAGGAGGGCAGGCCCCCCCCCCCCCCGCTCAACGGCTCGGCCGTTTGGCCGAGCGCCTGGCCAGCGCGCCAAGGCCGGGCCGGCTGCCCGACAGGTCCGCCAGGCCGGGCCGCGCCCAAGCGGGCCAAACCCGGACCCGGTTCGGGTCGACCTAGTTAGGGTCGACCCTAGGGGTATCGGGCCGGGTCGGACCGGGCCCGAACCCATTAATACCGAATCGTTTCCGGTCGGACGCCCATAACATGTGCTACGAGCCTCCGATCGACGCACCATCAGTTGCGATGCGATCCTTGGATCTAGAAGGTCGTTTTGGTATATCGCACTCAAGGTTTCAGAGTACTTTTGGTTCGGCCGAGTTGGTTCATACACGAAACCAACCGGTCCCTCAGAGCAGAAATGCTCATAACTTGAGCTCCGGACATCCGAATGACGTGCCGTCAACTTTATTGGATACCTCTATGTGAGACGGATCTTTTGGATTACTCCACCCGAGGTTTGGACGCAGGTGGAGTATGGTCGAGTTGGTTTTGCCTTAAAAACCAACTGGGCCCCTGGAACGAAAAAGCCAATAACTCTCAGACCGGGCGTCCGATTGACGTGCCGTCTGCGACGCTGAGTTCCTGATGACGATACGGAACTTTTGGATACATCAACTCTGGACTTTGTGGCAGTTGATGTATCAGCCTCTCGGCTCGTGGAGCGGACCCTCCCGAACGAGCTTGCTGTGTGCGGGAACCCTAGAGCTGGCTGCGTTGCGACTGTGACGACGACGACGACTGTATAGAGTTCCTCAATGGATTCGACGGCGACGACTACAACACTCAGAGATCCTACTTGGATCAGTGCTACAGATCCTTTGTGGGTCTAATCCTGTGTGGGTCATGCGCTCAGCGGTTCTGTGTGAGCCAGCGCCTACAGATCCTGTGTGGGTCTGATCCTGTGTGGGTCTTTGCGGGGGTTAGTTACCTATCGATCATTTGTGGGTCAGATCCTTTTTGGGTCATTCCGGGGGTTAATTACCTATCGATCCTTTGTGGTTCAGATCCTTTGTGGTTCATTGTGGGGGTTAGTACCTATCTATCCTTTGTGGGTCCGACGGCTTAGATGAATCAGTGGCAATATCTGATCATCTCTATCGTCATACGAAGAAGTATACCTATGTGAGCTGAATCCTATTTTGCTTTCCTATGTGGATTGTGTTGTGCTATCCTGTGTGGATTTACGTTTTTCTTTCCTGTGTGGACTGGGTTGTACTTGGGCTTGGATGTTGGAGCCGAACGAGAATTGGTGACTTATGTATATGTATGGGCATATACCTAAGCAGTGTCAGATGTTACTTAGTGATTGTATCTTTCCTTTGTGGATTATCCTTTGTGGATTCTGGGAGACCTTCGGGGGTCTCGGGGTCCCTAATGAGTAGCTTATACTCACCCCTGCACGGGCTATGCCCGCACTACGTTGTGTTGGTTGCAGACGACCGACAGCGCTGATCGTGGTTGAGGCTTGCGGAGCAGGACGGTACCTGGAGGTGGACCACTGGGCGAGACGTACTCGGAGCGGACGACTGGTCCCGAGGAGCTGTGGAGGATATCTGTACTCACCCTTCAGGTGATACTTCCAGTGGATGGCTCGACGCTGCGGCTTACTTTTCAGTTGCTGTTTTTCCCATTCGAGTTGTACTTTACTTTCAGTTTGGGTTTGTATACTGGCCCACTTACTTTTTCGCACTTACTTTTGTACTCAGTTTTTACTTAGTGTTTACTTCTACTGCATGCTTGCTCTGTGGTGTTTGTTTACTTTACAAAAGAAATGCCTTCCCTTTTTACCGGGATTTATGCCTTGGTGCTAGTCGCCAGCCCCTGGCCTATGGAAGGCGGGATTGGGGTAGTCACGACACAGGCCCCGAGGACGGGTCATGACAAATTGGTATCAGAGGAGTTCAGTTCTACCGCAGAACTTCGGACTCTGATCTTTTTCTATGTGAAGCAATAGTGTTAAGCGTATTAGGTGTGGTTATCAGTCCAGGGAGTCCAGTGTTGGTGCGGCGCATGACGTATTCGTACACCAGGACCCTGACTTCTGATTTCCGACTTAATGTACGAAAACATTGATTGCCTGTGTGTTTCAAGTTTTCTTTGTGATTACTTTATGTCAGCTCACCAGGTATACTGTTTAACTGTGGCGCACCTGTTTCTTTTCAGAATGGACCCACGACAGCAGCCAGCTAGGGTTCCGAGAGTTGTGTGTGATGACAACCCACTGAGCGATGAGGCCTCGGTGCAGGGCCCTTTGACAGCAGAGGCACTGGCGGTACCTCTACCCACCGAGCCACCGATGCTACCAGCCCCAGCCGCTGACGATGCACGTCGCCTTAGTGCACTGCACGAGTTTCAGCGCCAGCGACCGCCCAGGTTCCTTGGGGAGACGGACCCCCAGGCAGCCGAGGACTGGCTGGAGGCAGTGGTACGGGTTTTCAGATTAGTGAGGACACCGGCAGACCTCATGGTGTTCCTCGCAGCGAGCCTACTGCACGAGGCAGCAGGAAGATGGTGGAGCTTGATGCTCCAGGTGCACGATGAGGCATCTCTTCTCTGGACGGACTTTGAGAGCCTCTTCCGCTCGGAGTTCGTCCCAGCCACCCTCCGTGTGGTGCGCATCCAGGAGCTTCTACAGCTGCGACAGGGAAGCTTGACGGTCGCCCAGTACTCGGCGAGATTTACCGATCTCTCGCGCTACTCGAAAGACATGGTACGAGACCCATTCTTCCGGGCTCGGACCTTTGAGCAGGGATTGAGGCATGAGATCATGGCATCGCTGATCTCCCTCAGCATTCCGACTCAGGCAGGAGTACTAGAGCGAGCTCTTCTCATCGAGAGCTTTATTGCTAAGTCTACACCAGCGGCGAGACCTACCACAGGGCGACACATGGCAGAGTCTTCTGAAGCTGGCAGTAGACAGATGTCGCAGAGGTCCAAGCGAGCCATGCCATCGGGCGGACGACCACAGGATACTGGCTTGGAGGTGCGGGGCACACGTAGCAGAAACGGTCTTACGAGTGGAAGATAGTGCTATGCATGCGGCGGGCAGGGCCACATGGCTCGTGACTTCCCGACCTGCCATGCAGAGGAGCAGCAGACGGTTAAGGAACCACCTAGGTAGAGGCAGAGGTTCGACCGTGGCGGTCCGCAGGGAGCAGGCGGACGAGGCAGATGAGCTGGCCGAGCAGCAGGTGGTGGGCGATGCTTTGAGGCTCTACCACCACCACCACCAGGAGGTACACCCTGACCTCAGGGGAGAGCACAGCTTCAGGCAGTTGAAGCTTACAATCATGGAGCTCCGGAAGCAGGTGGACAAGTGCGGGTCTAGATCCAAGCATAGAGGCCTTTTCCCATTATGCCTCTATCTTTGTTGTTTGTGTTGCCTTGTGTCCTTGTACATTGAGTTGAAGTAATAAAAGACGCTTGCAATAGTGACGTTTTCTTTCTTGTCTTTTGTTTGTTAATACTAAGAGGCAACGGTTAAAAACCGTTGACATGACCCTCACTTGCAAGATTCTTACTGGAGGAGACCCAGTGACCACACACTGATGCCGACAGTGTGACTCAACCCTTGGAGGCGAGAGTAACGGTTGGATCTCTTGGTAGCAGCGTCGAGGCCTTACGACGTCATCCATGCCATGAATTAACTAATCATGATGGGATTGACTGTATTAGGCAAGGAACGTGGTTCATCCAGGGGATGAGACTGGATTTCCCTTTTTGGAAAAGGAGAAATCTTTACAGCTTTGCAGAACGTTAAGGAGGAAGGGGAAACCCTTCGTGTGGTCAGACAGATGTCAGCATAGCTTCCAGGAGATGAGACAGAGATTGACCAGCGCGCCTATCTTGAGGTTGCCGAAGGAGGGAGTAGGGCACGTAGTCTACTTCGATGCATAAGGGACCAGACTTGGATGTGTCCTGATGCAGGACCGAGCGATTATCGCCTATGAATCACGTCATTTGAGGATGAATGAGAAGAACTACGCTACCCATGACCTGGAGTTAGCAGCAGTGGTCTTCGCTCTGAAGACATGGCGACACTACCTGATGGGCGAGCGCTTTACAGTCTTTTCTGACCATCAGAGTCTCAGGTACATCTTCTCTCAGAAGGACCTAAACATGAGATAGCGGCGATGGCTCGAGTTCCTCCAGGACTATGACTTTGAGATATTCTATACTCATGGGAAGGGGAACATAGTAGCCGATGCTCTCAGCAGAAGGACGGGCATTCAGCTACTTGAGGAGGTGACAGAGCAGCTAGCCGCCTTGAGAATATCCTTTGTGGATAGAGATGGAGCAGTATTCCTTCAATATCTCACATTCACTCCTCCACTACTACAGGAGGTCAGAGAGGCACAGCGTGGGGATGCCGACTGTGAGACGCTGCGTGCACATATATCCTCAGGGCAGGCACCTGATGGTTTCTACTTTGGAACAGAGCACATCGTCCTTTTCAGAGGACATACCTTGGTACCAGTTGCATTACAGGAGGAGGTGCTGAGAGAGTTTCACACTTCTCCCTTGGAGGTACATCCCGGAGTGGCGAAGATGTCCCAGGACCTCAAACAACAAAAATGGTGGCTGGGTATGAAGAAGGCTGTGGCAGAGTTTGTTTCTTGATGCCTCACCTGCCAGCAGGTGAAGGCAGAGCACCAGGTACTAGCAGGCTTGGTACAACCCTTGGAGGTCCCGAAGTGGAAGTGGGCTGAGATATCTATGGACTTTGTGACTGGACTTCCACGCACTTCCAGAGGTCATGACTCCATTTGGGTGATTGTCGATCGACTCACCAAGTCGGCTCACTTCTTACCTATTAGAGAGCAGGGCTCAGTGGAGAGCTTGGGACAACTTTACGTTCAGGAGATTGTATGACTTCACAGTGTGCCAACATCAATCGTCTCTGATCGAGATGCTCGCTTTACTTCCCGACTTTGGAAGGGGTTGCAGGAGGCGTTCGGGACGCAGCTACGTCTAAGCACCGACTTTCACCTTCAGACAGATGGTCAGATGAAGAGGACCATTCAGACTCTCGAGGACATGCTCCGCACATGTGCCCTCAACTTTGGTCGTAGCTGGGAGGACCACCTACCCTTGGTGGAGTTCGCGTATAACAACATCTACCACTCCACCATCGGGATGGAACCATAAGAGGCGTTGTACGACCGACCTTACAGATCTCCTTTGTGCTGGACAGACTCTGGGGAGTCAGCACTTGTGGGACCAGAGATGGTCCAGGCCATGGCAGAGAAGGTCCAGGTCATTCAGGAGCAGATGAGGATAGCTCAGAGCCGGCAGAAGTCCTATGCTGACAGGAGGCGGAGACTACTAGAGTTTGAGGATGGCGACCAAGTCTTCTTGCGTGTCTCACCTCGACGTGGATTACAGAGATTTGGATGAGGCGGCAAGTTGTCTCCACACTTCATCGGACCGTTCCAGGTCCTCAGTAGGATTGGCGAGGTAGCTTATCGCCTGGCTCTACCACCTCAGTTGCACCGGGTGCATGATGTCTTCCACGTATCACAGCTGAGGAGATACGTGCACGACCCGACGCATGTCATTGGCCATGGGGAGTTGGACATTGATGATGGGGAGAATTTTTCGGAAGTTACAGTGGAGATCGAGGATCGACAGGAGCGGGTCCTACGTGGAGGGTTGATCCCTCTAGTGCGCATCAGATGACAGCACGGGAATCTCCAGGAGAGCACTTGGGAGCGGGAGGCTCAGATGCGTGCTCAGTACCCAAATTTGTTTCCCTAGTTATAATGTATCTTTACGGGGACGTAAAGCCCTGAGGTGGGAGTAATGTAAAGACCAGTAAAAAATTCAAGGAATTTTTTTTCTTAATTTTCTTTGGGATTTTACAAGAACGTAGTTTCTGAAGGAACTTGATTCTAAGGCCCGGTGTTCCTGGAATTACTATCCGAAGTTTATCTCGGGTACGTTCAGTGAACGAACGAGCAGGAATTTCTAACTTTTGAACCAGTGCTCGGAATCGAATTCCGAGGGCACCGATGGAACCACAACACCGATATTTGCTTAGAATCACCTTTTTCGGAGTTGCGTTTTCACGAGAGAGGATGATAAAAATTGTGGAAGTTAAAATAAAAATTTAACTACAATTTTTATTTTCTCTAAGTGGATTTAAGCTTTGGGTGGAAGTTGGGTAACTACCCAACTTCCCATGGAAGGTTATGAGGGTGGTGGGTCCCACACGAACCCCACCCCTTCACATTCCTCAACTCCCTCAACTCACATTTAAATTTGATAACTTAAGTTTTAATAACATATTATATTAATGAAGTGAGTTTAATGTGAGTGTTTGAATTTCAAACTAATGTCAAGTTAATAAAATAAGTGTGGGATTATTTTATTAAGGGTTGGATTCTTGTTGTGGAGTATTTGGGAGAAAAGGGCTAAGGAACATGAGGAACTTCTTTGTCTTCGACGAAGAACGCGAAGAACACATCGAACTCCGATGAAGAACGCCGAGTCCTCGAAAACCGACTACGCGACGCCGTATACCGTGACGCCGACGACGTCTTCTTCCATGATGTGTCTTTCCGCGATGGATATTCCGCGAAGAATCCTCGTTCGATGAACCTCCATTCAAGCTACGCTCGAGGTAGGGGTTTATGTGATTTTCTTTTCATGATTTACTCTGTTCTTTATCCGCGTATATATGGACCGCATGCTATCGATTTATAGGAGGAAGCTGGACCGCACAAACACGGCCGACCCCCCTCCCTTTTTATTTTCTTGTTGTTGTGGTACGAAGGGAAGTGACGCGGTGTTGTCGCACCGCACGGGATCTTGCGGCAAAGAATGCGCGACACCGTCACACTGCACCGTCAAATTGAACCAAGTCGCGGCACCTTCGTGCCGCACCGGAGAACCGAAAAAGCACCGCGGTCAGAGCGGGGCCGCGGCGGAGGGATGCGGCGCCGTCGCGCCTTATCGGATGAATGAAGGCCGCGTCCGGTACCGAACCACGGCGAAGCGTGGGAACCGGCGGCCGGAAACCGGGCCGCCGGTGTCAGAGCAGGGAGGGGACCGGCTGTTGCCTGTCCCGTGGCGGCAGAAACCGTCCGGCCGGGGCGGGCCGACCAGACAAGGAAAAGCCGGGGGTTCAAACCCCCGGGCGACCAGCTCAACGACCCCCCTTAATTGGGGTCCACGGTTATAAAACCAGGGGGCAGACACCCCCCCCCCCCCACTCAACGGCTCGGCCGTTTGGCCGATCGCCTGGCCAGCGCGCCGCGCCCAGGCTGGGCCGGTCCGCCAGGCCGGGCCGCACTTAAGCGGGCCGGACCCGGACCCGGTTCGGGTCGACCCTGGGGGTATCGGGCCGGGTCGAACCGGGCCCGAACCCCTTAATATCGAATCTTTTCTAGTTGGACACCCATAACTTGTGCTACGGGCCTTCGATCGATGGATCGTCAGTTGCGATGCGATCCTTGGATCAAGATGGTAATTTAGGTATATCACACTCAAGGTTTCGGTGTACTTTGGGTTCGGCCGAGTTGGTTCGTACACGAAACCAACCGGGCCCTAAGAGCGGAAACACTCATAACTTGAGCCCTGGACATCCGAATGACGTGACATCGACTTTGTTGGATACCTCTAAGTGAGATGGATCTTTTGGATTACTCCGCTCGAGGTTTGGACATAGGCGGAGTACGGTCGGGTTGGTTTTTCCTTAAAAACCAACCGGGCCCCTGGAACGAAAAAGCTAATAACTCTCAGACCGGGCGTCCGATTGACGCGCCGTCTGCGACACTGAGTTCCTGATGACGATACGGAACTTTTGGATACATCAAATCCAGACTTTGTGTCAGTTGATGTATCAGCCTCTCGACTCGTGGAGCAGACCCTCCCGAACGAGCTTGCTGTGTGCGGGAACCCTAGAGCTAGCTGCGCTACGACTATGACGACGACGACGACTGTAGAGAGATCCTCAGTGGATTTGACGGCGACGACTACAGCACTCAGCGATCCTACATGGATCAGTGCTACAGATCCTTTGTGGGTCCGATCCTTTGTGGGTCAGCGCTCAGCAGTTCTGTGTGAGCCAGCGCCTACAGATCCTGTGTGGGTCCGATCCTGTGTGGGTCTTTGCGGGGGTTAGTTATCTATCAATCCTTTGTGGGTCAGATCCTTTGTGGGTCATTGCGGGGGTTAGTTACCTATCGATCCGTTGTGGGTCATATCCTTTGTGGGTCATTGCGGGGGTTAGTACCTATCGATCCATTGTGGGTCCGACGACTTAGATTAATCAGTGGCAATATCTGATCATCTCTATCGTCATACGAAGAAGTATACCTGTGTGAGATGAATCCTGTTTTGATTTCCTATGTGGATTGTGTTGTGCTATCCTGTGTGGATTTACGTTTTGCTATCCTGTGTGGACTGGGTTATACTTGGTCTCGGATGTTGGAGCCGAACGAAAATTGATGACTTAGGTATATGTATGGGCATATACCTAAGCAGTGTCGGATGTTACTTCGTGATTGTATCTTTCCTTTGTGGATTATCCTTTGTGGATTCTGGGAGACCTTCAGGGGTCTCGGGGTCCCTACTGAGTATCTTATACTCACCCCTGCACGGGCTATGCCCGCACTACGTTGTGTTGGTTGCAGACGATGGACAACGCTGATCGTGGTGTAGGCTTGCGGAGCAGGACGGTACCTAGAGGTGGACCACTGAGCGAGACGTACTCAGAGCGGATGACTGGTCCCGAGGAGCTGTGGAGGCTATCTGTACTCACCCTTTAGGTGGGACTTCCAGTGGATGGCTCGATGCTGCGGCTTACTTTTCAGTTGTTGTTTTTCCCATTTGAGTTGTACTTTACTTTCAGTTTGGGTTTGTATAATGGCCCACTTACTTTCCCACACTTACTGTTGTACCCAGTTTTTACTTAGTGTTTACTTCTACTGCATGCTTGCTCTATGGTGTTTGTTTACTTTAAAAAGGCAATGCCTTTCCTTTTTACCGGGATTTACGCCTTGGTGCTAGTCTCCAGCCCTTGGCCTATGGAAGGCAGGCTTGGGGTAGTCACGGCACGGGCCCCGAGGACGGGTCGTGACACATTCAACATCATCATTTTTTTCCATGATCAATGAATGTGGAATAAATGAATTTAATTACCATTAAATAATTATACGTGCAAAATTATAAATAAATTTGATAGATAAATGGGTATGGTATTCATTACATGATGATTTGGTCTTGGATAATCACGGTGCAATTTTGGCAGCATAAGACTGTTATATAGAGATTCATAAATTGGGTTGATGCGAGAGAAAGGGGTATCTCATCATTCAAACATAAGGAGGGAAGTATTATGTAGGTTGTAAACCATACAACAACATTTTTAATTGAAAATAAATGGTTATAACAACATAAGGAAACTTGGATAAAAATGAGAAATTATGGAATCCCTTACCTGGATGTGTGATCCCAAAGGTTTGGGAGAGGCTTGAGAGAGGATTATTGGGAGCGTGGGGCACCGTGTGGGGATTATAAAGATTTTAGAAAAAAGTATGGATTTTATACAAGAATTTTGAGTGAAGAGAAGTTGTATATTGGGTGGGTTTATATAGGAAATGAGATGGGAAGTTTTAAATATTTCACAAACATATGTTTTGGAACCTATAAAATTAAATACTCAAAACCACAATCCTTTCCCTAGTTTTGGCACATAGTTTTTACCCAAGTGGAGTGGAAACCATTATTTTATAAGTCCAATGGCCTAAAATATTAAAATTCTAGGCTTTGTTATATGGTGGTGAGTTATACACTCAAGGAAATAATTATAAAATCATAAAATATATTATAAATTTTGGAGGATTCACTAAAGCTTTATAAAGTTAATAAAACAAATATAAAATCTTATTATCATAATGGTGAAACATATATTTGTCCGATAATACCTATTATAGTATTTATTACATCATTTGGTGTCATTATAATGTCATAAAACACATATTTTATTTATACGATACTTAATTTTTACCCAAAACTTTTACTGTCTCAGAAAATTATGAAAAATTAACTGTTTGATAATTTCAACAACCTGATTCAAAAAATAATATTCATTTTATCTAAATTGTATTCTAAATATGTGAATTTTCAATTTTAAAATGGAAACCAACAGTTATTGAAAATTTACAGGTTTTGACAAAAACAGTTTTCAAACCTTAATAAAATTTTCATTTACTTCAAAAAAATTATATACTTTTTTATTATTCATAAAAGTAATTTGAAAATAATATTTTATTAAAATATTATATTTTTTAAAAATAATCATTTGTTCCCTAAAATAAATTCATTAAAAATACACTTTCTATTTGATCATATAAAAAATATAACTCTTATCAAACCGATTACCTAATCATTTATAGATAAAGAACTAATATAATCATCATCTATAAGAATTGTTTTCATAATATTTTTAATAAAAAACCTTAGATTAATATAATAATGTATGTATTTCTCAAAATTACCATTTTTACATGCAAACTTAATTTATCAAATTTATCATTTTTTTAAAGAAAGACTATTCTCATAAAGGAATTGATAGAACACGACTTTTATTTATAAGAATGTATTACACAATAAGTAACTAATACCTTGTTACATAAACCCTTATAACACCCACATAGGGCAAGGTGTGTGATGGTGATAGACTCTTGGGGAAACTCTGATAAAATTTCCTATGTGGTAATCTATATTAACTTGAAATTCTTCCATAGGTGATTATATTCAAGATTAACATGTTGAAGCTCATCTTGAGCTTGGTCAAGAGAAAAAAAATGACACTACCTTCTTCCCAAGATCTGACAAATGAGGTTTAAATGGTCCGAGTCTACTAGATGAGGCCATCTTCTCCTTTTTATGTGTTGAAAGTTTTTTTAAACCTTATATTTATATCAGTTGTGTGATCACTGTTCAATGACTATATTATCAATAGTAACAATACATAACAATAATTTAAACCTAATAATAATAAAAAAAAATTACATGTGTTTTCTATATCTATAAGACATTAAAAGGAAGGGAATTCTATTCATAAATGTTCAGGTCATTACAACATTCCCCCCTTAAGAAATTTCACCCTCAAATTTTTTTCCCATAATAAAATAGATGAGGGTAACTATTTCTCATCACTTCCTCTAGTTCCCATGTTTCTTCTTCAAACTTGTGGTTTCTCCATAACACTTTCATGAGTGGAATTGTTTTTTTTCATAGAACTTTTTTCCTATGATCTATGATCCTCACCGTCTTCTCTTCATAGAAAAGATCATTCTCCAATGGTACCACCTCTGGATTAACTACATGAAATAGTTCAGGTATTTACTTCCTCAAAAGTGATACATGGTATACATCATGTACTTGAGATAGGGTCAGTGTGAGTTCTAGTCGATATGCCACCACTCTGATGCGATTAAGGATTTAAAAGGGGATGATGTACCTTGGAATAAGCTTTCCCTTATTCGAAAATCTCATCAATATATTCCATGGATATTGGTGAAGGAAAACCATATATCCAACATCAAACTCCAGGTCTCATCAATGGTTGTTAGCATAACTCTTTTATCGACTCTGAGCATCTTTGTTGTGCTGCTGGATGGTCTTAACCTTCTCAACCATTTTTTGACCATTTCTGGACCTAGAAGTTTTTTCTTCCCAACTTCATACCAACATGCTGGGCTTATTCACCTCTTCCCATAAAGGGATTCATAAGGAGTCATTTGGATGCTTGAGTGAAAACTATTGTTGTAAGAGAACTCAACCAGAGGAATATGTGGATCCCATCCATATTTGAAGTCTATTGAGCATGCTCTCAACATTTCCTCAAGTGTTTGGATGGTTTGATTATATTAGACATCAGTTTGAGGATGATAAGTCGTACTGAAGCTCAGATCAGTATTCAGAACATGATGGATGATCATTCAGAATATAAAGGTGAATCTTGGATCTCGATTGGATACGATTGATAATGGTACACCATTAATCCTTACCACTTCTCTGATGCAAATCTATGCTAGTTCATCCAGTGAGAAATCCTCTCAAATTGCAATGAAGAGTTAATTATTTATAAGATGATCCACAACATCCCAGATAGAAATTATTTCCTTTGGATGTCTTCAGAATTTCTGTGACGAAGTTCATGGTGGTGTTCTCCAATTTAAATGTTGGTATGGGTAATGGTTGCATCATCCCCTTTGACTTCCGCCTCCAAGACTTCAGTTTCTATAATACCAGGCACTTTGATGTATATTCTTCAATCTCCTTCTCCATGTTATCCCACAAATAATGCACTCATAGATCCCAATACATCTTTGTGTTTCCTGGGTGGTTGGAGAAATTCAAACTATGCGAATCATCTAAAAGATCATTCTGTAACTATGAATGTAATGGAACACATAGTCTTGACCCAAATCTCATAATTCTTTCTCTATTAACATTGAACTCCAAGGATTTATATTTTCTGATAGTTTCCACTTTCTATTTAATTCCCTCATCATCTTTTTGAGTAACCTTTAACCTTCCCAAAAGAGAAGGTTGATAAATAATTTGTCAAAGGATTAATGATGTTTGCTTCTTTATGATTCTCATGTACATCTTCCTCAAATATGACAAGAATGGATCCTTTTAAATTCTCATCAATGATAGAATTTTTGGGACTTTTATACACAGAGCATCTACCACATTATTTTATCTCCTAGGGTGGTGATAAATTGAGCAGCTGTAATCCTTTATGATCTCTAACCATCTTTGTTTGTGCTTGATCAGCTCTTTCTATGTGAATATATATTTTAGACTTTTGGGATTCATATATATTTAAACCTTTTCCCCAAAGAGATAATTCCTCCATATTTTCAATACAATGATCAAAGGAACCAACTCCAGATCTTGTGTGGGATAGTTTTTCCAAAGAAATTTTAACTACCTTGAGGTATATTGGATACCTTTTTCATTCTACATCAACACACAACCTTGGCCCTTCTTTAAATCATTGATAAATATTAAAAAAATCTCCCCACTTGTGGGTAGTGTGAGAATAGGGGTTGTGATAAGACTCTTATTCAACTCCATGAAGTTTTTATCAAATTCATAATTCTAGGAAAACATTAATCCCTTCTGAGTTATCTTTGTAAGAGGGTTTGAAAACTGTGATAAATTTCACAAAAATCAGCAATAATATCTAGATAACCCGAGGAAGTTACAAATATCCGTCATAGATGTCAGCCTCACCCATCCCTTAATTTTGTTTTTTGGAAGGATCCACAGATATCCCAATGCTTGTGATGATATTCCTTAAGAATGAGACTTCCTTTAACAAGAACTCGTACTTTTTGTAATTTTCAAAGACCATCTCCTTTGACAAGGTATCCATTACAGTTCTTAGATGCTCCTCATGCTCCTCATTTATTGTGTAGTATATTACAATATCATCTATAAATACTACCAATATTTTTTTGAGGTAATCTCTAAAGACTCTATTTATCAAGTCCATGAATATTTCTAGAGCATTAGTGAGTCCAAAAGGCATTACTTTGAAATCATAGTGCCCATAACTCGTATGAAAAGCAATCTTGGGTATATCCTCATTATTCACCCTTACTTATTAATATCCCCACCATAAATCCAACATAGAGAAGTATTGGGTTCCACATATCTGATCGAACAAGTAATAAATTCGTGGAAAAGGATACTTGTTCTTTATCATGATTTTTTTTGATCTCACGATATTCAATGAAACAACAGATTGACCCATCCTTTTTCTTAACGAAGAGAACTAGTGCACCCCTTAATAAAGAACTTGGGCATATAAAACCTTTATCAAGATTCTTCTGTTATTGTTTCTTTATCTCCTCAAGCTCCACAAAATCCATTCAATATGGAGTCTTGGACAATAGAAACTCCTCAGGTATAAGATCAATCAATAATTCAACATCTATTCTAGGAGGAACACCAGATAATTCCTCATGAAACACATTAATGAGTTTCTATACAATTGTCATGACTTCGAAGATGGATCCTTCCCTATAATAAATCATATAAGAAAGATGAGTGTTATCATAGGGTAGTAATATACATGCAAGAAATGATGGTTCTAAAGACAATTCATCCTACTCCTTGAACTTATACAGAATCTGGGGATAATTCAACATATGGATAGTGATTTCCTTCTCATGGAAATTTATGTTGTCTCTATATAGGTAAAGATAACCCATTCCATGAATTGCACCAAATTCTTCCAAATGGAGTATGATGAGGTTCTATGGAATGGTAAATCCATAACTTCTGATAGGGGAGGGGTCATATTCATGGGATGTAATAATTTTCCCATTTTCCATTCTCACCGACATCTCTACTTCCATGATTTGTGGTGGTGTTTGGATTATTCTGCTAATATTTTGGGATATAAAAGTATACGTAGAAAAAGAATAAAAAAGTATGTTTTTTATTTTTGAATGAATAACTAGTATACCTGACACCACTTCATTGTCAGGACTCTCTTCAGTGGTAGTAATGGAAAAATATTTCCCTTGATACCTTTGAGGTTGTTGGTTGCCTCCAATTACCCTTGTCTTAGGGCATTGGTTCCCAAAGTTTCCTAGATCCGTACAGTTGTAGTAATGAACAATGCACTAAGGGTTGACCCGAACATTCCTTTCCACTGCCACACAAGTGGGTTTCTCCCATTAGTAGTCATTAGATAGGTTCCCTTATCTTCCACACCTAATGAATTTCCTCATCCCCTTCATGCAATTTCTAGGGGGTTTCTTCTCACACCATTGGAAATTGGGATGCTGGAATTTCTTAGCACTATTGGTTTTTTCCATCGGACCTCTAGAATTAATGTCCACTTTCTAATTATTATCCCCATGATACCCATGAGATTCGTTGATCTCTATATAAACTTTTTCATCTGTTTTCTTGAGGGCAAGGAAGTACCTTTCCATATTAATTAGGAGGGTGCAATGAAAATAGTTATCGAAAAACATTTTTTAGAAATACATCCATTCTAACACCTCCATCTCTTCCACATGCTTCATATTTTTTATCAATGTCCACCATTGGCTAGCTTCACCCTCCATACGATAATCCTATAGATGAAACTTATCTTGTTAAAAAAATTGAAGGATAAAGCAGATATTTTCAATGGATTTCATCCATTAATCGGTGATTGATGAATTAGATGATCCATTGAATGTATGAGACCTTTGTCTCATGAATCTCTCGATTGAGACTAGTTCTTTCTTGGGGGGGGGGAGGTTGGAAGTTCCACATGAAACATTTTTCTATGAAAAACATGAGTTAAATGAGAGAGTATCATTACAATGATTGCGATTATCGCTCCCATCAGATTGAGAATCTC
Source organism: Viscum album (assembly GCA_963277665.1). Taxonomy (NCBI): domain Eukaryota; kingdom Viridiplantae; phylum Streptophyta; class Magnoliopsida; order Santalales; family Viscaceae; genus Viscum; species Viscum album. Next base: position 1,370,478,700 of record OY728145.1, read on the forward strand.
ATTAGAACATTCATCACATTGATATTTGCATTGGTTGTTAGCCTGAGTCCTCATGTTACCTGCAATTGGCTAGAATAAAAGGAAAATTTGGGGTAAGTATTTTAAACTATTAAACACATAAAAGAGAATCTAATCATAAAAAGGGATAGCTTATAAATTACATTTACCTCCTTAACTTATGAATTTATAGGCTTCAATATAAGTTATACATGGTCTATTTCATAACAAATATTCTGATGGGAATTTTTTCTCCCTTAATAATGGTTCATACTAAGAATATGAATTTACCAAAGCATATCCACTGGGAGTGTCGAACTAAGAGTGCAATAAGGCACATTTTAGTTCACTAGTTCCCATTCGAGTCTAGCTCAAAGTGGTGTTTTTGGGTTTTACCCCTTGATAAATTTCTTCCAGAGCCACCTATAATAGTTCATATCCAGATAGTGATGTATTTTCTTCATAATCCACTTATTATACACTCACCAAATTTTAGGTATTATTTTATTAAATTTAGTCTTATCCCTAAGGATTTAACTAGAGTTTTATAACCCTAATCCCAAAAATAACTAAACCTATACTTTGATACCAACTATAAAAACCCGAATCTTTATTTCATATTTATACATGATTTATTACATTAAAATGCACTTTACACAACCCATAAGATTTATAGATCTAGTTTATTTGGGGGTTAGTAACATTACATGAAAACTTAAGATATAAAATAGAATATCATTATTGAAAATATCTTTTATATGAACACAACAATCGTTGATACTTTCATTTCATGGAATAACCTGAGGACATACATAAAAAGGGTGAGATATAAAGCCTAGTAAGGGAGTAAAAAAGGCTTAAAATCAAGAATATAATAAATATTAGTCAATTAGAATATCAATTTAGCACAATTGAAACATGATCATAAAGGCATGATATAACATGATTGTCATAACATAGAAATTTGGAAACAACTTAAAACACTACATCCCTGACATAAAGCAATTAGGTAAAACCCTGTACCAACATGGTGGACAATTTTATTAATAATAATCAGGTAAAAACCATTCTTAACTTGAAATATCATGATACTAAACCTTACCCAATTTGTTAGATCTCTATCGGGGTTCACCTTCATATTCATTTTAATCTCGTGCTTAAGTGTTCCCCATAGATCATATAACATGGACTCATTCAAAATCATCATTTTCTTACATAATAAAATAATGTAGAATAAATACATGTAAGTATCATTCAATAAGTATATGTGCATAAATGTGAATACCCATGATAGATAAATGGGTATGGTATTCAATATATGATGATTTTGGATTGGAAAATCGCAGGGCAATTTCAGCAGCATAACAACATTATATGGAGATTCATAAATTGGGTTGATGAGAGAGAAAGGGATATATCATCATTTATAAATGAAATAGATAGTACAGAATCATGTAAAATAATATCCCAACATATAAAATGGAATTTAGATGCATAATATAGCATAAATGCTTAAATGGAAATAAGAAAAGTGAAAGCCCTTACAGAATTTCGCTATGGTAACATGTGTACTCAGAAGGCATTAAGGAGAGAGAAATGGGTATATCAACAATAAAACATAAAGAGGGAAGTATGAGAGAGGTTAGAAACCATACACCAACATTTATAATTGAAAATAAAATGGTGTAACAACATAAAGAAACATGGATAAAAATGAGAATGGAAGGAATCCATTACTTGGATGTGTTATACCAAAGGATTGGGGGAGGATTAAGAGAAGCTTTTTGGGAGCTTGGGCACCTTGGGGGGATTCTAGAGAGGGTAGGATAGAGTAGGGACGTTATATAATGATTTTTAGTGAAGAGAAGTAGAATAGTTTGTTGGTTTGTATAGGAAATGAGAGGGGAATTCTTTACTTTTTCACAAACATAGGTTTTGGAACCTATATAATTAAATACTCAAAACCACAGACCTTACCATAGTTTTCCCATGTTTTTTTTCAAGTAGGAGTGGAAAACATTATTTTATAAGTCTAATGGATGAACGTATTTAAATATTTTATATTTTATGCAGAGGTGAGTCACACTCTCAAGGATATCATTTTAAAATCCTAAAAATATATTATACATTTTGGATGAGTCACTAAGGATTTATAAAATAAGTAAAAAAAATCTAAAATCATAATATTTTTATGGTAAAACATATATTGGTCCGAGAATACACATACCCAAGAATTCGACTATCTCAGAAAATTATGAAAAATCCACCATTGGATAATTTCGATGTCCTGATTCCAAAAATAATACTCATTTTATCAATTTTTTTTCTAAAAATGTGAATGTTTACTTTAAAAATGAAAATCGACATTTATTGAAAATTGACGAGTTTTAACAAAAATTGTATTCAAACCTTAATAAAATTTACATTTACATCATAAAAATCATATACTCCTTTATTATTCATAAAAGTAATTTGACAATAAAATTTTATTAAAATATTAATTATTTAAAAAAAATCATTAATTCCATAAAATAAATTCTTCAAAAATATACTTTCTATTTTATCGTATAAAAATATAACTCTTACAAAACTAATTACCTAATAATTTACAGATAAAGAAATAATACAATCATAATTTATAAGAATTGATTTTATAATATTATTAATAATTTTTTTTAGTTTAATATAATATTTTATGCATTTCTCAAAATTACCACTTCTACCTCAAAACTGAATGAATCAAATTTATCATTATTTTAAAAAAGAATATTATCATAAAAAAATTTATGGAAAAAGAATTTTATTTATAAAAAAATATTACACAATAACTAACTAATAACTTGTTACATAACCACTTATAACACCCATATAAGACATAATGATAAGGTGTGCAATGAGGACAAACTCTTGGGACTGCTCAGATAACATCGCCCGGATAGTAATCTCTATAAACTTGAACTTCTCCCATACAAGATTCTATTCAATATTAACATGTTGAGGCTCATCTTGGGATTGGTGAAAAACGAAGCCTAGTAATTCTACCTCCTTCCCATGCTCTGAAAATGAACTTCATACGACCTAGTCTACTAGATGAGGTTATCCAATCATTTTTCTATGTTTAAAGTATATTTTTAAAACGTTATATTTATATCAGTTGTGTGATCTCTATTCAACAACTATATTTCCAATAATAATGATAATTAATTTTAATTTAAACATAACAAAAATATTAATAAATTGTTCATGTGTTTTCTATATCCATAAGACATTGAAAGAAAGTGAGTTTTATTTATAAATGTTTTGGTCGTAACATAGTGAGTTTCACGAAGTTAGTTTGTTCCATAAAGGGTTTGAAATTCATAATGAATGGGATATTATCAATAGTTATTGGGTTCGTGAAGGTTGGTATTTCTTTATAACATAAAGGGGATTTCAAGAAAGCAGGGTGAATCATGAAAATAGCGTTGAACATCTGGTCTTGATAAACAATTCTTTTAGGGGAATTAACCTAGGACTATGATGAAAGACTAGTCTCATTCTAATCAAGGACAATGTCTTAAATTCAAAATCTAATGATGTGACCTTGAAGTCATTAAACTAATTTAAAATTTACCCATGTAAGTGAGATAGGGTGAGTATATGGAATATTTCCATGGGAGACATAGTTTTGTACCTAAAAGTATTGTAAAGGCAGTGTTCTTGACATAGAGTGACTTTCTCTAAACTTATATATTCCATAATAACTTTTAATGCATGCTTCATTTTGGTATGAAGAAAAAACTATCGAGGTACTGTCCTTCGAATATCCCTTAATGGTGACACATTTAAAACTATTTCATTTTCTTTCTTCTTGAGAATTTTTAATTACTACATGATTCCATTGGATAGGTTTAACAATATCCTACTAATGTGGGAACAATTTCCTTCACTTTTAAATAAAAAGATGATGCCCAAATTCACTTAACCATTCTCATGGTGTTTGGGGGTGTACAAGTGGTATCCGGGCATATAGGTTATTGGAGTTAAATCTGTCCTCTATTTGTTTCTTGTAGAACTCAGTGAATGAGAGCGGGGTACCCCTCTTTGAGTTATGTACCTTTTATATTTCAGAAAAAGGATTATATCTCATTTAAGATCCTTTGAGATAGAATTTATTTTTACCACTTCTTAGGGTATTTGGTTCACTGATGAGACATGACTATCCATGTCTAAAACATATAGGAAAATGCTTGATACAAATTCCAAATCTCAAAATTCTAATAAAACAACACTTTATGATCAAATATATTGGAAGGTTATGGGTTTCAAAACATTTAATCCCATGTGTAATAAAATGGAAAATATATACTAAGTTGATAAAAAAGTAATAGAGGATAAAATTAAAGTCTTGCACAATCGCTTCGATGATCTAAAAATTCATCCAAATGAAACATATATATCTTCTTTAATCACATAAATGATTTTTTGGAGATATTCAAGGACACGGGGATGAAATTATGGGTATTGAAAAAATAATGAAAATACTAATAAGGATCCCATATTTTTATAATAGAAATGTTTTGGTTCTTGAAAAAGTAGATTTTTATAAGATCTCTCTTAATGATCTACTAATCAGTCTGGTTGTTTATGAAATGAGAGTAAAATGAGAAGATGTTTCCAATCAAGTAATAAACGAAATTAAATTCAAATAAATGGAAAAAATGAGGTTTACTATGTAAATTGGGATGGGTAAGAAGTAATTATTTCTCCTTTTTCCATAAAATTCAAAAGAGGAAAAGAGATATTTGAAGGAAGGCTTTCATTTTCCAATTTTTAGTGTTGTTATGTAGAGAACATTGCCTCATAATACCCAAGGAAATTTTATGATATAAAAAGTGAAGAAGAAATAACGACGTAGTTTCATAAGATGTTCTCTAAAAAGGGAGACAACAAATCATGAAAATAAATTTTATAGAAATGTATTTTTATAAAAAATTGAGAAAGTTGACATTGAATTTTTAGAGGATATAAAACCAGAGTTTATATCTAAACACGAAGTATTCATAATGGATAAAGTTGAAAATGAATAACCTAAAAAAATAGTGAGAATTAGTTTGTTGGTGACATTGATCTCAGGGTGGAACATGAGGGCTAACTTGATGATCTTGACAATCAAGGAAAGAGAAACAGAATGATGATGGATATACTGAAAGCATTATTAGTGTATGTTAATCAGCTTGAATAAGAAAATTATCGACTAAAAGTATAGTAATAATAACATGTAATAACTCTTGAAATCTTATAATAGGTTGTTAAATTTCAACTCAGTATTGAATACTATGAAAAAGACATCAATTACTATACATTGATACTAAAGGAAAATGCCTAGATAGTAGATTGATGTGAAGAATAAGTTGTTACACTCAGGAGTAAACTAAAAACTGAATCAAAATAAAGGTAAAAAAAAGAAACTATAGTTTGGAATATTATTATATACAGAGCTTCATGAAATAGATAATCATAGTTTTGAAGGAGTAGAGAAGGAATTGAATAATTAGGGATCTATAATTATTGGAAAATGTGGAATTGGGTGTGATGATCAAACATAAAGGGATGGAAACACGATGAGTTAAAATAAAGGTAAGAATAAATATGGACATATAAAAAATATATCAAATGTTATTATACATAATCATTCAAATAAAATGGAAATAGAGCTAAAAATTATCATCAGTTATACAGAGATGACCTCTAGTAAAATAAACTGACAAAAGAATATGAGATTATGAGGAATGAAAGTGATAAGACATTTAATCTTATAAAAGTTTAATTCCATCGATTTATTTTCCATACCATGTCTTACTGTGAAGAGGAAAGGAGTTATCTCGAATGGGGAAGCTCATGGAGTTTGAAAAAGGAAAATGACACAATATTATTCATTATATAGAAGAAATAGTCTCTATGGATCATATTTTAAATGTTCTAACTATGTCCATAAATCTATTCATTGTAGGAAGAGGAATGGTGGGAACAATACCTACATAACCCAGAGACTAGTAAATAACCATCAAACAAGTTGATTTACTTATGAAAATTAGTATTATCATATATTAGAAAGAAATGAGTATGATAAACCCATTAATATTGATAATAGATTGTAAATGAAACATTTAGGCTCCACCTAGTCAAGAATCTAATGTATAGAAAAGAAGAAAAATGAGAAATCCAAACATTTTGAAATAACTCTCAAATATATAAAAAAATACAATAGCACCTAGATTTTGGATAAAATAATCTCATTCCACATGACATGAAATGTAGTTTTTTTCAATAAATTTTAAGAAACGGTTTGGTGGAATATTAGGATTTGGAAATTAAGGTTCTTTAAGGATTAAATCTAGTTGAAAAACAAAACTATAAAATAATGAGATAAGGAAAACTAAAGTTCTCTACATTGATAGTTTTCATAGGAATCTATATATTGTGATTCAAATCTTTAAATCAAGACTGATAGGGACATTTAATCAGAATGGGTGCACTATAAAATGAGAGTTTGTTAATTAACTCATGAATGGATATAGAATTAATGGATATTGATACTAGTTTCACAGTATGGAGATCAATTTTTACTTAATAGTTGAAGAAGAATATAACCTATAGAACTAGAGTTTAGGTCACATTAATCAACAGGGTGTGAAAAGAATATCAAATATAATGATAGTTTTCAACATTCCAAATCTAAAACATGATCAAGAAAAGACATGTGATGCATTTATGTGAGGAAATATGGTTGAGAGTTCATTTAGAATTAATAATAAATGGGCATGTAAAATATTTGATCTTATCCACATAGATTTATGTGGGCCAATGAATGTGACTAGAAAAAATATAGAGAAACACTTCATTGTTTTATTGATGACTATTGTAGAATAGATTATGTAATTTCTATGTAGAGGAAACATCATGAACTCGATTTCTTGAAGAGTTATCATAGAAGAGAATAGAATGAAATTATTAGTAAAATTATGATTATAAAATTAGACAATAGAGGATAATACAAATTCATTGAATTGGAAAATTACCTAGAAAAACCTGAGAGAAGTTTTGAGGTGTCAGTAGGGAGAACAAAAAAATTAGTGTTTTTGAATGCAGAAATCGATTGGTGATCAATATGTTACTATACTAATTGAGAGTCTCCTTTCTCATCATTACTAGAAAGAAGTTGTTTAAGTTGTTTTATACACTCAAAATTATAAAATGTTTTTTATGGGAGAAACCAAGACTCCTAATGGGATATGGTATAGAAATAATCCCTCTTAGAAGTATTTTCACATTTTTGGAAGTAAATGTTTAATCTAAATCAAAAAAGGAAATCATGGAGAGTATGGTGATAGTGAAGTTGATGTAGTATTAATTTGGTATTTTATTATGTGTAAATCCTACAAATATTACAATTATAATCTTATAATTATTGTGAAATGAATAAATGTAAAAATAATTGAGGATAACTCTATGAGTACACAAAGGAGCTCATATGTTGATATTATTGAAGATATAGAGGAATGTAGAAAAGGGGACGATTCACACACATAAATAGTGATAGTATTTCAAAAAATTCCAATCCTATATATTGATGCTGATTTAGAGAAAGAATCAGAAGAGGAAACCATTGCTGAAGGAACTTCCTAAAAAACCCACAGGGGAAATAGAAGACAAGAAACTGATCAATAAAACATCATTGGGGATTGTACTGTGCTTACATAGACAAGGATAATAAGGAATGACTCACATTATTCCTTCCTATCAGTTTTGGAACCAACCTCATTTGAAGAAGCATCAAAATAAAACATGGGTTAATTCCATGAATGAAGAACTGGATTAGATTGATATGAACTGAATGTGGGATCTTGTTTTGTGAACCATACATAGAAATGTGGTAGGAAAAAATTTCATTATTTTTAAAATTAAATGAGTATGGAAATGTGATTAGAAACTAGTAATTATTGGCATGTAAATGTTATAAACATATTGAAGGAATTAATTTTGAATAATTGTATTCTTCATTGGCTAGACTATAGTCAATCAAGATTTTCCTTCCCATGGTAATTAAAATAGATAACAACGTTTATTAGATGGATGTAAAAAGATATTCTTAAATGGATTTCTTTTATAATAATTCTAAATTAAATAACCAGTTCAATTTTTTTATTGGAAATTATGAGACCATGTTTTTTATATTAAATAAGGATCTCTCTTGTTTGATGTAGGCACCCAAAGCATGGTATTCTATGATGATTTCTTATCTGAAGAAGCCTGAATTTAACATAAGAGGTGTTGAATATAATCTATATGTGATGAATTCTAATAAAGATAAATTTATGGTTCTTATTTTTGTGGATTATATTATTTTTTATGGAAGAAGGAAGATATCAGTGGAATAATTTTCTAATAACATGAAATAGGTATTTTAAATGTCTATAATTAGTAATCTCACAAAATTTTCAGGCTGTAGGGGGTTTAAAAGAAGTATTATACGTTCATCTCTTAGACAAAATATGAAAAATAGATACTAAATAAATTAAATAAGCATGAATCTAAATGAATGATAAATCTAATTTTTATTTGGTAAATACATGGAAATCATGAGGATGAGACATATGTGGATCCCACATTGTATATGAGAATCATTGGAAACATAATATACTTGAATATGACATGAACATATATCGTGTTTTCAAAATTCATAGAAGATATTTTTCAAACAAAACCAAAGTAAGATCATTTAGAAGCCGTTAAAAGAATCATGAGGTATATTCAATGTACTCTCAATTCTGGATTATACCTTTCATGAGGAAGTGATAATGAATTATCGTTATTTTTTGAGGCTGACTAGGTTAGATACATAGTGTATAGAATGTAAACTATTAGTGGTGATTTTTTCATTAAAAAAGTGTGTAGGATGGTTGAGAATGAAATAAATAAATAACCTCTCTTAGTAAGATTGAAGAAGTGTATATATATGATATAAGTATTACACTTAGATTTTATAGATGATGAAAAAACTGTTTGATATTGGTGATGAGGTGAAACAACCAATGATGATAAACTGTGATAAAAATAGCCTGATCGATATTATGAAGAATCTATATCAAAATGCTATTACCAAAAATATTGAGATCAGATATCACTTCATTAAAGATAAAGTTGAAAAATGTGTTATTAAAATGGGGCATGTTGGAACTGATGAACATGTGGATGGCATTCTAAATAAGCAATTGGAAACAAATATATTCATGAAACAATTGTTGAACCTCAGAGTTCAGCCACCTCCCAGTTCATGAGGAGGTTACAGTTATTTCCCCTTTCCCCATTTGTGTTAACTATTTTCATACTTTCATATAAGTGATGCAAGTTTATTGGGGAAATATGTTCCATGGGGAGTTTTTTTAGAGTAAAATAAGTTAAAAAATATGTTCATTGTGTTTATTTCTAAAGGAGGAGATAATTAAAATTAAATAAGGATTGGTTGGTGGTCTATGGTGGCATGAAATTCTCATTTTCCACTTTTTTCTACATCAAGTGTTTCTCACATAGACATAGATTGATGGAAGTGTAATTTCATGTATATCTAGTTCTTGTTAGAGGATGATGCTTTATTAAATATACCCACATATTTCCAACAAACCAGAAGGGTGATATTGTTTGAACAATTTCCTTTAATAGATGTAAATAGAGTCTAGTTTCTATTTTTTAAATGTACACTAGGTTGATTTGGGAGTTTTCATGGTAAGTAATCTTATAGTATAATATGGATATAGTGTTGTAGGTGGAAACTTTTCCCAATGATTTCCAAATTTTTAGACTAAAAAACTTGAGGAATGAGAATGAGTCAAGAATGGTTTTTTCAAGGATTGTCTCTTCTCAAATATGGTAAAGGAATGAGTTTCATGGAGAATTGGTTTTGTGAACGTAGATCTTCTCAAATATGTGGATCATCACTAACAATCATCGCCAATGCATGATGGAAAGACGATGATCTTCACGACAATGAGAAGCTTTGTGAATGGGTTAAATTCCACTAGAGATTTGTGAATGGTGGAGATTCATGAGCATGAATTGAGAGGTTCATGAATATAATTCTAGGAGAATGGTATCTTCACAAAGGGTTGAGCTAATAAATAGGAAACCACACCCACATCATTTGATGTGAAGAGAATGGGAGAATATTATAAATTAATCATACTTTACAATGGCTATGTACTTTAAAAATCACGAATTATATGTGATCCTGATCATCAAAAAATGATGGTTAAGTCTTCATTGATGCCAATGAGTTTGAGTTATGGGAGTTTCGAAAATACTGTGAGTTTCACAAAGACGTAGTATTCTATGAAGGCAGTGATCTTTGTGAAGATAGTTTATTCCACAAAGGATATGAGATTCAAAAAGGGTTGTAGCATTGAAAACTTATATGGGTTTGCGAAGGATGGTATTTATTTGAAACATCATGGGGGGTTGATTAAGTATAGGAGCTTCATGAACATTAGTTTTTAACATTTAGTTTTCGTGAATAGTTCTTTCAAGTTGTCAAATCAGGACTACGTTGTATAAAGTGTCTTGTGATAATTAATGAAAAACACATAAATTCCCAATCTACTGGTGTGACATTAATTTCATAAAATTGATTAAGACTTTACCCAAGGCAGTTATCTTAGGAGTTTTGAAAACAGTGTTAATATGGAGAAAATGTTTTACCCATAAAATTATATTAAAGGTTGTCTTCCTAATACAGAGTGACTATGTCTGATTTTAGTATTCCAGAATAACTAGGGAAGCTTAGTGTATTTAGGTATGACCGGTACGTTTTTGGATTATTTACTATGGACCAGACCTTTGTTGTAATGAAATCTAAACTACTATTTTGTCTCTCTGCATGTGAATTTTTAATTACAACACAATTCCATTAGAAACATTGAACAAGTTCCTATGAACATGTGAACAAGATTTTTCAATTTAAAAAAATGTTGACATACTGATTCACCCCTCTCCTCTAATGGTGATTTTGCATCCAATAAAGTGAAACCAGATCAGTATGAAAATCCATGCAGTATGATAATCATGGGAGTAAACTATGACTACTATGATAGTTTGGGAGAGTGAACACATTCCACTATGATAGTATCAGTACAAAACCTTGACTACTATTATGGTTCTAAGAGTGAACTCAATCCACATTGAAAGTCTAATAAAAGAATAATGACTACTAATGAAATGATTTTATATTCTTATGTATGTGCCAAAAATTTATGTCTTATGAAAATTTTATGTTCTCATGGCTCATTTTATTTGATTCCATTACGATGCATGTCCTGTGGACTTCCAAGACTTATTCCATGAATCATGTTTATGATCTATGATATGTAGGGTATGGTTTTCTTTTTTATTATAATTTTCTCACATTATTGTGCTCATGTTATATTGATATTTACCTTGTATACAATTACAGAGCATCCAAGCTAACCCTTTCTTATGTTTCCTTTAAATGGGTTATAAATAAATGTATTATATATGAATGGTCTAATGAGGGTTCTAGTTTTGAATAATTTATCCAGAGAAGACATAGTTCAGTTATAGACTAGTTGTTTATTTATATAGGTTTCCAAAGGCACTGGACCTAAAATATTCTTGCATGGATATTTATGTTATGTTATGAATATTCATCTATTATGATGTAATTTTTTTGTATGAAAAGTGTGGGTCTCTATATTTTGTATTAGTGAAAAGTACGTAATCTAATCCTTATAAACTCTCATGTGTGACCATTTTTAGAAGCATAGATCTTATCCCAATGGCTTTATTTGGATAGGGATTCCACTAGGAATGGTGGTTAGAGTCCAAACATGGAGGTGTAGTGCCCATATTGTTCTTTTATAGGTATAACTAAAGTCCACTAGAAATAATTCTATACTACTATAGTTTTTATAAGAGAACGTTTTAGATATCCTTTAGAAACTAGGATGATAAAACTGCAGTTAAAAACCAATAGGATGAGTATATTTATAGAATGACATACTAATGGTTTCTAAGGATGACATTATGTGGTTTTCATTGAAATACATCCCTATCTATATACTATAAGTGGATTTGGTTTTTTTCTCCAATTCACCTAAGTGATATAGCTCTGAAAGAAGTTGGTAGATTATATCTCAACCACAATTCTTGTTCACGATGAGTGTCCCTTTACCATATAACAAGTTTGACACTCCTAGGGGATATAATTTGGATAATACAAATTTTTTTTACAAACTATCATGAATGATGTGAATTAATTATAACAACAAATGGGCTAGGATAAACTGAAGGATTAATTGATTGAAAATAATGTATCATGATTTAGAAATATTATAGAGATTTTCCATGATTATATGGATTTAAACTATTAATATTTTTGATCATGCTATATTTTTTAGTTTTAGTAAATGGAGGGAATTAGATAGAACTATGTTAACATCAAATGTGATATAAAATTTATTAATGAGAATCCGAATATAAAGGTGACTGGATTCATTGATATTGTGATAATTCATTAATATTATTCATGATATATGATTAACAACATGAAACTTAATCTACTCTCAAACTCACAAAATAATCGAAGGATAGAGTTTACTGAGAGCTCGGATGTTGGGGACCATAGAATAAAGAAGATCTAGTTTCTTATATGCTAAGAATATTGGAAGAATAACTTAAGGGAATACCTCAAATGAAAGATAATAAGTCTTATGTATAGTGAATAGGGTCACAAATAATTTTTTCAATTGAAAAATAAAAGTTTAGTTAATTCAATAGTGTGAATATCAATCTATCTAAGGTGTTATCAGTGGATGAATTTTTTAAATATAGAATGTATGGAAATATGATAATCGATGTCCTAAGGGGGAAATCTCAAGAAGTGGATTTATTAGGTGTTATAAGTAATGGTATTTTTCTTGATGGTTAAGAGACTACAAATGGCATATGAATGGATAGAGGTATTAAATAATAATATGATAAAGACTAGTTAATTGTTTAAGAATTATGCTAGAAAATTTAAGTTTTTATGTATTGAATGTCAAGTATTATATTACATGAACACTGAAAAATATATATGGATCATTCTATAGAAAGTTTTTATTTAGGATTTGAATGAATATTTTGAATTTTACTGATGACCGAGAAAATTGATTTAATGGAATGGAGTTATTTTATGGAAAACATATGATTAATGGAAATATAACTGTTAATATGTTCCATATGTTAGGATAATTGTGTTGGTTTTTTGATAATGTTTTGATTGACATGGATAAAGTAAATTTGGTTGTGTTGATGATCTTTTGACTGATTAATGATTTAATGAAAAAGTGGTTTATGCTATCATTGATGTTGTTCATAACATTTTTGTATTTATAGAATATATTCAATAATATATTGCTTTATTTAAGGAATGATGAAAATTTCATGTTTTTATTGAGGTTTTATGGTAATCTTGGTTATTAACGCGTTTCATTAAGAACAAATTTAAATTATATTTGGTATTATTGTTAATTTTATTTTTTAAATATAGTGACCTTATTTATAAATTTTTTAGTTACGGATAGATCTTAAATGTAATAAATTTTATAATGATTTTAGTTGAATTTTTGAAGTACTTTTAGAAATTAATGTTTCATTTCATCATATAAAGATTTATAAATATTGGAAAATCTGTTTAAAACTTTTTCGTTTTGAAGATAACTAGATATAGATGGAGTGAATTATAATTTGATTATAGTTCATGTCATCTATTAATTCTTTAAGTATGAAAAATTCATCTTCATTTATTATAGTAAGAGATGATGTGGATATTGACCGAAGAAAAACCAGATGATGTGATTGGGATTATGAAATAGAAAGAAATAAATTAATAATAGTTTCTAATGTTCTCTATCACTATAGTAAAATATTCCCACATCTTTAGGAAAAAAGATATCGAGTAAGAAATTTTTTCTTATTACTATAATTTTTTCGAATCAACTATCTTTTAACTCATCACAGATTTATGAATTTGTGGTTATTAACATTCCCATGACCATGTTCTCTTTTACTCTCAAATTGTCATTGAGAGTTATTATTATCTAACACGTCCATATTTTCACTTCCACCAACATTATACTATTTTAGAATCTAGTTATAAGAGGACAATTGTAATTTCTTTTTCTTCTATTCAAGAGTAATGTTTATTGAAAATTTTTACGATGTTGGTTTTTTATGAGAGAATTCTCAAATGCAAAACCCTTGACTATCAAGATCACGTTAGAATTATGAGTAAACAATTTATTTAAGTGGGGTATAATGTTACAAATTGAGTTTTTATTAAATATATTTTTTCTCAACTAAATTTAATTTCTTCAGTGGCTTGAGTTATCAGAAACATTAAGTTTCAATGAATCCCGATATATTATTATTATTATTTAAAATTGATAGTAATAATGTAACTATTAAATTTGGAGGTATCAAAATTAATGAAACAATAATTAAAATTATTTATAAATATTTTAGAAAAATAAAATATATTTAAAATAATTACATAATTTTTATTAAAGTCGTTTTATGCTTCAAAAAAACATTTTTATAAAAAAATGATTTTTATTTATTTTTATGAAATAATAACAAAATATATTTTGGAAAAAATTATAAAATTTACATGAAAAAATAACTTCATTTTTAGTATCATCATGTCAAAATTATCTTAGGCTGAATTTTTTAGATTTATATAAAAAGATTAATTTTTTGGTGAATAGTGAAAAATAATAATTTATATTTAAGACTTTTTTTTGTTTAAATAATTTATAAAGATCTATTTTCTTTAAATTTTTTTTAAATTTAATATTAGTTGAATTATATAGGTTTTAATCCAATTTATATCATTATAAACAATTCCATATTAAAATATGATATTAAAACATTCAATATTTATGAAAATGTTTTCTATAATTAACTATTTTTTCATTATCTCTACACGTTAAGTTTTAAATTAATTTTTTTTAATTCTACAAATATAATTTTTAAAAATTGACTCCATATTTTTAAAAATCATAATTAATATAATATAATAAATTTAACATATTTTTAGTAATAATTAAATAGTAAAAAGTGTAAAAATTAATTATTATGGTAAAGGTAAAAATGAGTTCAATTCGAGGTCAAACAAAAATGATAAGGGTTAAAATGACCTACACCTATAAAATTTATTTTTTATATCTGTATATATATATATATACATATATATATATTACCTTAGTAAATATTCTACATGATTTTCAGACACTTTTCTATGAAATTGATCAATATAATAATTTTAATAAAGAAAAAGAAAAAATGTCACCCTATTATTTTTAAATTTCAATTTTGTGTTCACATAGAGAAAAATAAAATATTTCAATGAATACTAATTTTATTTTTATAATAACAAAACTAATTTCATATTGGTATTTTTTAAAAAATTTTAGTAATTATATAATTATATTAAATTCTTAAGAAACGCCAACGTTTTAATAATTTATTTAATAGAAAAATAAAATAAATAATAATTTAAACACTAAAATTTATATGAATTTAATGAATAATTATATTACATGTATTTTAATCTAAATATACACTTATATAAATGTTTTAAAATAATATATTTAAATCACACCTTTGTCCCAATGTTTTTAAAGTGTAATTAAATGAATAGTATTAAAATTGATATTGATGTTATTTTAAAATAAATAATATTTCATTAAATGATTTAAATTTATTAAAACTCATATATTTTTCATAGTTATTCTAATATATTTAAAAATATTAACCATTTTCCATTCATGAGAGAGTTGTACTTTTATAATTATTATATTTACCCCTACCTAGTAAAAACATTGTTACCATAATAGAGGGTAAAATTGGGTTTTGTACGTTTCATGCTCTTGTGTTAAAATTAATTTTCTAAACTCATAAGATTTTTTTACTTTAGAAATTTTATTTTATATTTATAACCATTTGGAACAAATTATATAATATTTCTTATTTTCTATACTCTTAAATGAGTAATTGCCTAGATAAAAAGGCTGGTTACCATTGTGAACACTAACATGGTAAAAGTAAGGAAACTTCAATGTTAAGGAAAAGAATTTAAAAAATGTTTTTTTGTGTGTTGGAAGTTTTTTATGAAAATATAACACTTAATTATATTTTTTATCAATTTTTTATGCATTTGGGTTGAGATTGACTTCTTATTATTGAATATTTTTTTTATTTTAAAAAATTTTACTCCTCTGCAATTATAAAAGGCCACCTACTCCCTAACTTCTTCAAATGTATAATGTCCTTTATCTAGTTTAAAACCTAAAAATATCCATCTTTAAAATCATCATAAATGATTTAGATCTTTTTTTCATCCCAAAATACCAATCCAAGTTTCCTTAATAAGAGATCCAAAGGTGGTTTTCTAGGAGATGGTAATTGTATTCACTTGGCTCTTTCATTTTTACTTATTCTCTTACCAACTTCATTAAATGTCCAAGTAATTTTAATATAATAAAAAAAATATCTAACATATTTTTTAGTTTATTATTTTTTTATAAAAACCTATATATATCTCATCTTCCATCAAATGGAAAAGAGAATTGTAGATCGTGTGTATGGCGAACTACAGCTTCCTGAACCGATGCAATTCATTTTCCATAACCACCTATCACAACTACATATAATGATGTATTCAACATATTAATATGATAATTATGAAATATTATAAATTATTAATTATAATATCACATATATCTTCTTACATTCCATTCTATGGAATTACGATAACATCACTTATGGGTACGGGAGAGTACCACCGCATGATGAAATGTGAATCAGTTTTCACATATGGTTTTGTTGGAAAACAATCAGGAAATATTTTAATGAATAAACTTAATATATAATAAATTATAATTATTTTATAATGGTGAATTATTATTTAACTTTTCTTAATTCTAACTTTCAATAAAATGGAAACAACGTTCATGCATACATACGACCTACCATCTTGTTAAACAATGTAATTAATTTTCTATATTTAACTATAATGGATTAATAAAAATTCATATATATTGAATATATGTGATATTTATATCATTATTAAATTTTTTTATAATATTTTACATTGATCTAAGTTAATATAAAGAAAATAAGAAACCAAAACACACATGAAAAATGGAGTAGTTATTATCAAAAACAAGATTTTAACAAGAAATTATTAACAAATGGGTAATAAAAGGTTATAAGTAAATAATATATGGTTGGATATATATGTATGGTTATTTAATATATTTATAACAATCCAATAAATATTATAAATTAGTTTCCAACATGTATTATGGAATTTTAGATTTAAGGTAAGGGTTTTCTCGTCGCTTTTTGTTCTAGGAGGTATATGCCAGATTCACCACTTGTTTCTTTTTTGTGGTGTATATACTGCATATTTGAAAAGTTATACAATGAATCTAAATATTTTAATTATATTTTATGTTTTGTTTTATTTTATAATTTAATTGGTCTTGTGATTAAAATGATTACCAAACTCATAAGGTATTTTTTCTCACTTTTATTTCTATGGGACCCATGAATTATACACCACTTATTTACTTTGTGTTGTGTATATATTTAAAATTAATGAGATTTATGATTCTTATAATATATTTTTAGGTTATAAATATCCATATAATGTTCTTAATTCATGGGGAAGAAAATTAAAAATATACCTAAGTGAAAAAGTGTTTATGTTATAATCTCATTGTTTATCAATATTGTTTATGATTACATTTCTGATGATTAAATCTTATGATATAACTTTTATGAAACACATGAGTTTTATTATCTTCTATTAATTTCATAAAATAAAACATGTTTTCTTTTCATTTTAATCTCTTTATGAACTCAATATACCAAAATAATGTTTTTAAAGGAAATCAACTTTTATTTTTCTCTTCGGTTGAAATACCATTTTCTTCATTGTAATTTTTTTTCGAAAAATGATTTAAATAAATATTTAATATTAAAAAAATATTTTTAAGTCATTTTTATCATTTTTTTACTATTTAAAAAATAAATTTAAATGGATGTTCTTTTCATTTTCCAACCGATTCACTTTTGACTTTTTACCAAAGTGTGAAAGAAATGTTTTCTTTTAACCCGTACATCATGAAGAGAATTTACCACTATCATGACCATTATTTTAATTAAGTTTTACTATATAAATTTTCAGGTATAATTCAATAGAAATTTATTTCCATATTATGTAATGAACTTAAATTTCTAATTAATTTATTTTCAAAGAAAGCTTATTTTCCTCAATAAATATTCCAAGTTATTTTTTTCATAATTATTTTCTATATAAGAGGTTATAATTAGATGTTATATAATATATAATGGGTATATGATCAAATTATAACATATTTATTCTTTCTTTATATGTTTTATGTTTATGATGAAAACATATTTATGACATCCAGTTCTATTCCACATGTTATACTATTATAAAATGTTTATGGAACCCATTTCTTTTCACGGGTTCTGATATGTTAAATGTGTTATGATGCCCATTTGATTTCATGGGTTCTGATACTTTGAAGGTTTTATAATATTATAGTATAAATATGTATTATTTTCTTTATTTTATTAGTGATACCTATATCTGCCTCCAATTAATTGGGTAAACATTGAGATATCATGAGATAAATAGGACTATAATGGGGAGTGAACCCAATTTAGTAAGATATTGTCCACTATGAATAAGAGTGAACCATGACTACTAATATGGTTTTTGGATTTATCCTAATCCACTATGATAGAATTGGGAGTAAACCTTTACAACTATTATAGTTTTAAGAGTAAACCCAATCCATTATTATAGTATTGGAAATGATTTTTGACAATTAAGGAAATGATTTTCTATGCTTATATAAATACAAATAATATATATATTATGTAAATATTACATTATCATGGCTCATGTTTTTTGATTCCTTTATGATATTTTCTTTTAATATACCGATATTTATGCCATGAATCACATTTATTATGTACGATATGAAAGGTATGGATTTAATATGTAATTATCATGTTCTCATACCCTTATGCTCATGTTATTTTGATGTCTCTCTTTGTTACCCTTACTAAGAATCTGAGATCACCCTTTCTTATGATTCATTTCCCAATGTTATGAAGAATAGTATTATGTAATACATGTCTAATAAGGGTGATAGTTTTGAATAACATAGTTGGATATGATATAGTTCACTTTTGAAATAGTTGTTTATGTATCCAAGTTTCTAAAGGAACTATACTAAAATTATTCTAGCACGGATCATAATGTAAGGTAACTAATACTCATATATAAATATGTAATATCTTTTTTTGAAAATTAGGGGTCTCTATATTAGTTTTCATGAAATAATATAAATGATAAAGCTGATTTTAATATAAATAAAGAATAACTGGTGTGTAAATGCTACTTAAAAATGTAAGGGGATTAATTCAATGAAAATTTTACACCTATAGTAAGGATTGAGTACATCAAGATGTTTTTGAAGTGGAAATACACAAAATATAAAATAGTTATCAAATGGATGTGAAATCTTCCTATCTTAATAGAGAATTAGATAATGAGGTGTTCATTGAAAAACATGAAGGATTTATCCTTAGTAAATATGGGATCTTGGTATGCAACCTTTGGAAGGATTTATTTGGGATAGAACATACCTCATGATCCTGGTATTCCAATCTTAATAGATGCTTGAAAAGTGTGATGTTTTTAAAGGGAATGACTCGTAGTAATATAAATATAATGTAGCTATCAATATATACTCTTATTTTCATACAATGTGTAGATAAAATTATTTTAATAGGCAAAATGTGTCTCTATATAAGGAATTTTTGGAGGAGTTGAAATGATACTTTGAAGTGTCTATACTGGGGGAGATGTTTAATTTTTTTGGTTACAAGTCAAACAAGGATCTGATAAAAATTTTATACCATGAAAACCACTCTACGAAATTATATAAGAGGTTTGGAATGAAAAAATATAATAGTATCTCCACCCATATAGAAATTAGAACCAAACTGACTAATGATAAGGCACGAACACATTTTGGTTAAATATACTATATGAAATTGATTTATATACCTATCTACCATATAAAATTAAGACCAAAAATTAATTTATCTATGAAATTATATGCTATATTTTATAGTGATCCCAAGGATCCCCACATTATATAATCCAACTGAATCATTTGATACATCAGCAGTAATTTGAAATTCGTTATGCTATATAGATCCTTTTTAGATTTGACCATTAAAGGATTTACTTATACTGATTATTATGGTGATTGTGTTGGTAGGAAATATAATTTTGGAGGTAATTTATTCCATGGTGAGAGATACATTTTCATTAATAAAATGAATTAATTTTCTATGGCATTAATCATAGCTAAAGTTGAGTACATTTCTATCACACATGCTTATGCATAGTTGATTTAGATACAGTTTCATACATATGATTTGATATTTGAAGTTTATTGACCAAATTGTATTTACTCTAACAATAAAATTGATATACATGTTTCTAAGAATATATTATAAATCTTTATATTTAAACCTAATGATCTCAGGTATCATCTTATCAATGAAAATTTATAAAATACTGGCATAAAACATGAGTTTATTTATACCAATGACCTTGTTACATACATTTTTACTGAAGAATTCCTGAAGGAAAAGTTTAATTAATTGAGGATGAAACATCATTCTCAACCTTCCCTACCCCTAAAGATATTTCACAATCCCCCCACTATTCTTTGGACTATATTAAAAATGGTGGAGAAATATTAACACAAATCATGAATGAAGTGTTTTCACTACTTTGTCATCTAAAGCAACGAATATTGATATATGGGAGATAATTTTACATGTGAGAAATAGAATAATATATTTATGGAGATTCCATGAATTTATATGGATTTTATTGAAGCATTAATGAAGGGTAATTTTATTTAAGTCATTAGGACGCACTTTATTATAAGTGAGGGATAAAATTCCCTAAAAGAATACCTTATGTGACAGTGTGGTGTGAGAAAATTTTCATTCTATAATGAATATGATTTGATTATTCTCATAATATTTTATTAGTTATAAAAAATAATTAAAAACATTTTAATGGTTCCCAATAAATTAAAAATGGGTGTATGAAATGACCTTGTATTTGTTGATGAAGTTGATGAAGTTTTTCATTTGTTTCCAACCATGGATGAGAAACATTTGAGGTTTTGTGATAATGTTGATATTTTTTTAAATTTATTTGAGATAATTGAATATGTATAGTGTGATATTAATGATGTTTGAAAAGTTTTTGAATATGTTTTTCATTTTATTTGTATAATATAAAGATTTTGAAGAAATTTGATAATGGCCTGAGCATAAGCCTTTTGATCCCCAACATAAGCCTTTTGTGTCTCCAGTGTATTTATTTTTTGAAAATGTACAACATTGATATAAGGAATTTAAATAAAAAAATAAGGGAGTGTAATATTTTTCAGGATACAAAATTATACTTTGAGGGCTATAATAATTTTTTGAGTAGTTATTATAAGACTTCATCGAATGGAAGCCTTTGTGGATTGCAAGATATCATTTCTCCATGTAAGTCTTTGAAGTGATGAATGTATGTACTTGATCTTATTTAATCCTATCATCATTTTTATGTTTATCATAAGACAATACAGGCTAAGTATAAGACCATAACACTTATGAAATATTTTAGTTTCATCTGGATGAAAAATTGAGTTTACATAAATTGAATATTCCGATGGAATTATGTCACATGATTATACAATTGTCCCTCGGTGATTAAAAAACAAAAATTTTATTATTATTAAATATATATAATGAATCCATATTATCCACTTGATGAATAAAATGTTACATTATGATATTATTTTAATGGTTATAAACAATATAGCTTGTCCTCCTATTCGTGAAGATGCTCCAAATATTAAATTAGGAATGAATATGTGAAAAAATTGGTTCCTTTTCACTTCATAAAATAACTTATAAATAATGAAGTGATTTGAGATGGATTTTTTGAATGTTTTAGATTATTTCATATAATAGTTTTTCCATATATTTTATCTTCACACTGGTAAATTATGGAGATATTATAAATCATCTTGATCCAACTATCTGAAGTATTAAAAAATTCTATTTATTTTTTTTGAACACAAATTATTTTTTCTAGGATTGTGTGGATCTCGATGCAACTATGATTTTTAGGAACAATATAAGGGAATTTCTAGAATTTTTCTAAGAAAGGTTGGAATCATAACCATGTGACATTATTTAATTATTCTTGGGATTTATGATCGAGGAAGCTAAAAATTGTCAAATACCCATGGTAATTTTTTTGGTAGGATTAAGACAACTTATCATATAGTTAATTGGGTATATAAAAATAATACATATAATTAATATTTTGTATCACCATAAAAGTGATTTCACAAATAAATTGATGTATTTTTTGTGAATAATCAAAAAGAGAAGATTTCTTGTGGAGAGAATTGTTTGTTGATAAAAGTGCAGGTGTGTGAAAGTGAGAAAAAATATATTGATAAGAATAAGGGAGACTAGTAAATGAAGATCAGATCTAGTCATATACAACTATTTCAGCATGAAAATCCCATGAATTATGTTTTAGGATAAAAATAGAGATTGGGATCTAAATCAGATATTGTAATAAGTGATTAAGATATCATGAATATTCTGAAGTATCATATAGAAGATCATAATGAGTGTCCATATCAACTCCATGATTTGAGTAATCTTTCTCATTGGTTATGATTAATTGTAACAAAAAAAATTGTTATGTTAGACTAGTGAGATGTTGTTTAATGGTACCAGTGGGGTTATATGAAACTATAGGTAAAGGGTGATTCTATAGAGAACATTTCTTTTCATACATTAAAAATTCAACACTTTTGTGGAATAATTAATAGATCACAGAAATAGACAACCAAATACCATGTAATCCTAGTGCCTTTGTAAACATGGAAACATAAACACTGGTATAAAAGTGAGCTACATTATCTCCCTCTAGGTTCTTCATGACTGTAACCCTTCCAAGACACATCATATATAATACGTATCTTTAAAAACAAGTAAGTAATCATAAAAAGGGGTGAGATCTGATGTGTAGTATGTGTAAACGAGGGAGATATATAAGCATAAAATTTATCCTAAAATTATGATACTGTGATAATTATATTAGTAGATCATACCCATAATATCAAAGATAATAAATGTAAATAATGGCATAAATATTGGAAGTTCGTATGACCTGAATCACAAAAGAATCAAGAGAATGATCCATGAAATCTTAACACAGAAATAAAACATTGAATTACGACATACACATAATCATATAATATAACTCCCTATAAGTCAACACACATTTACATAACCTATTAGGGAAATTCATGGAGACTACACCTACTAGGCGGGACACACCGACACCGATAATCGAAGTCCTTTTATTATGAGGAATCATTTTTTCCCATCCTCCCCTAGTGGATTGGGTTTCCCCATCGTCCCATATTCACGGGGACTACACATACATGGCGTGACTCACCACCATCCCAAGTAACATTACATTCCTTGTAAGGTATTAGGATTCAATATTATTTTATAGTGGATCAACCATGTTGACTTGAATCCCATCATTATCCCATGAGATAGAAATCATTACCAGTGAATTGGAGGGAGACATAGGTCCCACCCATATCATAATGAAATCATAAAAACGTGTTCTAGAAATTCATAGAAAATCATACCATAACCCATGAAATGAAATGGGTATCATAAATATGTAATCATATAAAAACTTGTGGAAATGATACTAGTTTCGTAATCATTTCATCAGTGCATAACCTATGAAAATGAGTGGATTTCATAAGCATATAACCCATTAAAGAGAAATGGGTTTCATAAAAATAAATCCTTTGAAAGAGAAAAAGGTTTCAAAAACATAATTTAAACAATACATAAACCATTCATAGAAATAATTTTAATGAAACATTTAGATCATTTCCCTGGAAAGGAAAGAGTAACAATAACAGTTGTCATGTTAGGTCGAAAATAATTAAGAAGGATCTTTTAAATATAATTTCATGAGTAAAATTTACGTTCTTCATTGAAAAATTATTTTTAAAACACCAAACCTATGAAAAAACCTTTCTTTGAAAACTAAATTGAATTCTTATAAATAAATCTTGAAAATTTTTTGAAAACCATTTCTTAAAAAACACTTTGAAATATTATAAAAAGTGATTGAAAACATTTTGAAAACAATATCTTTGACAAAAAAATAAAGAACTTATAAATGATTATTTAAAATTGATAAATAATTATAAATTATTAATTAGAAAAAAAATATTTTAAAAAAATTAAATAATTTTTAAAACATGTTTTTGAAATTCAGGACATATGTCTCAAAGAAAGAAAATTGAGACAAAACTACTTTACAGATTTTGTATCTTTTGAAACATAAACCCCATGAAAGAGTAATCATAAAATTGATATGTAAGTACCCATATATTTAAGGATAATAATCATTTAATATTTTCACGTGAAATATATACACCACACAATATAAATGAATGGTGAGACGGCATAAGTCTCAAAGAAATAAAAGTGAGACTAGAAATTCCCATACCCTATGTATTGAATCTCATCGTACTCCTTAAAACCTCATATATAATAAATATATTTTTTTATAAATATTCCATATAACCTTATTCTTATATCTAATACCATATATTTCTTTATATTACCTTCTAATTAATATTTTCTTGTTACGGTTTCTTTTTAGGTAATACTCAATTTGTTTTTCCCAAGTGTCTTAATTGTTTATATTTTTGGTCCTTATAGGTATATCATCAATTATTAAATGTAAAAAATGATATAAATAGTCTTAATATTCAGTATATATGTACTTATAATAATCTATTTGTGATATAAATATGAAATGGAATATACCGTTCATGGAGATGGTAGGCCGTACATACGCATTACCACTATTTCCGTTAATTATCGCATTGAAAGAAAGTAAGTAAATGAAATATATGTATATATATATAATAAATAATGTGAAATTTGTATTTCATATATATCATATATATTACCTAAATTACTCCCTAATAAATTCTATGTATGTTGTGAAGTAATCAAATATCTTTGGGGAGGTGACATTCCACACTTCCCCAAATGAAATTATCGTACTTACAAAAATTGAAATCATGAAGAAATGTTTTATATAATAATTATATAAGAATAGATACATCATAAATATCATATATAACATTTAAAAATATATTTATCATTATAATTACAAAACATGAGAGTGTGTAAAGTAAATAACTATCATTTCTTGAGGTGGTAGTTCAGAGTATAGAAGAACTGTATGTTCGTTACCCATTAGATGGAAGTGTGTGCAAGTGTATATCAAAAAATTAGAATAAAACCATATTATTATATTGAGTATAATAGTTTTATTATATAATCATGGAATAAGAATAATTTATTTTTTGGTGAAAGAATATAAAATAAAGGATCTTGATGAAGGATGTTACCTCTTCTTTGGGTAACTAATTTTCCTTTTCACAAAGCAGCTTCCTTGGTTGGATTCCATCACAAAGGGAGGACTCAAGGAGGAAGATACATATGTAATTAGACTATTGGAGAAGCTTTTGGGTAATATAAATCGATTTATAGTTTTTCTTAAGTGGGAGGTTTTACTGCCTTTTTATAGTGCAGGTGGAGTGGCATTGTTGTAAATTTTTTAAGAGATAATTTCACCCACATTTTTACAATGAAAAGTGGACCTAATAATTGATAATTTATATAAAAGGTAATTTAGTGTCAATATATTTTCATCCAATGGTTTCTAGACATGTTTATAGGTTAGTTTGTCCCTTAAGTGTATGTTTTAGTCCTTTTTTAAGCAATTTTTTTCTCTTAATAAGTGTAATTAATTTTATCAACTTTCATTAATACTATTTAACAAAAAATAAATTTAAATTATTAAAATTATAAACTATTATGATTCCAAATTTTCAATCCATTTTTCAAATTCTAATCATATAAGGGGAATAAATTAATTAAAATTAATCTCACAGATAGGTTATATAGAGTTTTTTAAGCAAAAAAGATTAAACGTTTAGTATGTTTTGATATCCAATATCAATGAAAAATAGTTGAAATTACAAAAATAGGATTAAATTATTTAAAAATTATCTTATTAAATTTTTTTTAAAAAATAAAATATAATTTAACAATATAAATAAATTTCATGAAAACACAGGGTTGAAATAAAATTTAGTATTTTTTACTATTCATCTAAAATGAGTCTTTTTCAGAAAAATAAGTAGAATTTAACATAGGATAATTTTGAAAATGTGAATTAAAAAAATATGTTTATTTTATAAAATTAAATTTATAAAAGTGTCCAAAATTAGTTTTATTGCTGTTCATAAAAGGACATTAAAAGCAATTCTTTTAAGAAAATATAATTCTGAAACATATAAAGACTTTACTAAAAATGAATATCTTATTATAAATATTTTTTATTTATATGAGAATCAATATATAATATTTAAAAATTAGTTATTACTATTCTTGTTACTATGATTAATGACTATGCTATTATTATCTCATTTAAATAATTATAAAAATAAGATATTTTTTCATAGAAATCGGTGTTGTGTGTAACAAAACCCAAGTCGGTGTTTCTTATAGAAAAAAATTATGTTAGTGTAGCATATAAAAAGTGTATTAATTAGTCAGGCATGAATTAAAATTAAATAAATAAAATTAATTTATTCAAAAAAATGTTTCCAAAAACATAGGGTGTTAAATTATAGCCCCTTAAAATTATTCTTCCTCAAATATTGTCATTATGATACATATTATTGAGGATATTTATATCTCATAATATCCTCAATTTCGCACATATATTTTTTTAACTGTTGATTTCTCAAATAACCATTGAACTGGGGAGTTATCTTGTTTCATATAACATTCTCTGTACGATCCATAATTTCAACTGGTTGCTCCTTGTAAGAATGATCCTGCTCCAATGGTATGACCTCGGAGTTCAGAGCATGTGAAAGGTCAGGTATGTACTTTATAAGGAAGGATGCATTGAATACATCACATACTTGAAGGAGATTTAGAGGAAGTTACAAGTGATGGATAGTCTTATGATATGATCAATAGTCTCAAAGGGATCGATATACCTAGGGATGTTTTCCCTTACTTCGTGAACTACATAACCATATTCAATAGAAAATTTGTAGAAATACAATCTCAACATTTTCATGTTATAGGTCACAAAAATGGTTATTAGTGTAACTATTCTACTGACTTTATACTTCATAGATAAGATTCTGAATGGTTCAAACCGTATCGACAATTTCTTCTCCTATTTGAGGTCCCAAAAGATTAAATTATCAAACTTTATACCAAAACTTTAGATCATTAAATTTATTCTAATAGAGGTATTCTTAAGAAGCCTTTTGAATTCTGTAGTGAAATCTATTGTTGTAAAAAACTCAACTAAAGGAATGTGTTGATCCAAAACACCATTGAAATCAAACAAACAAGATATCAACAAATCCTTTAGGGTTTTAATTTTTCTGTTAGATTCACCATCCTATAAGACGATAAGTAATGATGAAACTTAATTCTATATCAAGTGATTACTAAAGACATCACTATAACATTGAGGTAAAACTTGGATCTCGATTAGATATAATAGAATGTTGTACATTGTGAATACTTACCACTTCTTTAATATAAATCATGGAAAGAGGATCTAAATAGAAGTTTTCTATGATATTGATGAAGTTTTATGACTTAGTATTGTGATCGACTACCACCCATATATCATTAAACCCTTTAGATGATTTGGGGAGTCCAATAATAAATACATAGTGATGTTATCTCATTTCTATTATAGTATGAATAATGGATGAAACATCCCCTTATAATTTATTATTTCGTCCTTAAAATGATGGCATACCAAGCACTGATATACAAACTCCATGATATCACTCTTCATGCTAGCCCACTAGAAGTATTCTTTCTAGTCTCTATACATATTTTTACTTTCATGATTAATAGAGAATTAAGAACTATGATATTCCTTTAATATATTATTCTTAAAATATGCTATGGGTGGAACACATATATAGTTCTCGAACCTTATCATTTCATATTTATCAACATTAATCCCAAAAAAATTTCTAACCTTCTATTATAACTCTTCATCTTCATTATTCACCTATTTAATCTTTAATTGGATAGAGGGTTGGATGTTAAATAGAGTAAGATGAGATTTCTCCCCATCCTTTAATATTTATAGATCCATCCTTTTCAAATCAAGAAATATTGGATCTTTTGTGATCCTCATTATGGATAACCTAGCATGACCCTTTCGACTAAAATCATTGGCTTCCATGCTTCCATCCCCCGGGTGGTAATGTATTAATCCATCATAATCCTTTATTAGCACTAGCCTCCTTCTCTGTAACTTGTTCAACTCATTAAATGCGAATATATATTTGAGAATTTTATGATCATTATATATATCAAACACTTCTCCATAAAGATAATGACTAAATATCTTTAATGCAAAAAATACATCTTCTAGATCTAAATCACAACATTGGTAATTTTTATGGTGGATCATCAACTGTCAAGAGTCATATGTGATAGACATGTCATTATAAATAAGAAAACATCATATTCATTTCTTGGAAACATCACCATCTATTACAAACCCTCATCCACTATATGGAAATGTAAGCATAGGTGCGCTGACCAATGTTGTCATCAGTTCCTTAAAATCTTCCTCACATTCATCTATCTAGTGGAACTGGGAACCATTCTAATTTAACTTGGTTATAGGATTAGATAAAAATTAGAAATTATCCATAATCAATTGGTAACATTCATCCAATCAAAAAAATAAAATATAGATCTCAGCCACCTTGGTTGGTCAAACCCAACATTCAATAACCTCCATCTTTTATAGATCTAATCCTATGCAATATCTTGAGATCATGTGACACAATAATGAAACTTTTTGTAGCTATAAGCCACACTTAGTATGTTTTTCATATGCCTTCTCCTTCCTTAGGGGCTTGACCACAATTCTCAAGTGCTCTTCATGCTCTTCCTTGATATTTGAATAGATAAGAATATCATCAATAAATACTACCAAAATAAGATCGATGTAATCTATAAAAACTATATTAATCAAATCCATAAATATAAGAGGGGAATTAATAAGACCAAAAGAAAAATATATATATAAATAGTGTTCATACCTTGTATATAATACCATCTTAGGTATATCCTTTTTCATGACCCTCAATTGATGATATTCGTAATGAAGTTCAATCTTGGAAAACTATTGAGCTCCACACTGATGATCAAATAAGTTATCAATACGAGGAAGAGGATAAGTTTTCTTAATCACAATATTTTTAAACTCCTAATAATAATTTTTGAGTCCCATTGATCAATATTTATTTTTCACAAAGAGGAATGATACACCCCAAGGGGACACACATGGATGAATAAATCCCTTATTAAGGATTTCTTGGACTTTCTTCTTCAATTTATATAACTATATTGGTTCCATTCTATAAAGAGTATTTGAAATTGTTATAGAACTATGTATAAATTCTATCAATAACTCAACTACATGTTTTGGTGAAATTCAAGACAAATTTTCTATAAATACATCCCCAAATTCCTGAAAAATTGGCATATCATTGACATTGATGTTCTCCCCAACCATTTGAGATAAATAGCCCTTATAAATGGTAATTAGGACCCATACAATAGATGTAATCTCCATCAGATGTTCATATTTTCCATCATTTTTATAGATGATCATATGTTTGATTGAAAGATAAAATTAAACTTCCCTTCATTGATAATTAATTTGGGATTTATGTTGGGAAAGCCAATCCATTCCTATGAGGAAATCAAATTTGACCAGAGGAAGAATGATAATATTTGTAGGAATCATATTACCATAAATTTAAACCAGAAAGGAATCATAGACTTGAGATTTAATCATCATACCATCAAGGTTTTGTAATGATAATTCACTATTAAATCATTTCAGTGGGATCTTAGTAGCCTTAGAAAATTCATTAGATATGAAAGAGTTGGTAGATCCAGAATCAAATAATACATTAGTAGTTCTAGAGTGGATGGTGTGTGTACCTTTCACCATGTCATTATCATACCCCTCATCATAAATAACAATAGAAGTAGATTTCCACTTTTCCCCCCATTTAAGAGGTTTTTGATTTCGATCATCATTACCAACCCTTGTGTTTGGGAATTGGTTAACATAATTCCCCTCTTCCTTATACATGATGAACTATAGTGTGGAAGGAGTATTATGTGTATATTTTACTCTATTTGAATCATTGGACAACTTATCCCCATTAGTGTGGAAATAAATCATCTGATTTCATCCCCTTACACACTCAAAACAAATATTTTTCCCCATAATACAATTACCTCCATTCATCTTTCCAAAATTAAATCATAATGAAATGCTCATTTTCTTCTCATCAGGTTTTTATTATTTCCTTTTAACTCCATCTTAACTTTCATGCTAAAACCATGATATTGATATGTAAATCCAACAACCATTTCAAATTTTATTACACAATACACAATATCGTCATAGCTGCTAAAGTATATTATAGACATTGCCCTTATGATACATGGTTTTAAGCCACCGAGGAACCTATAAACTTTACTTTCAGTTTGGATGATAATTCTAGAAGCATACCTTGTAAGTCTTGTTAAATTAACCTAACCATAACCTGAAGATCCATCATCCTTTTTCCTTAACCCAGGTAACCCTTTTTCATATTCCTATGAAGGACATGAGGAAAGTAATTATTGAAGAATATGTTCATGAACTCATCCCAATCAATGAATTCAATTTCATCTTACTTCATTGTATTATTGATTAGAGTCCACAACTTGTCTAATTAACCTTAAAAAAAAAAAATTTCCTTAATGACTTTCTCATGATCCAAACACTAGAAAATGAGGAATATCATTTCAGTGGTATTGATACCGTTTCTAGCAACAAGTGGATCAGAAGACCCACTAAAATAAGGTGGATGTTGCGTCCTTAAGGACTCAACAGAACGTTGCTCCCTCTTTTTCTCATTTTAAATATCAACAAGATTAATATCTTGATAAATCTATATGATAATAGAAACGAGGTTTTTAATTTCATCTCCAATATAATTTATATGCTCAGGAGAACAATTGTTGCATTGGTCGTCACAATAACCATTAATAAAGTTCATTTAGGCTCCAACCATGGACTAAATCCAAAAATCATAGAGTAATAAATAATTATCATAGAGAGGAGCCACGTAGTCATGAAAACCGTCTTGTAACATTTCTAAATTATGACACCTTATATAATCTATGACACCCTACTTTTATTCATTGTTATTTATAGAAAAAATATTTTTAAATTAATCATGATGGTTTGTAAATAATTTTAAATTCTATAAGGATATCCCCTAGGAGTGTCAAACCATGTGCGTAGTGAGGCCCATTTTTATGTACTAGGTTATGCTCTAGTTAAGCATGATGCACCTTATTAGAGTTTTAAATCCTATTAACATATATTCTAGAACCATTTCCCCTTTTAGTATGCAGACATGGATGTTTTCCTATGAAACAACTCAGTATATACTTTACCAAAATTCCATGTGATTTTCCTATCATTTTCCGTATCCTTAAAATTATCATTCAACAAGTCCTTAGAGTTATCACTAGGGTTTTCTCATCCTATTTACTAAATTTTAACTAAAAAATTTATATAATACAAACTATAGTGACCATCACTTTTCTTATATTAGATTTTCATCATTTTTTAGAATCCTTAATACATTACAGAAACAAATAACCAAAGATCATATTTGCCTATTTCCTTTGGAAATAAGGAAACATAAACAATGTTACTTAAATGAGCTACATCATCTCCCACAATGTTTGAAATGACTAACACATTTTTTAAACACATCAAACATAGTACATTTCTTCATAACATAGGGAGGGAAAGATAAGATGGGGTGACCACAAATTCTCACTAAGGGTTAACAAGGTAGATATATAAGAAGAAACATGAGCATAAGGATACGACAAAATGATCATAACATTAGATGATTATACCATTAATATCAATGATCGTAAATGAAAATCATCACATTAAAAAAGGATGTTCATAAGACATGAATCATAACGGAATCAAGAGAATTAAACATGAATGAATATCATTGGAATAAGATATGTAATTGTGTCATACACATAAACATGTAATATCATTCCCTATAAGCCAATATGTATTGTTAGAACATATCAAGGAATGTCATGGGGACTACACCTATAGGGTGGGATACACCACCATTCCAATTCATAGTCTTTTCCTGGTAAGGGATCAGGTTTCCCCATCTTCCCATAGTAGATCAAGCCCATTGACTTGAATAACATCATTATCTAATGAGGTATAAATATTTATCCAATGCACTGGAGAGATATATAGGTCCCACACATCTCATAATGAAATCATTCATATGAGTTTCAAAAGATCATAAAAAATCATATCACAAACCATGAAATGAAATAAGTATCCTAAACATGTAATAATATCATAACCAGTAGAAAATATATAATTTTCGTAACATTTCATCAGAGGTTAACCTATGAAGATAAGTGGTTTTAATAAGTATATAACCTTTGATAGATAAAAAAGTTTCATTAAAATATAACCCATGATAGAGAAAAATATTTCATAAAAAAAATTACATCAATACATAAACTATTTAGATAAATAATATAAATGTAACCCTTTGGAATATTTACCCATAAAGAAATAAGTAACACCAAGATATGTCATCTTATTCTAAAAAATAGGACAGATATTTTAAAAATATTTCAAGGGGAAAATATACTTTCATATTTGAAAAATGAATCTTAAGACATAAATACTTTTGAAATCCATTTTCATTGAAAACAAATTGTGAAAATTTTTAAATAACACTTGAAAATGTTTTGAAAACTATTTGTTTGAAAACACTTTTTAATATTATATGGAAATCTTGAAAACATTTTGAAAATGTTTCTTTAAAAAATATATAAATATTATAAAGTATTATTTTAAAACTGTAAAACATTTTTTTAAAAAAAATTCATTCAAAAATATTTTCACATATCATTTTTATAAACATTTTTTGATTTTTAAAAGAATGGTATTTTAAATTACTGGCATGTGTCTCAAAGGAAAAATGTTAAGATAAAACTACTTTACTGATTTGGTAAATTTCAAAACACAAACAACATTAATGTGATATCAGAAAATAGATATTAAAATACCCACATATATTTATGTATAATAATAGTTTAATATGTTAATGGGAAGTATATTAATCAGATAAAATAAATGAGTGGTGAATAAGTCATAAATCTCAATAAAATAAAAGTCAGACTAGAAACCCCCTTACATTATGACTTAACTCTCGTCACACTCATTCAAAAAATATTTATAAATATTAAAATTTTATTATAAATCTACCATATAAAAATATTCTTATATCTAACACCATATATGGATTTATATTTCCCTCTTATTAACACTTCTATGTTAAGGTTATGTTTTGGGTATTATTCCCTTGGTTTTTCGCATGTGTCGTAATTTGTTATATTTTTGGTCCTCATACTTATATCATGATTTCAATTTTGTAAAAAAGGATATAACTATAATTTTTATTCCATATATATTTATTTATTATAATATATAAATTATATAAATATGAAATGGAATACACCGTTCATGGAGACAGTAGAATGTTTGTACGCATGAACACTATTTCCGTTTAATTATCATATTAAAAAGAAATAAAATAAATGATATATGTATATTATAAATCCAGAAGAATTATTATTTCATAAGTAACATATTAATCACTTAAATAATCCCTACTACGTTCCGTTTAAGGTGTGAATGAATCACATCTCTTTGAGGAGGCGGTAGTGCACACATCCCCAAACAAAATTTTCAGACTTGAAAAAAATGTAAATCATGAAGGTGTGTATTATATAATAATTACCAAAACATTAATAAACTATAAATATCATATATAATATACAAAATATAGTTTCCATAATAATTCCCAACCATGAGATGTGGTATTGAAAAAATGAACAACATTATTTCATGAGGCGGTTGTTCAACGTACACAAGAATGGTAAGTTCGTAATCCATTAGATGGAAGTGTGAGTAAGTATAGGTATAACCATTAGAAAAAAATATCAAAATATTGAGG